>CM060950.1:287512958-287697958 GCA_030765055.1 Mantis religiosa
AGACTCAACTAAGGATACTCTTCAGTATCTACTCTTTCTATTCTGCAGTTATACGTAGGACCTTCTTGCACTGCAAGACTGTTCACACTACAGGCAGACATTTTCCTGCTTTCCCTCTCCACTCCGACGTTCCAATTTTCCCTACAGCTGGCCCACACTGCGTGAACTGATAGCCTAAAATGTAGAAAGTATGCAATTCACACACTTTTGCTAATAACTTAAAACTTAACAATAATTCCCTATTTTACACCGCTAAATACCAATCTACTTAATATACTAATGCTAATGCTATTGAAATATACTCGTATTTAAAAGCGCCACAAAAAACACAAAATAAACTTTTATTCACACGCTGCACGTGACAAAACCAGCCAACCTAACTATCCAAAATTCTCCATTTCTTCCGGAAACCTACGAAGCATGGTATTCAAATTTACGAATGCGTAAATACAGAAATATTCAGTATTGAATGAGCTAGGAACTGGTCACTTGAATCTAAGCAGCTGTAAAACTGTCCGCAGCACCGCGGATGTTCGCAAATAAATTTTGAAAATGTATCCAGAGCTAATAAAATATTATTTGGCATGAATTTTGTTTCTTTTCTTTTTCTCTTAAAATTCTTGGGGAAGTGACGCTTCCAGCACTCCATTGCACGCTTTGCCACTAACTTTTACCTGCTCTGATGACAAATATTTGTGAATCTGGCACAAACAAGTCCAAATTTAAGGCGTTAGTGCATGGAAATATTTGTTCTTTCCTTTCCTTTGTTAATTTGTGTTTTGCGAGCCAAACTCGGGACACAGCTATATCTTACGGTATATTGTACACTAATTTCCATGAATAGTTTGATTTTCCGCTGTACAACATTGATACTGAATACAACATAAGTACAGCGTGGAACTATATTCTGTTTAACCTTGCCCCCCTGACATGTATCTATCCGCGTACAACTGCCTTCCTCCTCGTCCTAATTGGCTGATGCTTTCGCGCCATAGGCCATAGGCCATGCCTTTCCGTCACATTTAAACCTGCAGTAAACGTCATAATAATTGCCGGGAAGATAAATAAAATCATACAAATAAGCATATGAAGGCGTGCAAAAATACAAGTTTATAATGAAATGAGCAAGTTGGAACTTAATGACGGAGCAATGTAACTGAAACAACTTTATAATGAAAGACCTTCGGCCTTTTCCACTGGAATTTTTTAAACCAGCACACATACCTTTCAAAAATGCTTGTCTTTCAGTCTTAAAAGCCGTGTCACGCCATACCTTACTTTTCGTGTGTTCTTCATTCTCCCAAATCTCGTCAAGGCAGTAGGTATATTTTGCGACTTGTATCTCGGTACAGTCTGACTGTTCTTAAATAACGTCTTCGCCACACAGCAATATCGCCTCTGTTTTAGCACATTTTTCTTGCCTCTTTTTTCATTCACAAACCCCAGCTGTATTAGCAATCTGGCGAAATTTGATGAATCTGCATCCTCATTCACAGCAGCTGAAATGTTATTTATGTGAGGGAGTTCGTTTCTAAAGAAAAAACTATACGCCTGACGACGCACAGCACTTTTCAGGTATTTTCACCGAGCACGCGCTTTTGTTTATTCCTGCGTTTGCCTGGAGTGGTAAGTTTTCTTGTTTTCTCAATTTCACATCGCGATGTTCCTACGGATCTAACACTCACACCTGTCACTTCAGAGCACAGCTGTTCGACTTCACTGACAAAGACGGATTCTTCTCTAGGAGTGCATTAAACTCATGCACCGCAATTCTTTTTTCGCCTGTTTGTAAGGATTTATCCTTGCGATGCTTCAGCGCAAAACTGGCGGTAAACTCTGTCGTTATTCATAGAAGTACACGCGCAATAAACGATCAATAAAATAATTTGGCTTTCGCACTAGGCACAACAACCTTCGAATGCCGATATATGACTAATCTCTGTTTCATATAACCTTGCCCCGCTGAAATGTATCACTCCGCGTTCAACAACCCTCCCCCTCGCCCTAATTGGCTAATGCGTTCGCGTCATAGGCCATAGGCGGTGCCTTCCCGTCACATTTAAACCTGCAGTAAATGTCGTAATAATTGCCGGGAAGGCAAATAAAATCCTACAAATATCATACAAATAACGATATGAAGGCCTGCAAAAATACAAGTCTATAATGAACTGAGCAAATTGAGACAGAATGACTGAGCAATGAAACTGAAAGAGTTTATAATGAAAACCCTTTGGCCTTTTCCACTGGGATTTTTTTAAACCAGCACACATACCTTTCAAAAATGCTTGTCTTTCAGTCTTAAAAGTCGTGTCACACCATACTTTACTTTTCGTGTGTTCTTCCTGTATATTTATCGATTTGTATCTCGGTGCAGTGTGGTTGTCCTTAAATAGCGTCTTCGCCACAAAGCAATATCGCCTCTGTCTTTTAGCACATTTTTCTTGCCTCTTTTTTCATTCACAAATCCCAGCTGTATAAGCAATCTGCTGAAATTTGGTAAATCTGCATCGTCATTTACAGCAGACGAAATGTTACTTATGTTAGGGAGTTCGTTTCTAAATAAAAACTACACACATGACGACGCACAACACTTTTCACGTATTTTCTCCGAGCACGCACTTTTGTTTATTCCTGCTTTTGCCTGGAGTGGTAAGTTATACTGTTTCCTCAATTTCATGTCGCGATGTTCCTACGGATCTAGCACTCACACCTGTAACTTCAGAGCACAGCTTTTCGACTTCTCTCACTGACAAAGACGGATTCTTCTCTGTGAGGGCATTAAACACATGCAACACAATTCTTTTTTCGCCTGTTTGTAAATAATTATTCTTGCGATACTTCAGCGAAAAACTGGCGGTAGACTCTGCCATTATACATATAATAAGTACATGCGCAATAAACGATCAATAAAATAATTTAGCTCCCGCACTCTCGAATGGCGATGCATGACTAATCCAGTTCAAAACAAGGTCAGTGATAAAAGTCATATAAACAAATATGTCATCACTACCGCTAAATCACGTGCTATCGTGCCATGTGCTTGAGAGAAAAGAAACCTCCTCTTTACTTCGTTTAAGAATTAACATGCATTTCAGATAAATCAACTCTGTAACATAATTTATTTAATTAAAACAGTTACGAAAATATAAATTTGACAATTCTGTTCCAACATCTAATGATATATCACCATGTTAAATAACGAACTAAATTTTATCGCACGACAGTCATTACCACAACATCAACCAATGAGAGGTGATTAGGTCACGTGGCCGTTAAGAGATACTGGGCAAGCTTACGTTAAGCAAGGTATAATCCAGTTCAAAACAAGGTCAGTGATAAAAGTCATATTGTGACTTTGTGGGTTCGTGAAATAAAAAGTCCAGTTACACCACTCAACAATGTTCTTTATTTCCACCGACTTACAGTTAAACTCTTGCCAATTACACAGAATTACGTGCTGCAACAATTACAATTCACCAGTTCGTCCGTTACAACTTCACTTGTACTCGCGATTACACAAACTCCGATACACATACACAGTTCGTACAGTCTTCCGTTGCACAACCCTTTCGTTCATTAACACGTCACTGACTAACTCTTACACCAAGAACTGCGACTGTCTCCTCACTCACACTCACTGACCAAACCAACAACTGACTAACTAACTCCGTCTTTCTGTAGCCCTCTTTATATCGGAATATCCCGCCTTCTGGTGTTTACAGGATTGTTCTAGTAACAGAAAGATCGAGAACCAGGTGTAAGGAAACATACGGCACAGTCATGTTTTTCCTCCCAACCGCCGCCTTGTCGCCACTACAAGACAAACGAGGAGGAGGTGTGACTAACCGAACCTCCCCTGCCTTCCGCTGCCAGCTGCTTTCACAGGGTGTTCCAGCGCTCTTGTTACAATATAAACAACTATGTCCCGCTGAAGCACGTGCTATCGTGTCATGTGCTTGAGAGCAAAGGAACCTCCTCTTTACTTCGTTTAAGAATTAACATGCACTTCAGATAAATCAACTGTGTTGCGTAATATATTTAATTAAAACAGTTACGAAAATATAAATTTGACAATTCTCTTGCAACACATATAGTTATATACAGATATATCACCATGTTAAATAACGAACTAATTTTTACCGCACGGCAGTCTTTACCACAGCAGCAGCCAATGAGAGGTGATTAGGTCACGTGAGCAGTAAGCGATATTGGGCAAGCTTACGTGAAACAAGGATTAGTTTTGGTGTAGATTGTACTTATAATAAAATAGTGTGTAAAAACCATTTTTGCGCGGTGGAAATCATACAAGAAATTTAAATACGCATGTTATATTCATACACGGAGTGAAGTTTAAGAACCTCTACTGAAAGAGCAATGTACGAGTTTACATTCCCTGCCAGGACAGTAATATGACAGTTGAAAATAATGAGAAAAAACAAAATTGATTACATGAGTTTATACACGGAAAACTACTAATAAGAAATTAATTCAACTAAACCTATGGTTTTTATAGCCTTTTATAAATAGGGATTCCAGTATCGTACTTAAAAAGTAGTAGAACTACCGAGTATCGAGAAATTGTGGTATGGTCGCATCACTGATTCCCACAAATGATCTTTCGAGATTCGAACACGTAAAACTTGAGTTTAATAAAACTTAGAAACATGAAATAAAAAGGGAAACTCAAGAAATTTTGTTGTAGTGCCTTTTATATGTTCAATTTGAGCTCCCTTTTGTACCAAGGTACACATCAAGCCTGTAGTACATTTTTGCCCAGATATAGTCAGTCCATTTTATAATTAGGCTCACATCATCTTAATTATAGTCAACGTCACGAATGATGGCCGTTGCGCAGTAGATAAATATCTAACGACGTCATAGTCACGTTCTTTGTAGCTAATTAGGCGTAGTGTGTTTCAGAACGCGTGTGAGAGAAATAGTCTAACTTTTAACACTGAAATTAAATAATTTCTAGCAATTAACCTACTCCATTGTGTGATAGGAAGGTAGTTAATAGTTCTGCCGATGGCCGAAGCAAAAAACGTTGCGTTCTTCACAGCCAAGCCAGAGAAATACAGTATAATGTGTACAAATACTTCCTTGGAAACATGGAAGAGACCGTTAAATTCCAAAGTTGGAATTTTAAGTTCCGGCGAACTCGGGAAGCCTAAGGCAGCATGTTACACGCAACACGATTCTTTTTATTTTGAGCACCAGCGACATATGCACTGCTAATTCTGGATGTTAAAGTGTCCGGGAGATTGTGTTACTTCATAAAAGGGAACACCTTAATCGAAGTTTTTCGCATTTGTAGACTTACAATTTTCTGATTTCGACAAAATTCTCGCTTTCTTAGATATAAGATTACACTTGCTTTACTATCTGTTTCTGGCTGTAATTTCGCGTGTACTATTCAGTTGTGTTTTATTGTTACAAATGTACCGGCAGTGAAGTGTTTGATTTCTTTTTTAAAATCCAGCTATCCAGGGAACTGTGCCATTATTTCAAATCCAATTATGAGATTCATCTTGTTCAATAGTTGTGAATAAATATTATATAATAAACAATCTTAAGAAACAGTTGTTTGAGATCAGCTTCTATTGAGCCAGCTTCACTTGATCAACGATCTTATGTTATATACAATGCATGTTTGTGTCTTTGGCATAAACAGTATTTTATCTGCTCCACGTTTAAGGGGTCACCAGAACGAAGTTCGGTTAGGCTGAGCTCCCTGGATAAATGTTGTTCCAGTTTTCCCCCATCCTAAAAGATGAATGTCGGACAACTCTAACCTCAACGGACGCCGGAACCATCCGAATGTCGTTTATCCATTTCATTGGTGTTCGACATGAGTTAGCATCGAAGGACCTTAACAAAGAGAAATGGGATGCATATTATCATTCTAAGGGCGATATTTTAATCTCTAAGCTTATATTTTCAGTTACTTGTTTTTTTCTCTACAAGGTATTTATAGTAAGGAGAGTATTGCATTGAACCCAAAATGTTGATCTTTGTTTTCATTGAAAATGCGCTTCTAGGTCCTCATAATACCAAACAAAGATGAGTATTTTTGGAGAAAAAGACCTTGTAGGTGTTAATGTGTGCTTGTGTTCCTGTGAACAGCCTAATTAAAAAAATGTGAGTTATATACCTAACAAAACTATATTTTATTTGCAGCATCTACAAACCATTTCAAGAAACACACCCAACCGTCCTACCTATAAACTGAAGGATATTAAAAATTATTCTAACCATTGACATTTAAATACGATATGTTTCAGTTATTTTCATGGCAAAGCAGTTCCTTATCTTGTATTTTTAGAAATATCTTCTGACGTCCATTTAATTCTGGATAACTTTACATAAACAAGAGATCTATCTATCTAATGTAGAACATCTAATAAATGTTTTGTGGAGTGAACAATTTCTTAGATTATTCCTTCTTATTTCTCTGAATTTACCAGTACGTTTCTCAGATAGGAAGCCACTATTAATTTGTTAACCCTTGGTCATGACAAGAGAACGTAATTCCAAATGCACCAAAAGGAAAAAAGCGCATTAAACAGTTGAACATCGCTAAAAGTAAATTGCATTGCAGTGTTCTCCAGGTATCTACAAGGAAATTTGGAATAAGGCAAAGTTTATCTCGCTTAGCGTAATGTGGTTACTATTGCAAGAACAGTTTTACAAGGTTAGAGAAAGTCATGTGAGAGCAGCTCATTATATGATTTAGTTAGCAGGACAACTACGGTTCTTGGTTATTATTAAACACAATTTGTACATAGTTCACCGAAAGTTTTATCATTTGCAAAATAGCTCAATGGGTGAGTCTGAGAAGAGCAGGCAATCAGGTGATTCTGTGAGCATTAAAGCCCACGTAACCTGCAGGAACACTGGTTCGATGCACGGTAGACTTCTGGTAGATGAAAGCCTTATGACAAGGTCCTAGTGAACACGTGTTTCATCGAAGTTTGGCCATCTCTAATCCTCTGTGGGTGTTTGGTAAAAGTCTGGATCTAATATTGCTCTCTGTCTCTGTCCATCCGACGTCGGTCTTCTTTGTTTGGGTTGTTGCTCATCATCAGACTATATTTTCTAATGTGACTAATAAAGAGTTTGATCAATCATTTAGAAAGCGATTTGTACCAGTCAGTTAAGAAAGCTACCACAATGTCCAAGATGTAGGTTTCCCTGCATGACTGCCTAACTCCATTGCTTGCCCTGAAAGCTTTTCTGTGACTCCTTTTTGTATAAATGGATTGCTTTCTAGAGAACTATTCAAAATATCTAAATTATATTGTAAGAATATAAAAGCCACCCTAAGTTTTGTTACTTAAGTTTCTGAATTGTTTTTTTTTTTAATATATGTAGTTAATTAGGTTAAGTTTTATACAGTTAACAAAATTGTAATATCTTGGCTAATAAACAAAACTATTGGATTAATAGAGACCAGCGTACTCAGTTGGCACGTACTTCCAATAAAGCTGATAGGCTTATATCCTATATCAACTCAGGTTCCTAAATTTCGTAGAATGAACATAGGTGCTAAGGGGCTCTCAGTTTTCTCACAAGAATAAGGCAAGAATAGAGCTGCAAAATGCAACAAAAGGGATGCTCACATTAGCAATAACGTAAAAAGGGCCGTGATACGAATACTTCCCCGAAAAATACTAAGTGCCTCATTCCGTTGTTTTTTTTTCTAGTTTATCGTACAGATAGGTGATAAATGTTTTATTCAAGGGCAACCGTTTATGTCATGAGCCCTAAGTACTACTTTTGTTGTCAGGCTCGTATCCTTTTCGATATCGGCGGTATAATTCCCTCCCTTCGAAAGACCGGTTTCTCGAAACTTGTTTTATAAAATGCAGGACAAAAATAGGTTTAGAAGTTGAAGCAGACCAATTTGTTACGTACAACCGGTATCTAAAGGAACATAAGACCGACGTCCTCCTTGTGTATTATTAGAAAGTGGTAATAATTACTATGACAAAGTGCGTTTGGTCCAACTTCCTGTTGTCATTTTAATCACTAAATAATAATAATAATAATAATAATAATAATAATAATAATAATAATAATAATAATAATAATAATAATAATAATAATAATAATAATAATAATAATAATAATAATAATAATAATAATAATAATAATAATAATAATAATAATAATAATAATAATAATAATAATAATAATAATAATAATAATAATAATAATAATAATAATAATAATAATAATAATAATAATAATAATAATAATAATAATAATAATAATAATAATAATAATAATAATAATAATAATAATAATAATAATAATAATAATAATAATAATAATAATAATAATAATAACACCAGCGACATCTGTACTTGTAATCTGCTAATTGTGGTTTTTAAGGTGCCCGGGAGATGGTGCTACTTCATAAAAGGGAACACCTTAATTTATGTTTCGAATTTGTAGACTTACATTATTCTGATTTCGACAAAATTTTGGCTTTCTTAGATATAAATTTACAGTTGCTTCACTATCTGTTTTTGGCTGTAATTTTACGATGTACTGCTCAGCTGTATTTTATTGCTGTTATAAAATGTACTGGCAGTGAAGTGTTTGATTTCTGTTTTAAAATTCAGCTATTCAGGAAACTGAGCTGTTATTTCGAATCTCATTTTCAGAAAACTGCACAAATATTATGTGGTAAACAATCTTTTGAAACAGCTCTTTGAGATAAGGTTCTAATGAAGCTGTCACTTGAACGATATACCTACATTTGCAGCCTTAATAATACCTAAACCCTTTTTCTGAAACAGAGAGTAAGATTATCTACAGATGTGACTGATTCCTCGTTAACAGAAAATTCTTACCATACATTAAATGTTCATAACTGTCTACTCTATGCAGAGACAAATTCCGAAACTTACATCTTTATACCAAAATGTACAAATTGATGTTATGAGGTAAAAAATTTTTCGATAATTTGTAACTGAAGCAAAAGCTTGTGTTAATGTAGGAGAAGGTGATGTAATTCACTTGGAAAAGCGCATAGAAAGAACAAAACAATGAATGACCTCGACGATTTCGAAAAGAAGATACTTCGTCGCAAATTTTTTTCGATGCACAAGAATGGCAGGTTTGCTACGGCGCATAAGCTTGTGAACGAAATGAAATAAGGTAGTCTTGTGACTAGGATTTTGCTATAGGAAATGCCCTAACTGAAGAAAGTTAATAACGGAACTTAATGACATCTTATCCGAAAGAACCATGTTTCTCAGAAAAATGTAACCATTAGAAGCCAGTGCTACATTAAAATGTATTATTTAGCTGAAACCTAGGTAAACCACAATCATACTAGGTCTGTTTTTTTTTTTGTCAAATGAGTGACGGGAGTGAGGGTTTGAAAGTTTCAATTGGCAAAGGCGGCCTCCTGATTTTGTGCCACGCTGGTTCAGCCGACATTTTTTTCTTCGCAGATAGTAAATTAATTTTTCGCTCTAAATCTAAGTCTCCATCTGATTATCGTACAGAAATGAATGTGTTTAAATACTGGTTTTTGAACAAGTTCTTGCTATTTTAGACCCGAGATCGGCTATAGTAATGGAGATTCTAAGTTTTTACTCCATACTGGAGAACGTAGCATGCTCTAATACAAGAAAATCATATATTGTGGCTTGGCTATGCAATAGGCAAATTACTTTTGCCTCATCATAAACAAGAGAAGAGTTGCTGTAGATTATTAAATTAATTAAACCGCAATTGTGCTATGAATTGGACCCCATTGCTGCGGAACATGGACACAGACTAGAGTGACTACCACCTTACCGCTGCTACAACAATCCAATGGAATTGGTGTGGGCACAAGTGAAGGATAGGAAAGAAAAGTAACACCTTTAAAATTGCAAATGCGGAGAGACTGACACACAAGGCCGTAGAAAGCACTACTGCATCCAAGTTGCGCGACTGCGTCCATCTCGCAGAAGAGCTTCAAGAACATCATTTTAAGTCAGAATTATACAGGAATGCTCTCATGGAACATTTCATAGTGAGCCTACGAGATTCCGTTTGTGAAGGAGAATCCAGTGACGAAGAACAAGGTAAGATATGCTTTTATATAGTGATAATAACATTTAACAACAAAGTAAACAGATGAAAGATGTAGACTGTATATGGAGTGTAACTAAAAGTTTAGTTTCCAGTTTTGAGTGGTATTTTTTATGAATACAGGCAGCAAATAAGCATTTCATCACAACTAGAGGTAGTATTCTACCCAACTTAACTATGTGAGTAAAAATAGCTATTTTCTTTTATTATATGGCTTGTTAAATGTAATTTTATTAATTTATAATTACGGTATAACTAAGAAAACTATGCATCGCTGATATTATAGCAGTCAACTGTTTCAGCCGCAGCTTGGCTATTAACAATTTGGAAAATCAGATCTGACACCCAACTTCAAGATGAACAATAGCAACACTACAACCGCAGTTATTCTTCAATTGCTAAACCTGTGCTAAATAAGGAACAATCTTTAGTTATTGAAGCGAATGACAGTTTATCACTCAAAGAATATGTATTAGCTATAGGAAAATTAGTTAATCCCACAAATATTAGATTCGTTTCACGTAATTCTAACAGCAAAGTTTGTATCTACTTGAGAAACAAAACCTTGGTGAAAGACATAACCTCAAGGTCTTCAAAGATCAAAATTAATGATATATCCTTGCCAATCAGACCTCTCCTAACTAAAAATAAAAGGTTTATAATATCTTATGTGTGCCTGGTGAATCCAAATCATATGATTGAGAAAACTCTTTTGAATAAAGGTATTGAAACAGATTCTGCAATTTCCTACATCAGAGCAGGGATTTCTATACCAGAGTATACCCATAAAATGAGCTTCCGCCGACAAGTTAATGTGAAATCTGAAGTTTTTATAAACTGCCTGAATCCATGCCAATAGAATTTGAAGGCACCACGTACTGGATTTACTTTTCATCAGATGCCCCCACCTGCTTCCTTTGCAAAATGGGAAAAGATTTTGCGAAGCAATACAAATTGTCCGTGGAATCTCCTACTGACCACGAAATGCCGAAAAAACGAGGAATGTAATTCCTAAGAAGATCTGAGTAGTATCCAACCAAAGAGCAAGAACCAGTCATTCAAGGCTCTAACGTCATGTAACTGAATAAAATAAAAAATACCTCAATGACAATGCATACAATGTCAGGATTATACATTTCATAAAATCCAGCCTTTATGGAGGCAGCTCAGGTTGGTGCAATAAAGAAAAAGGAATACAAGGGTACTCTTGAAAGAACTATTTCTACTTCAAGTCAGCACTCAGAAAGTGAGCAATAATATCTCACAGACTCATCGGTAGAAAGCAACCAAGACCAGTCAAACAATATAAAACCAAAGAAGATCCAACATACATATTAGTAAACTAAAACTGCTACGCTACACATTTAGCGAAAAATTTTTAAGTCTCCCGGGAGTTCGTCTCGGAGCCATGCCGGCATTTGAGGCCACGCCGCCCGAGGGCCGGAATCGTCGTCTTGTAGGTCTGGTGCAACGCGCCATCGAAAAACGGGGAAATTTGCCAAAATTGTTCTTGGGATGAATTTTCCCTTCTAAAAGAATGCCTCTGATATATTTTTAATGTTTTTAAAAAAATATTTTTGCAAAATATCGAAATTTTTTCTAAGTCCAAATCGGCGCAAAAGGTTAATGAAAGAGGGACAAATTAGCAGAAACGAGGATTAGGATGTGCTTTCTTTACCAAACGATCACCAAGGATGCATGTTTCACATTTATCAAAAAAACCTTTTCGGTCCGAGAGAAGTTAAAGTCCAACTCCGAGCGAAAATTTTCAAAGTCCAGCCGCGTAGTACATGGGCGAACGACCACTTTCGGAGAAAACTGCTACTTAAAGAGGGACAAATTAGCAAAAGCGAACCTTAGGATGTGTTTGGCTTATCAAGCGAATGCCACTGATGCATGTTTCACATTTTTCAAAAAAAAATTTTCACTTCGATCGAAATTTTTCAAAGTCCAACTCCCCCGGGAGTACGTCTCGGAACCATGCCGGCAGTTGAGGCCTCGCTGCCGAGGGCCAGAAAGGAAATCTTCTAGGCTCGGTGCAACGCGCCATCGGAATACGTGGAAATTTGCCAGAATTGTTCTTGGGATGAATTTCCTCTTCTAAAAGAATGCCACTGATGTATATTTCATGTTTTTAAAAGAATTATTTTTGCAAAATATCGAAACTTTTTCTAAGGCCAAATCGGTGCCAAAGGTTAATGAAAGAGGGACAAATTAGCAAAAACGAGGCTTAGGATGTGCTTTCTTTACCAAACGATCACCAAGGATGCATGTTTCACATTTATAAAAAAAAACCTTTTCGGTCCAAAAGAGAAGTTAAACTCCAACTTCGAGCGAAAATTTTCTAATTCCAGCCGCGTAGTAAATGGGCGAACGACCACTTTCGGAGAAAACTGCTACTTAAAGAGGGACAAATTAGCAAAAGCGAACCTTAGGATGTGTTTGCCTTATCAAAAGAATCCCCCTGACGCATGTTTCACATTTTTCAAAAAACATTTTTTTCACTTCGATCAAAATCTTTCAAAGTCCAACTCCTAGCGAAAAATTTCTAAGTCCCCCGGGAGTACGTCTTGGAATCATGCCGGCAGTTGGGGCCTCGCCGCCCGAGGGCCAGAAAGGCCGTCTTCTAGGCTCGGTGCAACGCGCCATCGAAATACGTGGAAATTTGCCAAAATTGTTCTTGGAATGAATTTCCCCTTCTAAAAGAATGCCTCTTATGTATATTTCATGTTTTTAAAAGAATTATTTTTGCAAAATATCCAAACTTTTTCTAAGTCCAAATAGGCGCAAAAGGTTAATGAAAGAGGGACCAATTAGGAAAAACGAGGCTTAGGATTTGTTTTCTTTATCACACGAACACCAATGATGCATGTTTCACATTTATCAAAAAAGCTTTTTTTCGGTCCGAGAAAAGTTAAAAGTCCAGCTCTGAGCGAAAATTTTCTAAGCCCAGCCGCGTAGTACATTTGGGAACGACCACTTTCGGAGCAAACTGCTACTTAAAGAGGGACAAATTAGCAAAAGCGAACCTTAGGATGTGTTTGCCTTATCAAGCGAATGCCAATGATGCATCTTTCACATTTTCAAAATAAAAATTTTCACTTCGATCAAAATTTTTCAAAGTCCAACTCCAAGCGAAAAATTTTTAAGTCCGCCGGGAGTTCGTCTCGGAGCCATGCCGGCAGTTGAGGCCACGCCGCCCGAGAGCCGGAATTGTCGTCTTGTAGGTCTGGTGCAACGCGCCATCGAAAAACGGGGAAATTTGCCAAAATTGTTCTTGGGATGAATAATGCGTGTATCACATTGAACAAAAAATGTTTTCTTCGGTCCGAACAAATTTTTTCAAAGTCCAACTCCGAGCGACAAATTTCCAAGTCCAGCCGGGAGTTCGTCTTGGAACCATGCCCGAGGGCCGGAATTGTGGTCTTGTAGGTCTGGTGCAACGCGCCATCGAAATACGGGGATATTTGCCAAAATTGTGCTTGCGGTGAGTTTCCCGTTCTAAAAGAATGCCTCTGATGAATATTTCATGTTAAAATAATTAATTTTGCAAAATATCGAAACTTTTTCCAAGTCCAAATCGGCGCAAAAGGTTAATGAAAGGGGGACAAATTAGCAAAAACGAGGCTTAGGATTTGTTTTCTTTACAAACGATCACCAAGGATGCATGTTTCACATTTATCAAAAAAACCTTTTTGGTCCGAGAGAAGTTAAAGTCCAGCTTCGAGCGAAAAGTTTCTAATTCCAGCCGCGTAATAAATGGGCGAACGACCACTTTCGGAGCAAACTGCTACTTAAAGAGGGACAAATTAGCAAAAGCGAAACTTTGGATGTGTTTGCCTTATCGAACGAATGCCACTGACGCATGTTTCACGTTTTTCAAAAAACATTTTTTTTCACTTCGATCAAAATTTTTCAAAGTCCAACTCCTAGCGAAAAATTTCTAAGTTGCCCGGGAGTTCGTCTCGGAATCATGCCAACAGTTTTTCTAAAAACATCCAGTGGAATAAGACTTTTGCTTACAATTATTTGTTTTTCATAACTGGACTTTATAAAACATGACCTTTAACGTGAAAAGAGCTATGTTTGTAAGTAACGGGATTTGCTTTAAAAAGGTTATAGAAGAATAAGAATTTTCCATATAAAAATGCTATTTTTTTTCATTATAGATTTTGCTTTACAACAAAAATTACTTCTAAAACATCCAGTGGAATAAGAATTTAGCGCACAAATCTATCTTTTTTTAACTGGACTTTATAGAACATGACCTTTAACGTGAAAAGAGTAATGTTTGTAAGTAACGGGATATGTTTTATAAAGTATCTAGCGGAATAAGAAGTTTCCTAATAGAAATCGGTTTTTTTCATTATAGGTTTTGCTTTACAACAAGAATCATTTATAAAGCATCCAGTGGAATTAGACTTTAGCGTCGAAATGTATCTTCTTTCATAACTGGACTTTATAGAACATGACCTTTAACATGAAAAGAGCTATCTTTTTAAGTAACGGGATTTGTTTTATAATGGATCCAGCGGAATAAGATGTTTCCATATAGATATCGGTTTTTTTCATTATAGGTTTTGCTTTACAACAAGAATCATTTCTAAATCATGCAGTACAACAGGAATTATTTCTAAAACATCCAGTGGAATAGGACTTTAGCGTAGAAATGTATCTTTTTTCATAACTGGACTTTATAGAACATGACTTTTTACGTGATAAGAGCTATTTTTGTAAATAAGAGGATTTGTTTTAAAAAGGATCCAGTGGAATAAGAAGTTTCCGTAAAAAATCAGCTTTTTTCTTTATAGATTTTGCTTTACAACAATTATTATTTCTAAAACTTCCAGTGGAATAAGACTTTTGCTTACAAAAGTATCTTTTTTCGTAACTGTACTTTATAGAACATGACCTTTAACGTGAAAAGGGCAATGTTTGTAAGTAACATGATATGTTTTAAAAAGGATCCAACGGAATAAGTGTTTTCCATATAACAATCTGTTTTATTCAATATAGATTTTGATTTACACAAAGATTTATTTATAACACATCCACTGGAAGAAGACTGTAGCGTACAAATATATCTTTTTTAATAACTGGACTCTATAGAACATGACCTTTAACGTGAAAAGGGCAATGTTTGTAAGTAACATATGTTTTAAAAAGGATCCAGCGGAATGTTTTCCATATAACAATCTGTTTTATTCAATATAGATTTTGCTTTACACCAAGAATTATTTATAACACATGCAGTGCAATGAGACTGTAGCGTAAAAATATATCTTTTTTAATAACTGGACTTTATAGAACATGACTTTTAGCGCGAAAAGAGCTACCTTGTAAGTAAGAGGATTTGTTTTAAAAAGGATCCAGCGGAATAAGAATTTTTGATATAAAAATCGGTTTTCTTCATTATAAATTTTGCTTCACAACAAAAATTATTTCTAAAACATCAAGTGGTATAAGACTGTAGCGTAAAAATATATCTTTTTCAGTAACTGGACTTCATAGATCATGACTTTAAACGTGAAAACTGTTATCTTTGTAAGTAACGGGATTTGCTTTAAAAAGGATCCAGCCGAATAACAATTTTCTATATTAAAATCGGTTTTTCCGTTATGGATTTTGCTTTACAGCAAGAATTATTTCTAAACATCCTGTACAACAAGAATTATTTCTAAAAACATCCAGTGGAATAAGACTTTTGCTTACAAATATATCTTTTTTCATAACTGGACTTTATAGAACATGACCTTTAACGTGAAAAGAGCTATCTTTGTAAGTAACGGGATTCGCTTTAAAAAGGCTCCAGCGGAATAAGAATTTTCCATATAAAAATGGTTTTTTTTTCCATTATAGATTTTGCTTTTCAACAAGAATTGCTTCTAAAACTAGTTTGCTAACTTCACGTAAAAAGCTGATTTTCGCTTTTTGTGCTGTTTTCACGCTAAAACTTCTTTTCCGCGAACAATTTACTTTGAGAATGAACATCGTATTAAGTTATATTTTAGCTCACCTTTTAGTTCGTCCGCCTTCCTTTTGACGATAGAGGCTAGTTTTGAAAATACGCTATCGTTATAAACCACAGTTCGTTTTTTCACTTCACAATGTCATTTTCGTCTCACTTAACCTCGGCAATCTTCTTTTGACCATGAAGAATGCATTTCTTGTAAAATGCATGTTTAATGAGCAAAACTATCTGTATAGGCAAAATTCGTATCATGGAAGTCACAGGCCGCTGTCTTCACATTAAAAGTTATTTTCCATAGATTCCGGTTATGCAAAAAATGTACTTTTACGCAAAATCATTCCCCTCGAAGTTTCTCAAACCAAGCTTGTGTTTACAAAAAGGCTATATTTGTTGTAAATTCATATCATGGATGTCGCAGGTCGCTCTTTTCACATTAAAAGTCATTTCCATAGATTCCTTTTATGCAAAAAATGTACATTTACGCAAAATCCTCATTCCACTCGAAGTTTCTAAAACAAAGCTTGTTTTAAGTAAAAATCGCTATTTTGCCGTAAAAAGTTCGTTTTTTGCTATCTTCGCGTATAAAGCAGATTTTCGCTTTTCATGCTGTTTTCACGCTAAAACTTCTTTTCCGCGAACAATTTACTTTGAGATTTAATATCGCATGTTAAGATATATTTCAGCTCGCCTTTTAGTTCGTCCGCTTTCCTTTTGACGATAGCGGCTAGTTTTGAAGATACGCTATCGTTTTAAACCAAAAAACATTTTTTCACTTCACAATGTCATTTTCGTCTCGTTTAACCTCGGCAATCTTCCTTTGACCATAAAGGCTATATTTGTTGTAAAATATAACTTTAATGAACAAAACTGTCTTTATGCGCAAAATTCATATCATGGATGTCACAGGTCGCTCTTTTCACATTAAAAGTCATTTTCCTTAGATTCCGGTTATGTCTAGCCTTCCTGTAATGGACATACAGTAGTAAACAGAACAACTAGTAGTACAGATAAAGTCATAAAGCTTCTCTGCCCTTCATTATCCTCTAGCCTTCTTGTCATGGACATACAGTAGTAAACAGATCAAGTACCAGAGCTTATAACCCGTTCAAGATCCCCTGCCCTCCTTTCCACTGTAGCCTTCTTGTCATCTACCAGAACAGATAAACAGTTCAAGCTCCTCTGCCCTTCTTTCCCTTCTAGCCGTCTGGTCGTGGACATTCAGTAGTAAACAGCTCAACTACCAGAACAGATAAACAGTTCAAGCTCTTCTGCCTTTCATTCCCCTCTAGCCTTCTTGTCGTGGGTATACAATAGTAAAGAGATTAACTACCAGAGCGAATAAACTGTTCAAGCTCTTCTGCACTTCATTCCCCTCTAGCCATCTTGTCGTGGACATACATCAGTAAACAGATCAACTACCAGAGCACATAAACAGTTCAAGATCCTCTGCCATTCATCTCACTCTAGCCTTCTTCTCATGGGCATACAGTATAAACAGATCAATTATTAGAGCAGAAAACAGTTCAAGTTTGTCGGCCCTACATTGCCCTCTAGCCTTCTTGTCGTGGACATACAGTAGTAAACAGATCAACTACACTGTAGATAAACAGTTCCAGCATTTCTGCTCTTCATTGCCCTCTAGCCTTCTTGTTGTGGACATACAGTAGTAAACAGATCAACTACCAGAGCAGATAAACAGTTCCAGCTCCTCTGCCATTCATTTCCCTCTAGCCTTCTTGTAATGGGCACACAGTATAAACAGATCAATTACCAGAGCAGAAAACAGTTCAAGTTTGTCGGCCCTTCATTGCCCTCTAGCCTTCTTGTTGTGGACATACAGTAGTAAACAGATCAACTACCACAGGAGATAAGCAGTTCAAGCTCTTCTGCCCTTCATTGCCCTCTAACCTTCCTGTTGTGGACATACCGTAGTAAGCAGATCAACTACCACAGTAGATAAACAGTTCCAACTCTTCTGCTCTTCATTGCCCTCTAGCCTTCATCTCCTGGGCATACAGTAGTAAACAGATCAACTACCACAGCAGAACACAGTTCAAGCTCCTCTGCCATTCATTCCCCTCTAGACTTCTTGTCGTGGACATACGGTCCTCCGCGCTTCTTTCATCTCTAGCCGTCTGGGCTGGACATACAGTAGTAAACAGCACAACTACCAGAGCAGATATACAGTTCAAACTCCTCTGCCCTTGCAAATTTCCCAGTATTTGGATGGCGCGTTGCAGCAGACCTACAAGACGACAATTCCGGCCCTCGGGCGGTCAGGCCTCAACATCCGGCATGGTTCGAAGACGAACTCCCGGCTGGACTTGGAAATTTTTCGCTCGGAGTTGGACTTTGAAAAAAAATTTTCGGATCGATTAAAACCTTTTTTGATAAATGTGAAGCATGCATCATTGGTCTTCGTTTGATAAAGAAAACACATCCTAAGCCTCGTTTTTGCTAACTTGACCCTATTTCATTAACCTTTTCCTCCGATTTTGAATTAGAAAAAGTTTCGGTATTTTGCAAAAATAATTTTTTTAAAAACATGAAGAATACATCAGAGGCATTCTTTTAGAAAGGGGAACTTATCCCAAGCACAATTTTGGCAAATTTCCCCGTATTTCGATGGCGCGTTGCACCGGACCTACAAGACGACAATTCCGGGCCTCGGGCGGTGAGGCCTCATATGTCGGCATGGTTCCAAGACGAACTGCCGGCTGGACTTGGAAATTTTTCGCTCGGAGTTGGACTTTGAAAAAAAAATTTCGGACCGAAAAAATCCTTTTTTGATAAATGTGAAGCATGCATCATTGGTGTTCGTTTGATAAAGTAAACACATCCTAAGCATCGTTTTTGCTAACTTGACCCTCTTTCATTAACCTTTTGCGCCGATTTGGACTTAGATAAAGTTTCGATATTTTGCAAATATAATTTTTTAAAACATGAAATATACATCAGAGTCATTATTTTAGAAAGGGAAACTCATCCCAAAATCAATTTTGGCAAATTTCCCCGTTTTTCGATGGCGCGTTGTACCGAGTCGAGAAGACGACCTTTCCGGCCCTCGGATGGCTAGGCCTCAACTGCCGGCATTGTTCCGAGATGAACTCTCGCCTGGACTTAGAAATTTTTCAGTCGGAGTTGGACTTAGATAAATTTTGATCGAAGTGAAAAAATGTTTTTTGAAAAATGTGAAACATGCATCAATGGTATTCGTTTGATAAGGCAAACACATCATTACCTTCGCCTTTGCTAATTTGTCGCTCTTTAAGTAGCAGTTTGCTCCGAAAGTGGTCGTTCCGCCATGTACTACGCGAATAGACTTAGAAAAAGTTTCGATATTTTGCAAAAATAAAACATGAAATACACATCAGAGGCATTCTTTTAGAAAGGAAAGCTCATCACACCCACAATTTTGGCAAATTTCTCAGTATTTCAATGGCGCGTTGCACCAGACCAACAAGAGGACAATGCCGGCCCTCAGGCGGTAAGGCCTCAACTGTCGGCATGGTTCCAAGACGAACTCCCGGCTGGACTTGGAAATTTTCCCTCGGAGTTGGACTTTGAAAAAAAAATTTCGGACCGAAAAAATCCTTTTTTGATAAATGTGAAGCATGCATCATTGGTGTTCGTTTGATAAAGAAAACATCCTAAGCCTCGTTTTTGCTAACATGACCCTCTTTCATTAACCTTTTGCGCCGATTTGGACTTAGAAACGGTTTCGATATTTTGCAAAAATAATTTTTTTAAAAACAAAATATACAGCAGAGGCATTCTTTTAGAAAGGGAAACTCATCCCAAGAACAATTTTGGCAAATTTCCCCGTTTTTCGATGGCGTGTTGCACCGAGTCTAGAAGACGACCTTTACGGCCCTCGGATGGCGAGGCCTCAACTGCCGGCATGGTTCCGAGACGAACTCCCGGCTGCACATAGAATTTTTTTGGTCCGAGTTGGACTAAGATAAATTTTGATCGAAGTGAAAAGATATTCTTTGAAAAATGTGAAACATGCATCAATGGTATTCGTTTGATAAGGCAAACACATCCTAAGCTTCGCTTTTGCTAACTTGTCCCTCTTTAAGTAGCAGTTTGCTCCGAAAAAGGTCGTTCCCCCATGTACTCCGCGGCTGGACTTAGAAAAAGTTTCGATATCTTGCAAATATAATTTTTTTAAAAACATGAAATATACATCAGAGGCATTCTTTTAGAAAGGGAAACTCATCCCAAGCACAGTTTTGGTAAATTTCCCCTTATTTCGATGGCGCGTTGCACCGGACCTACAAAACGACAATGCCGGGCCTCGGGCCGGGAGGCCTCAACTGCCGGCATGGTTCCGAGACGAACTGCCGGCTGGACTTGGAAATTTTTCGCTCGGAATTGGACCTTGAAAAAAAATTTTCGCACCCAAGAAATATTCTTTGATAAATGTGAAACATGCATCATTGGTGTTCGTTTGATTAAGAAAACATCCTTAGCCTCGTTTTTGCTAATTTGTCCCTCTTTCGGTAAACTTCTGCGCCGATTTGGACTTAGAAGAAGTTTCGATATTTTGCAAATATAATTTTTTAAAACATGAAATATACATCACAGGCATTATTTTAGAAAGGGATACTCGTCCCAAAATCACTTTTGGCAAATTTCCCCGTTTTTCGATGGCGCGTTGCACCGAGTCGAGAAGATGACCTTTCCGGCCCTCGGATGGCAAGGCCTCAACTGCCGGCCTTGTTCCGAGATGATGTCCCGCCTGGACTTAGAAATTTTTCAGTCGGAGTTGGACTTAGATAAATTTTGATCGAAGTGAAAAAATGATTTTTGAAAAAGGTGAAACATGCATCAATGGTATTCGTTTGATAAGGCAAACACATCCTTACCTTCGCCTTTGCTAATGTGTCCCTCTTTAAGTAGCAGTTTGCTCCGAAAGTGGTGGTTCCGCCATGTACTACGCGGCTAGACTTAGAAAAACATTCGATATTTTGCAATTATAATTTTTTTAAAAACATGAAATGTACATCAGAGGCATTCTTTTAGATAGGAAAGCTCATCACAACCACAATTTTGGCAAATTTTTCAGTATTTCGATGGCGCGTTGCACCAGACCTACAAGACGACATTTCCGGCCCTCGAGCGCTAGGGCCTCAACTGTCGGCATGGTTCCAAGACGAACTCCCGGCTGGACTTGGGAATTTGTCGCTCGGAGTTGGACTTTCAAAGAAAATTTTCGAACAGAAAAAAACCTTTTTTGATAAATGTGAAGCATGCATCATTGGTGTTCGTTTGATAAAGAAAACACATCCTAAACCTCGTTTTTGCTAACATGACCCTCTTTCATTAACCTTTTGCGCCGATTTGGACTTAGAAGAAACAGTTTCGATATTTTGCAAAAATAACTTTTGTAAAAACATAAAATATACATCAGAGGCATTCTTTTAGAAAGGGAAACTCATCCCAAGAACAATTTTGGCAAATTTACCCGTTTTTCGATGGCGCGTGGCACCAAGTCGAGAAGACGACCTTTCCGGCCCTCGGATGGCGAGGCCTCAGCTGCCGGCATGGTTCCGAGGTGAACTCCTGGCTGCACTTAGAATTTTTTCGGTCGGAGTTGGACTAAGATAAATTTTGATCGAAGTGAAAAAATGTTCTTTGAAAAAGGTGAAACATGCATCAATGGTATTCGTTTGATAAGGCAAACACATCCTAAGCTTCACTTTTGCTAATTTGTCCCTCTTTAAGTAGCAGTTTGCTCCGAAAGTGGTCGTTCCCCCATGTACTCCGCGACTGGACTTAGAAAAAGTTTCAATATTTTGCAAATATAATTTTTTTAAAAACATGAAATATACATCATAGGCATTATTTTAGAAAGGGAAACTCATCCCAAAAACAATCTTGGCGAATTCCCCCGTTTTTCGATGGCGCGTTGCACCGAGTCGAGAAGACGACCTTTCCGGCCGTCGGGCGGCGAGGCCTAAACTGCCACCATGGTTCCGAGACGAACTCCCGGCTCCTATTAGAATTTTTTCGGTCGGAGTTGCACTAAGATAAATTTTGATCGAAGTGAAGAAATGTTCTTTGAAAAATTTGAAACATGCATCAGTGGTATTCGTTTGATAAGGCAAACACATCCTAATCTTCGCTTTTGCTAATTTGTCCCTCCTTAAGTTGCAGTTTGCTCCGAAAGTGGTCGTTCCCCCATGTACTCCGCGAGTGGACTTAGAAAAAGTTTCGATATTTTGCAAAAATAATTTTTTAAAAACATAAAATATACATCAGAGGCATTCTTTTAGAAAAGGAAACTCATCCCAAGATCAATTTTGGCAAATTTCTCAGTATTTCGATGGCGCGTTGCACCAGACCTACAATTCGACAATTCCTGCCCTCGGGCGGTAAGGCCACAACTGTCGGCATGGTTCCAAGACGAACTCCCGGCTGGACTTGGAAATTTTTCGCTCGGAGTTGGACTTTGAAAAAAATTCTCGAACCGAAAAAAACCTTTTTGATAAATGTGAAGCATGCATCATTGGTGTTCGTTTGATAAAGAAAACATATCCTAAGCCTCGTTTTTGCTAACATGTCCCTCTTTCAATAAACCTTTTGCGCCGATTTGGACTTAGAAACAGTTTCGATATTTTGCAAAAATAATTTTTTAAAAACATAAAATATACATCAGAGGCATTATTGTAGAAAGGGAAACTCATCCCAAGAACAATTTTGGCAAATTTCCCCGTTTTTCGATGGCGCGTGGCACAGAGTCGAGAAGACGACCTTTCCGGCCCCCGGATGGCGAGGTCTCAACTGCCGGCATGGTTCCGAGATGAACTCCCGGCTCCACTTAGAATTTTTTCGGTCGGAGTTGGACTAAGATAAATTTTGATCGAAGCTAAAAAATGTTCTTTGAAAAATGTGAAACATGCATCAATGGTATTCGTTTGATAAGGCAAATACATCCTAAGCTTCGCTTTTGCTAATTTTTCCCTCTTTAAGTAGCAGTTTGCTCCGAAAATGGTCGTTCCCCCATGTACTCCGCGGCTGGACTTAGAAAAAGTTTCGATATTTTGCAAATATAATTTTTTAAAAAACATGAAATATACATCAGAGTCATTATTTTGGAAAGGGAAACTCATCCCAAGCACAATTTTGGCAAATTTCCCCGTATTTCGATGTCGCGTTGCACCGGACCTACAAGACGACAATTCTGGGCCTCGGGCGGCGAGGCCTCAACTGCCGGCATGGTTCCGAGACGAACTGCCGGCTGGACTTGGAAATTTTTCGCTCGGAGTTGGACCTTGAAAAAAATTTTTCGCACCCAAGAAATATTCTTTGATAAATGTGAAACGTGCATCATTGGTGTTCGTTTGATATTGAAAACATCCTTAGCCTCGTTTTTGCTAATTTGTCCCTCTTTCGTAAACCTTTTGCGCCGATTTGGACATAGAAAAAGTTTCGATATTTTGCAAATATAATTTTTTAAAACATGAAATATACATCAGAGGCATTATTTTTGGAAAGGAAAACTCATCCCAAAATCAATTTTGGCAGATTTCCCCGTTTTTCGATGGCGCGTTGCACCGAGTCGAGAAGACGACCTTTCCGGCCCTCGGATGGCGAGGCCTCAACTGCCGGCATTGTTCCGAGATGAATTCCCGCCTGGACTTAGAAATTTTACAGTCGGAGTTGGACTTAGATAAATTTTGATCGAAGTGAAAAAATATTTTTTGAAAAATGTGAAACATGCGTCAATGGTATTCGTTTGATAAGAGAACACATCCTTACATTCGCCTTTGCTAATTTGTCCCTCTATAAGTAGCAGTTTGCTCCGAAGTGGTCGTTCCGCCATGTACTTCGCGGCTAGACTTTGAAAAAGTTTCTATATTTCGCAAAAATAATTTTTTAAAAAACATGAAATATACATCAGAGTCATTATTTTGGAAAGGGAAACTCATCCCAAGCACAATTTTGGCAAATTTCCCCGTATTTCGATGTCGCGTTGCACCGGACCTACAAGACGACAATTCTGGGCCTCGGGCGGCGAGGCCTCAACTGCCGGCATGGTTCCGAGACGAACTGCCGGCTGGACTTGGAAATTTTTCGCTCGGAGTTGGACCTTGAAAAAAAATTTTCGCACCCAAGAAATATTCTTTGATAAATGTGAAACGTGCATCATTGGTGTTCGTTTGATATTGAAAACATCCTTAGCCTCGTTTTTGCTAATTTGTCCCTCTTTCGTAAACCTTCTGCGCCGATTTGGACATAGAAAAAGTTTCGATATTTTGCAAATATAATTTTTTAAAACATGAAATATACATCAGAGGCATTATTTTTGGAAAGGAAAACTCATCCCAAAATCAATTTTGGCAGATTTCCCCGTTTTTCGATGGCGCGTTGCACCGAGTCGAGAAGACGACCTTTCCGGCCCTCGGATGGCGAGGCCTCAACTGCCGGCATTGTTCCGAGATGAATTCCCGCCTGGACTTAGAAATTTTACAGTCGGAGTTGGACTTAGATAAATTTTGATCGAAGTGAAAAAATATTTTTTGAAAAATGTGAAACATGCGTCAATGGTATTCGTTTGATAAGAGAACACATCCTTACCTTCGCCTTTGCTAATTTGTCCCTCTATAAGTAGCAGTTTGCTCCGAAGTGGTCGTCCCGCTATGTACTTCGCGGCTAGACTTTGAAAAAGTTTCTATATTTCGCAAAAATAATTTTTTAAAAAACATGAAAAATACATCAGAGGCATTCTTTTAGAAAGGGGAGCTCATCACAACCACAATTTTGGCAAATTTCTGAGTATTTCGATGGCGCGTTGCACCAGGCCTACAAGATGACAATTCCGGCCCTCGGGCGGTAAGGCCTCAACTGTCGGCATGGTTCCAAGACGAACTCCCGGCTGGGCTTGGAAATTTTTCGCTCGGAGTTGGACTTTGAAAAAAAATTTTCGGACCGAAAAAAACCTTTTTTGATAAATGTGAAACATGCATAATTGGTGTTCGTTTGATAAAGAAAACACATCCTAAGCCTCGTTTTTGCTCACATGACACTCTTTCATTAACCTTTTGCGCCGATTTGGACTTAGAAGCAGTTTCGATATTTTGCAAAAATAATTTTTTTTAAAACATAAAATATACATCAGAGGCATTCTTTTAGAAAGGGAAACTCATCCCAAGAACAATTTTGGCAGATTTCCCCGTTTTTCGATGGCGCGTGGCACCGAGTCGAGAAGACGACCTTTCCGGCCCTCCGATGGCGAGGCCTCAACTGCTGGCATGGTTCCGAGAGGAACTCCCGGCTGCACTTAGAATTTTTTCGGTCGGAGTTGGTCTAAGATAAGTTTTGATCGAAGTGAGAAAATGTTCATTGAAAAATGTGAAACATGCATCAATGGTATTCGTTTGATAAGGCAAACACATTCTAACCTTCGCTTTTGCTAATTTGTCCCTCTTTAAGTAGCAGTTTGCTCCGAAAGTGGTCGTTCCCCCATGTACTCCGCGGCTGGACTTAGAAAAATTTTCGATATTTTGCAAATATAATTTTTAGAAAAAACATGAAATATACATCAGAGGCATTATTTTAGAAAGGGAAACTCATCCCAAAAACAATTTTGGCAAATTTTTCCGTTTTTCGATGGCGCGTTGCACCGAGTCGAGAAGACGACCATTCCGGCCCTCGGTCGGCGAGGCCTCAACTGCCGGCATGGTTCCGAGACGAACTCTCGGCTGCACTTAGAATTTTTTCTGTCGGAGTTGGACTAAGATAAATTTTGATCGAAGTGAAAAAATGTTCTTTGAAAAATGTGAAAATGCATCAATGGTATTCGTTTGATAAAGTAAACACATTCTAAGCTTCGCTTTTGCTAATTTGTCCCTCTTTAAGTAGCAGTTTGCTCCGAAAGTGGTCATCCCCATGTACATCGCGGCTGGACTTAGAAAAAGTTTCTATATTTCGCAAAAATAGTTTTTTAAAAAACATGAAATATACATCAGAGTCATTATTTTGGAAAGGGAAACTCATCCCAAGCACAATTTTGGCAAATTTCCCCGTATTTCGATGTCGCGTTGCACCGGACCTACAAGACGACAATTCTGGGCCTCGGGCGGTGAGGCCTCAACTGCCGGCATGGTTCCGAGACGAACTGCCGGCTGGACTTGGAAATTTTTCGCTCGGAGTTGGACCTTGAAAAAAATTTTTCGCACCCAAGAAATATTCTTTGATAAATGTGAAACGTGCATCATTGGTGTTCGTTTGATATTGAAAACATCCTTAGCCTCGTTTTTGCTAATTTGTCCCTCTTTCGTAAACCTTCTGCGCCGATTTGGACATAGAAAAAGTTTCGATATTTTGCAAATATAATTTTTTAAAACATGAAATATACATCAGAGGCATTATTTTTGGAAAGGAAAACTCATCCCAAAATCAATTTTGGCAGATTTCCCCGTTTTTCGATGGCGCGTTGCACCGAGTCGAGAAGACGACCTTTCCGGCCCTCGGATGGCGAGGCCTCAACTGCCGGCATTGTTCCGAGATGAATTCCCGCCTGGACTTAGAAATTTTACAGTCGGAGTTGGACTTAGATAAATTTTGATCGAAGTGAAAAAATATTTTTTGAAAAATGTGAAACATGCGTCAATGGTATTCGTTTGATAAGAGAACACATCCTTACCTTCGCCTTTGCTAATTTGTCCCTCTATAAGTAGCAGTTTGCTCCGAAGTGGTCGTTCCGCCATGTACTTCGCGGCTAGACTTTGAAAAAGTTTCTATATTTCGCAAAAATAATTTTTTAAAAAACATGAAAAATACATCAGAGGCATTCTTTTAGAAAGGGGAGCTCATCACAACCACAATTTTGGCAAATTTCTGAGTATTTCGATGGCGCGTTGCACCAGGCCTACAAGACGACAATTCCGGCCCTCGGGCGGTAAGGCCTCAACTGTCGGCATGGTTCCAAGACGAACTCCAGGCTGGGCTTGGAAATTTTTCGCTCGGAGTTGGACTTTGAAAAAAAATTTTCGGACCGAAAAAAACCTTTTTTGATAAATGTGAAACATGCATAATTGGTGTTCGTTTGATAAAGAAAACACATCCTAAGCCTCGTTTTTGCTCACATGACACTCTTTCATTAACCTTTTGCGCCGATTTGGACTTAGAAGCAGTTTCGATATTTTGCAAAAATAATTTTTTTTAAAACATAAAATATACATCAGAGGCATTCTTTTAGAAAGGGAAACTCATCCCAAGAACAATTTTGGCAGATTTCCCCGTTTTTCGATGGCGCGTGGCACCGAGTCGAGAAGACGACCTATCCGGCCCTCCGATGGCGAGGCCTCAACTGCTGGCATGGTTCCGAGAGGAACTCCCGGCTGCACTTAGAATTTTTTCGGTCGGAGTTGGTCTAAGATAAGTTTTGATCGAAGTGAGAAAATGTTCATTGAAAAATGTGAAACATGCATCAATGGTATTCGTTTGATAAGGCAAACACATTCTAACCTTCGCTTTTGCTAATTTGTCCCTCTTTAAGTAGCAGTTTGCTCCGAAAGTGGTCGTTCCCCCATGTACTCCGCGGCTGGACTTAGAAAAATTTTCGATATTTTGCAAATATAATTTTTAGAAAAAACATGAAATATACATCAGAGGCATTATTTTAGAAAGGGAAACTCATCCCAAAAACAATTTTGGCAAATTTTTCCGTTTTTCGATGGCGCGTTGCACCGAGTCGAGAAGACGACCATTCCGGCCCTCGGTCGGCGAGGCCTCAACTGCCGGCATGGTTCCGAGACGAACTCCCGGCTGCACTTAGAATTTTTTCTGTCGGAGTTGGACTAAGATAAATTTTGATCGAAGTGAAAAAATGTTCTTTGAAAAATGTGAAAATGCATCAATGGTATTCGTTTGATAAAGTAAACACATTCTAAGCTTCGCTTTTGCTAATTTGTCCCCCTTTAAGTAGCAGTTTGCTCCGAAAGTAGTCATCCCCATGTACATCGCGGCTGGACTTAGAAAAAGTTTCGATATTTTGCATAAATAATTTTTTTATAAACAAGAAGAATGCATCAGAGGCATTCCTTTAGAAAGGGAAACTCATCCCAAGCACAATTTTGGCAAATTTCCCCGTATTTCGATGGCGCGTTGCACCGGACCTACAAGACGACCTTTCCGGGCCTCGGGTGGCGAGGCCTCAACTGCCGGCATGGTTCCAAGACGAACTGCCGGCTGGACTTGTAAATTTTTCGCTCGGAGTTGGACCTTGAAAAAAATTTTTAGCACGGAAAAAAACATTCTTAGATAAATGTGAAACATGCATCATTGGTGTCCGTTTGATGAAGAAAACATCCTTTGCCTCGTTTTTGATAATTTCTCCCTCTTTAGTTAACCTTTTGTGCCGATTTGGACTTAGAAAAAGTTTCGATATTTTGCATTAATAATTTTTTAAAAACATGAAGTATACATCAGTGGCATTCTTTTAGAAAGGGAAACTCATCCCAAGCACAATTTGGCAAATTTCCGCATATTTAAATGGCGCGATGCACCGGACCTACAAGACGACAATTTCGGCCCTCGGGCGGTGAGGCCTCAACTGTGAGCATGGTTCCAAGACGAGCTCCCAGCTGGACTTGTAAATTTTTCGCTCGGAGTTGGACTTTGAAAAAAAAATTTCGGACCGCAAAAGGCCTTTTTTGTTAAATGTGAATCATGCATCATTAGTGTTCGTTTGATAAAGAAAACACATCCCAAGACTCGTTTTTGCTAACTTGACCCTCTTTCATTAACCTTTTGGGCCGATTTGGACTTAGAAAAAGTTTCGATATTCTGCATAAATAATTTTTTTAAAAACATGAAGTATACATCAGAGGCATTCTTTTAGAAAGGGAAACTCATCCCAAGCACAATTTGGCAAATATCCACGTATTTCGATGGCGCGTCGCACCGGACCTACAAGACAAAATTTCCGGGCCTCGGGCGGCGAGGCCTCAACAGCCGGCATGGCTCCGAGACGAACTGCCGGCTGGACTTGGAAATTTTTCGCTCGGAGTTGGACCTTGAAAAAAATTTCGCACCGAAAAAAACATTCTTTGATAAATGTGAAACATGCACCATTGGTGTTCGTTTGATAAAGAAAACATCCTTAGCCTCAATTTTGCTAATTTGTCCCTCTTTCATTAACCTTTTGCGCCGATTTGGACTTTAAAAACATGAAATATACATCAGAGTCATTATTTTAGAAAGGGAAACTCATCCCAAAATCAATTTTGGCAAATTTCGCCGTTTTTCGATGGCGCGTTGCAACGAGTCGAGAAGACGACCGTTCCGGCCCTCGGATGGCGAGGCCTCAACTGCCGGCATTGTTCCGAGATGAACTCCCGCCGGGACTTAGAAATTTTTCATTCGGAGTTGGACTTAGATATATTTTGATCAAAGTGAAAAAAAGTTCTTTGAAAAATGTGAAACATGCATCAATGGTATTCGTTTGATAAGGCAAACACATCCTAAGCTTCGCTTTTGCTAATTTGTCCCTCTTTAATTAGCAGTTTGCTCCGAAAGTGGTCGTTCCCCCATGTACTTCGCGGCTGGACTTAGAAAAAGTTTCGATATTTTGCAAAAAATTTTTTTTAAAAAAATGAAGTATACATCAGAGGCATTCATTTAGAAAGGGAAGCTCATCAGAACCACAATTTTGGCAAATTTCTCAGTATTTCAGTGGCGCGTTGCGCCAGACCTACAAGAAAACAATTCCGCCCCTCGGGCGGTAAGGCGTCAACTGTCGGCATGGTTCCAAGAGGAACTCCCGGCTGGACTTGGAAATTTTTCGCTCGGAGTTGGACTTAGGAAAAAAAATTCGGACCGAAAAAAACCTTTTTTGATAAATGTGAAGCATGCATCATTGGTGTTCGTTTGATAAAGAAAACACATACTAAGCCTCGTTTTTGCAAACTTGACCCTCTTTCGTTAACCTTTTGCACCGATTTGGACTAAGAAAAAGTTTCGATATTTTGCAAAAATAATTTTTTTAAAAACATAAAATATACATCAGAGGCATTCTTTTAGAAAGGGAAACTCATCCCAAGAATAATTTTGGCAAATTTCCCCGTTTTTCGATGGCGCGTGGCACCGAGTCGAGAAGACGACATTTCCGGCCCCCGGGCAGCGAGGCCTCAACTGCCGGCATTGTTCCGATACGAACTCCCGCCTGGACTTAGAATTTTTTTGGTCGGAGTTGGACTTAGAAACATTTTGATCTAATTGAAAGAAATGTTTTTTGAAAAATGTGATACATGCTTCAATGGTATTCTTATGATAAGGCGAACACATCCTAAGCTTCGCTTTTGCTAATTTGTCCCTCTGTAAGTAGCAGTTTGCTCCGAAAGTGGTCGTTCCCCCATGTACTTCGCGGCTGGACTTAGAAAAAGTTTCGATATTTTGCATAAATAATTTTTTTAGAAAGGGAAACTCATCCCAAGCACAATTTGGCAAATTTCCGCACATTTCGATGGCGCGTTGCACCGGACCTACAAGACGACAATTCCGGGCCTCGGTTGGCGAGGCCTCAACTGCCGGCATTGTTCCGAGACGATCTCCCGCCTGGACTTAGAATTTTTTTGGTCGGAGTTGGACTTAGAAACATTTTGATCTAATTGAAAGAAATGTTTTTTGAAAAATGTGATACATGCTTCAATGGTATTCTTATGATAAGGCGAACACATCCTAAGCTTCGCTTTTGCTAATTTGTCCCTCTGTAAGTAGCAGTTTGCTCCGAAAGTGGTCGTTCCCCCATGTACTTCGCGGCTGGACTTAGAAAAAGTTTCGATATTTTGCATAAATAATTTTTTTAGAAAGGGAAACTCATCCCAAGCACAATTTGGCAAATTTCCGCACATTTCGATGGCGCGTTGCACCGGACCTACAAGACGACAATTCCGGGCCTCGGTTGGCGAGGCCTCAACTGCCGGCATTGTTCCGAGACGATCTCCCGCCTGGACTTAGAATTTTTTTGGTCGGAGTTGGACTAAGATAAATTTTGATCGAAGTGAAAAAATGTTCTTTGAAATATGTGAATCGTGAATCAATGGTATTCGTTTGATAAGGCAAACACATCCTAAGCTTTGCTTTTGCTAATTTGTCCCTCTTTAAGTAGCAGTTTGCTCCGAAAATGGTCGTTCCCCCGTGTACTCCGCGGCTGGACTTAGAAAAAGTTTCGGTATTTTGCAAAAATATTTTTTTTTAAAACATGACATATACATCAGAGGCATTATTTTAGAAAGGGAAACTCATCCCAAAAGCAATTTTGGCAAATTTTCCGTTTTTCGATGGCGCGTTACACCGAGTCGATAAGACGACCATTCCGGCCCTCGGGCGGCGAGGCCTCAACTGCCGGCATTGTCCCGTGACGAACTCCCGCCTGGACTTAGAATTTTTTCGGTCGGAGTTGGACTAAGATAAATTTTGATCGAAGTGAAAAAATGTTCTTTGAAAAATGTGAAACATGCATCAATGGTATTCGTTTGATAAGGCAAATACATCCTAAGCTTCGCTTTTGCTAATTTGTCCCTCTTTAAGTAGCAGTTCGCTCCGAAAATTGTCGTTCCCCCATGTACTCCGCGGCTGGACTTAGAAAAAGTTTCGATATTTTGCAAATATAATTTTTTTAAAAACATGAAATATACACCTGAGGCATTATTTTAGAAAGGGAAACTCATCCCAAAAACAAATTTGGCAAATTTCCCGTTTTTCGATGGCGCGTTGCACCGAGTCGAGAAGACGACCTTTCCGGCCCTCGGGCGGCGGGGCCTCAACTGCCAGCATTGTTCCCAGACGAACTCCCGCCTGGATATAGAATTTTTTTGGTCGGAGTTGGACTAAGATAAATTTTGATCGAAGTGAAAAAATGTTCTTCGAAATATGTGAAACGTGCATCAATGGTATTCGTTTGATGAACAAAACATCCTTAGCCTCGTTTTTGCTACTTTGTCCCTCTTTCGTTAACCTTTTGCGCCGATTTGGACTTAGAAAAAGTTTCGATATTTTGCAAATATAATTTTTTTAAAAACATGACATATAAATCAGAGGCATTATTTTAGAAAGGGAAACTCATCCCAAAAACAATTTTGGCAAATTTTTCCGTTTTTCGATGGCGCGTTACACCGAGTCGAGAAGATGACCATTCCGGCCCTCGGGCGGCGAGGCCTCATCTGCCGGCATTGTTCCGTGACGAACTCCCGCCTGGACTTAGAATTTTTTCGGTCGGAGTTGGACTAGGATAAATTTTGATCGAAGTGAAAAAATGTTCTTTGAAAAATGTGAAACATGCATCAATGGTATTCGTTTGATAAGGCAAACACATCCTAAGCTTCGCTTTTGCTAATTTGTCCCTCTTTAAGTAGCAGTTTGCTCCGAAAATGGTCGTTCCCCCACGTACTTCGGGGCTGGACTTAGAAGAAGTTTAGATATTTTGCATAAATAATTTTTTAAAAACATGAAGCATACAACAGTAGCATTCTTTTAGAAAGGGAAACTCATCCCAAACACAATTTGGCAAATTTCCGCACATTTCGATGGCGCGTTGCACCGGACCTACAAGACGACAATTCCGGGCCTCGGTTGGAGGGCCTCAACTGCCGGCATTGTTCCGAGACGATCTCCCGCCTGGACTTAGAATTTTTTTGGTCGGAGTTGGACTAAGATAAATTTTGTTCGAAGTGAAAAAATGTTCTTCGAAATATGTGAATCGTGAATCAATGGTATTCGTTTGATAAGGCAAACACATCCTAAGCTTTGCTTTTGCTAATTTGTCCCTCTTTAAGTAGCAGTTTGCTCCGAAAATGGTTGTTCCCCCGTGTACTCCGCGGCTGGACTTAGAAAAAGTTTCGGTATTTTGCAAAAATAATTTTTTTAAAAACATGACATATACATCAGAGGCATTATTTTAGAAAGGGAAACTCATCCCAAAAGCAATTTTGGCAAATTTTCCGTTTTTCGATGGCGCGTTACACCGAGTCGATAAGACGACCATTCCGGCCCTCGGGCGGCGAGGCCTCAACTGCCGGCATTGTTCCGTGACGAACTCCCGCCTGGACTTAGAATTTTTTCGGTCGGAGTTGGACTAAGATAAATTTTGATCGAAGTGAAAAAATGTTCTTTGAAAAATGTGAAACATGCATCAATGGTATTCGTTTGATAAGGCAAATACATCCTAAGCTTCGCTTTTGCTAATTCGTCCCTCTTTAAGTAGCAGTTTGCTCCGAAAATTGTCGTTCCCCCATGTACTCCGCGGCTGGACTTAGAAAAAGTTTCGATATTTTGCAAATATAATTTTTTTAAAAACATGAAATATACATCAGAGGCATTATTTTAGATAGGGAAACTCATCCCAAAAACAAATTTGGCAAATTTCCCGTTTTTCGATGGCGCGTTGCACCGAGTCGAGAAGACGACCTTTCCGGCCCTCGGGCGGCGGGGCCTCAACTGCCAGCATTGTTCCCAGACGAACTCCCGCCTGGATTTAGAATTTTTTTGGTCGGAGTTGGACTAAGATAAATTTTGATCGAAGTGAAAAAATGTTCTTCGAAATATGTGAAACGTGCATCAATGGTATTCGTTTGATGAACAAAACATCCTTAGCCTCGTTTTTGCTACTTTGTCCCTCTTTCGTTAACCTTTTGCGCCGATTTGGACTTAGAAAAAGTTTCAATATTTTGCAAATATAATTTTTTTAAAAACATGACATATAAATCAGAGGCATTATTTTAGAAAGGGAAACTCATCCCAAAAACAATTTTGGCAAATTTTTCCGTTTTTCGATGGCGCGTTACACCGAGTCGAGAAGATGACCATTCCGGCCCTCGGGCGGCGAGGCCTCATCTGCCGGCATTGTTCCGTGACGAACTCCCGCCTGGACTTAGAATTTTTTCGGTCGGAGTTGGACTAGGATAAATTTTGATCGAAGTGAAAAAATGCTCTTTGAAAAATGTGAAACATGCATCAATGGTATTCGTTTGATAAGGCAAACAGATCCTAAGCTTCGCTTTTGCTAATTTGTCCCTCTTTAAGTAGCAGTTTGCTCCGAAAATGGTCGTTCCCCCACGTACTTCGGGGCTGGACTTAGAAGAAGTTTAGATATTTTGCATAAATAATTTTTTAAAAACATGAAGTATACAACAGTAGCATTCTTTTAGAAAGGGAAACTCATCCCAAGCACAATTTGGCAAATTTCCGCATATTTCGATGGCGCGTTGCACCGGACCTACAAGACGACAATTTCGGCCCTCGGGCGATGAGGTCTCAACTGCCGGCATTGTTCCGAGACGAACTCCCGCCTGGACTTAGAATTTTTTTGATCGGAGTTTGACTAAGATAAATTTTGATCGAAGTGAAAAAATATTCTTCGAAAAATGTGAAACATGCATCAATGGTATTCGTTTGATAAGGCAAACACATCCTAAGCTTCGCTTTTGCTAATTTGTCCCTCTTTAGGTAGCAGTTTGCTCCGAAAGTGGTCGTTCCCCCATGTACTTCGCGGCTCGACTTAGAAAAAGTTTCGATATTTTGCATAAATATTTCTTTTAAAAACATGAATTATACATCAGGGCATTCTTTTAGAAAGGGAAACTCATCCCAAGCACAATTTTGGCAAATTTCCCCATATTTCGATGGCGCGTTGCACCGGACCTACGAGACGACAATTCCGGCCCTCGGGCGGTGAGGCCACAACTGCCGGCATGGTTCCGAGACGAACTCCCTGCTGCACTTAGAAGTTTTTCGGTCGGAGTTGGACTTAGATCACTTTTGATCGTAGTGAAAGAAATGTTTTTTGAAAACTGTGATACATGCATCAAGGGTATTCTTATGATAAGGCAAACACATCCTAAGCTTCGCTTTTGCTAATTTGTCCCTCTTTAAGTAGCAGTTTGCTCCGAAAGTGGTCGTTCCCCCATGTACTCCGCGGCTGGACTTAGAAAGAGTTTCAATATGGTGCAAATATAATTCTTTTAAAAACATGAAGTATACATCAGAGGCATTCTTTTAGAAAGGGAAACTCATGCCAAGCACAATTTGGCAAATATCCCCGTATTTCGATGGCGCGTTGCACCGGACATACAAGACGACAATTCCGGGCCTCGGGCGGAGAGGCGTCAACTGCCGGCATGGTTCCGACACGAACTGTCGGCTGGACTTGGAAATTTTTCGCTCGGAGTTGGACCTTGAAAAAAATTTTCGCAACGAAAATAAGATTCTTTGATAAATGTGAAACATGCATCATTGGTGTTCGTTTGATAAAGAAAGCATTCTTAGCCTCGTTTTTGCTACTTTGACCCTCTTTCGTTAACCTTTTGCGCTGATTTGGACTTAGAAAAAGTTTCGATATTTTGCAAATATAATTTTTTTAAAAACATGACATATACATCAGAGGCATTATTGTAGAAAGGGAAACTAATCCCAAAAACAATTTTGGCAAATTTTTCCGTTTTTCGATGGCGCGTTACACCGAGTCGAGAAGACGACCATTCCGGCCCTCGGGCGTCGAGACCTCAACTGCCGGCATGGTTCCGAGACGAACTCACTACTGAAATTGAAAATTTTTCCCTCGGAGTTGGACCTTGAAAAAAAATTTTCGCACCGAAAAAAGCATTCTTTGAAAAATGTGAAACATGCATCATTGGTGTTCGTTTGATAAAGAAAACATCCTTAGCCTCGTTTTTGCTAATTTGTCCCTCTTTCGTTAACATTTTGCGTCGATTTGGACTTAGAAAAGGTTTCGATATTTTGCAAATATAATTTTTTAAAACATGAAATGTACATCAGACACATTATTTTAGAAAGGGAAACTCATCCCAAAAACAATTTTGGCAAATTCCCCCGTTTTTCGATGGCGCGTTGCACCGAGTCGGGAAGCCGACCATTCCGGCCCTCGGGCGGCGAGGCATCAAGTGCCGGCATTGTTCCGAGACGAACTCCCGCCTGGACTTAGAATTTTTTCGGTCGGAGTTGGACTAAGATAAATTTTGATCGAAGTGAAAAAATGTTCTTTGAAAAATGTGAAACATGCATCAATGGTATTCGTTTGATAAGGCAAACACATCCGAAGCTTCGCTTTTGCTAATTTGTCCCTCTTTAATTAGCAGTGTGCTCCGAAAGTGGTCGTCCCCCATGTACTTCGCGGCTGGACTTAGAAAAAGTTTCGATATTTTGCAAAAATAATTTTTTTAAAAACATGAAGTATACATCAGAGGCATTCTTTCAGAAAGGGAAGCTCATCACAACCACAATTTTGGCAAATATCTCAGTATTTCAATGGCGCGTTGCGCCAGACCTACAAGAAAACAATTCCGGCCCTCGGGCGGTAAGGCCTCAACTGTTGGCATGGTTCCAAGACGAACTCCCGGCTGGACTTGGAAATTTTTCGCTCGGAGTTGGACTTTGAAAAAAAAATTTCGGACCGAAAAAAACCTTTTTTGATAAATGTGAAGCATGCATCGTTGGTGTTCGTTTGATAAAGAAAACACATCGTTTTTGCTAACTTGACCCTCTTTCGTTAACCTTTTGCGCCGATTTGGACTTAGAAAAAGTTTCGATATTTTGCAAAAATAATTTTTCTAAAAACATAATTTATACATCAGAGGCATTCTATTAGAAAGCGAAACTCATCCCAAGAACAATTTTGGCAAATTTCGCCTTTTTTCGAATGCGCGTGGCACCGAGTCGAGAAGACGACCTCTCCGGCCCTCGGATGGCGAGGCCTCAACTGCCGGCATGGTTCCGAGACGAACTCCCGGCTGCACTTAAAAATTTTTCGGTCGGCATTGGACTTAGAAACATTTTGATCTAATTGAAGGAAATGTTTTTTGAAAAATGTGATACATGCTTCAATGGTATTCTTATGATAAGGCGAACACATCCTAAGCTTCGCTTTTGCTAATTTGTCCCTCTTTAAGTCCCAGTTTCCTCCGAAAGTGGTCGTTCCCCCATGTACTCCGCGGCTGGACTTAGAAAAAGTTTCGATATTTTGCAAATATAATTTTTTAAAAAACATTAAATATACATCAGAGGCATTATTTTAGAAAGGGAAACTCATCCCAAAAACAAATTTGGCAAATTTACCGTTTTTCGATGGCGCGTTGCACCGAGTCGGGAAGACGACCTTTCCGGCCCTCGGGCGGCGAGGCCTCAACTGCCAGCTTTGTTCCCAGACGAACTCCCGCCTGGACTTAGAATTTTTTCGGTCGGAGTTGGACTAAGATAAATTTTGATCGAAGTGAAAGAAATGTTTCTTGAAAAATGTAATACATGCATCAATGGTATTCTTATGATAAGGCAAATACATCCTAAGCTTCGCTTTTGCTAATTTGTTCCTCTCTAAGTAGCCGTTTGCTCCGAAAATGGTCGTTCCCCCATGTACTCCGCGGCTGGACTTAGAAAAAGTTTCGATATTTTGCAAATATAATTTTTTTAAAAACAAGACATATACATCAGAGGCATTATTTTAGAAAGGGAAACTCATCCCAAAAACAATTTTGGCAAATTTTACCGTTTTTCGATGGCGCGTTACACCGAGTCGAGAAGACGACCATTCCGGCCCTCGGGCGTCGAGGCCATAACTGCCGGCATGGTTCCGAGACGAACTGACTACTGAAATTGAAAATTTTTCGCTCGGAGTTGGACCTTGAAAAAAAATTTTCGCACCGAAAAAAGCATTCTTTGAAAAAAGTGAAACATGCATCATTGGTGTTCGTTTGATAAAGAAAACATCCTTAGCCTCGTTTTTGCTAATTTGTCCCTCTTTCGTTAACCTTTTGCGACGATTTGGACTTAGAAAAGGTTTCGATATTTTGCAAATATAATTTTTTAAAACATGAAATATACTTCAGAGGTATTATTTTAGAAAGGAAAACTCATCCCAAAAACAAATTTGGCAAATTCCCCCGTTTTTCGATGGCACGTTGCACCGAGTCGGGAAGACGACCATTCCGGCCCTCGGGCGGCGAGGCCTCAACTGCCGGCATTGTTCCGAGACGAACTCCCGCCTGGATTTAGAATTTTTTCGGTCGGAGTTGGACTAAGATAAATTTTGATCGAAGTGAAAAAATGTTCTTCGAAATATGTGAAACGTGCATCATAGGTATTCGTTTGATAAGGCAAACACATCCTAAGCTTCGCTTTTGCTAATTTGTCCCTCTTTAGGTAGCAGTTTGCTCCGAAAGTGGTCGTTCCCCCGTGTACTCCGCGGCTGGACTTAGAAAAAGTTTCGATATTTTGCAAATATAATTTTTTAAAAACTAGAAATATACATCAGATTCATTATTTTAGAAAGGGAAACTCATCCCGAAAACAATTTTGGCAAATTTCCCCGTTTTTCGATGGCGCGTTGCACCGAGTCGAGAAGACGACCTTTCCGGCCCTCGGGTGGCGTGGCCTCAACTGCCGGCATGGTTCCGAGACGAACTTCCGGCTGCACTTTGAAATTTTTCGGTCGGAGTTGGACTTAGATAAATTTTGATCGAAGTGAAAGAAATGTTTTTTGGAAAATGTGATACATGCATCAATGGTATTCGTTTGATAAGGCAACCATATCCTAAGCTTCGCTTTTGCTAATTTGTCCCTCCTTAAGTAGCAGTTTGCTCCGAAAGTGGTCGTTCCCCCATGTACTTCGCGGCTGGACTTAAAAAAAGTTTCGATATTTTGCATAAATAATTTTTTTAAAAACATGAAGTATACATCAGAGGCATTCTTTTAGAAAGAAAAGCTCATCACAACCACAATTTTGGCAAATTCCCCTTAATTTCGATGGCGCGTTGCACCGGACCTACAACACGACAACTCCGGCCCTCGGGCGGTAAGGCCTCAACTGTCAGCATGGCTCCAAGACGAACTCCCGGCTGGACTTGGAAATTTTTCGCTCGGAGTGGACTTTGAAAAAATATTTTCGGACCGAAAAAGGCCTTTTTTGATAAATGTGAAGCATGCATCAATTGGTGTTCGTTTGATAAAGAAAACACATCCCAAGCCTCGTTTTTGCTAACTTGACCCTCTTTCATTATCCTTTTGCGCCGATTTGGACTTAGAAAAAGTTTCGATATTTTGCAAATATAATTTTTTAAAACATTAAATATACATCAGAGGCATTATTTTAGAAAGGTAAACTCTTCCCAAAAACAATTTTGACAAATTTCCCCGTTTTTCGATGGCGCGTGGCCCCGAGTCGAGAAGACGACCTTTCCGGTCCTCGGATGGCGAGGCCTCAACTGCCGGCATGGTTCCGAGACGAACTCCCGGCTTCACTTAGAAATTTTTCGGTCGGAGGTGGACTTAGATAAATTTTAATCGAGGTGAAAGAAATGTTTTTTGAAAAATGTGATACATGCATCAATGGTATTCTTATGATAAGGCAAATACATCCTAAGCATAGCTTTTGCTTATTTGTCCCTCTTTAAGTAGCAGTTTGCTCCGAAAGTGGTCGTTCCCCCATGTACTCCGCGTCTGGACTTAGAAAAAGTTTCGATATTTTGCAAATATAATTTTTTTAAAAACAAGACATATACATCAGAGGCATTATTTTAGTAAGGGAAACTCATCCCAAGCACAATTTGGCAAATTTCCGCATATTTCGATGGCGCGTTGCCCCGGACCTACAAGACGACAATTCCTGGCCTCGGGCAGCGAGGGCTCAACTGCCGGCAAGGTTCCGAGTGGAACTGCCGGCTGAAATTGAAAATTTTTCGCTCGGGGTTGGACCTTGAAAAAAATTTTTCGCACTGAAAAAAGCATTATTTGAAAAATGTGAAACATGCATCATTGGTGTTCGTTTGATAAAGAAAACACATCCTAAGCCTCGTTTTTGCTAACTTTACCCTCTTTCATTAACCTTTTGCGCCGATTTGGACTTAGAAAAAGTTTCGATATTTTGCAAAAATAATTTTTTAAAAACATAAAATATACATCAGAGGCATTCTTTTAGAAAGGGAAACTCGTCCCAAGAACAATTTTGGCAAATTTCCCCGTTTTTCGATGGCGCGTGGCACCGAGTCGAGAAGACGACCTTTCCGGCCCTCGGATGGCGAGGCCTCAACTGCCGGCATGGTTGCGAGATGAACTCCCGGCTGCGGTTAGAAATTTTTCGGTCGGAGTTGGACTTAGATAAATTTTGATCGAAGTGCAAGAAATGTTTTCTGAAAAATGTGATACATGCTTAATTGGCATTCCTCTGATAAGGCAAACACATCCTATGCTTCGCATTTGCTAATTTGTCCCTCTTTAAGTAGCAGTCTGCTCCGAAAGTGGTCGCTGCTCCATGTACTCCGCGGCTGGACTTAGAAAAAGTTTCGATATTTTGCAAATATAATTTCTTTAAAAACATGATATATACATCAGAGGCATTATTTTAGAAAAGGAAACTCATCCCAAATACAATTTTAGCAAATTTCCCCGTTTTCCGATGGCGCGTTGCACCGAGTCGAGAAGACGACCTTTCCAGGCCTCGGGAGGCGAGGCCTCAACTGCCGGCATTGTTTCGAGACGAACTCCCGGCTGCACTTAGAAATATTTCGGTCGGAGTTGGACTTAGATAAATTTTAATCGAGGTGAAAGAAATGTTTCTTGAAAAATGTGATACATGCATCAATGGTATTCTTATGATAAGGCAAATACATCCTAAGCTTCGCTTTTGCTAATTTGTCCCTCTCTAAGTAGCCGTTTGCTCCGAAAATGGTCGTTCCCCCATGTACTCCGCGGCTGGACTTAGAAAAAGTTTCGATATTTTGCAAATATAATTTTTTTAAAAACAAGACATATACATCAGAGGCATTATTTTAGAAAGGGAAACTCATCCCAAAAATAATTTTGGCAAATTTTTCCGTTTTTCGATGGCGCGTTACAGCGATTCGAGAAGACGACCATTCCGGCCCTCGGGCGTCGAGGCCTTAACTGCCGGCATGGTTCCGAGACGAACTGACTACTGAAATTGAAAATTTTTCGCTCGGAGTTGGACCTTGAAAAAAAATTTTCGCACCGAAAAAAGCATTCTTTGAAAAAAGTGAAACATGCATCACTGGTGTTCGTTTGATAAAGAAAACATCCTTAGCCTCGTTTTTGCTAATTTGTCCCTCTTTCGTTAACCTTTTGCGACGATTTGGACTTAGAAAAGGTTTCGATATTTTGCAAATATAATTTTTTAAAACATGAAATATACTTCAGAGGTATTATTTTAGAAAGGAAAACTCATCCCAAAAACAATTTTGGCAAATTCCCCCGTTTTTCGATGGCGCGTTGCACCGAGTCGGGAAGACGACCATTCCGGCCCTCGGGCGGCGAGGCCTCAACTGCCGGCATTGTTCCGAGACGAACTCCCGCCTGGACTTAGAATTTTTTCGGTCGGAGTTGGACTAAGATAAATTTTGATCGAAGTGAAAAAATGTTCTTTGAAAAATGTGAAACATGCATCAACGGTATTCGTTTGATAAGTCAAACACATCCTAAGCTTCGCTTTTGCTAATTTGTCCCTCTTTAATTAGCAGTTTGCTCCGAAAATGGTCTTTCCCCCATGTACTTCGCGGCTGGACTTAGAAAAAGTTTCTATATTTTGCATATATAATTTTTTTAAAAACATGAAGTATACATTAGAGGCATTCTTTTAGAAAGGGAAGCTCATCACAACCACAAATTTGGCAAATTTCCCCGTATTTCGATGGCGCGTTGCACCGGACCTACAACACGACAATTCCGGCCCTCGGGCGGTAAGGCCTGAACCTTCGGCAGGGTTCCAAGCCGAAGTCCCGGCTGGACTTGGAAATTTTTCGCTCGGAGTTGGACTTTGAAAAAAAAATTTCGGACCGAATAAGGCCTTTTTTGATTAATGTGAAGCATGCATCATTGGTGTTCGTTTGATAAAGAAAACACATCCTAAGCCTCGTTTTTGCTAACTTGACCCTCTTTCATTAACCTTTTGCGCCGATTTGGACTTAGAAGAAGTTTCGATATTGTAGGGTTTTGTTAGGTTAATTATGTGTATTATCTTGAGTTTATTAGGGTAGTCGTTAGTACAAATGTCCTTCCTTCCGTCTGTTACGTAATAGGCTGTTCCAACTACTGTTTGCTTCCTTGGCTCCACTCATGTAAATAACAATAATAAATAAATTAATGGAACAGCCCTTGTGGAATTTGTAAATAAGGTATTGCATTATTTGTACATGATGTATTGAGTTATTGGCACGTCGCCCATCTTGTTATTTGTGTATGAAGAGTTGTATGTTGGGGTGTGTGAGCGGTTGTTGGGATAGCTCGTTGTAGCTATGGTGTGTGTGTGTGACTAAGCGTGGTGGTGTGTGGACAACCGAGGAGATGGACGACGCTGGATACTGTAAAAGATTATTTTAAGGTATAATAAATATAAATAGTGATTGTGAAAGTGTCTTTAATATTGTTCTGAATTGTATATTAAGCCTCTGAGTGAAACCCCCGAGTAATGTGTTCTCGTTCGCCAGCTCAAAAGTGGTAACAGTTTTTGATGTGAATGCAATACATTTTTCAGCATTCAGTAAAAATTAAGATCCCGTATAGTGCCTGGCAGCGAGGAATATTACATTTGGTGGAGCGCCGGGTTTGTTCATTTTAGCATCAGTTTAAGTTTAAATGTACTTTATTGATATATATTTCATTAATTGCGTTCAATTTCAGTTCTGCGTAGGACGGCGGTAGCCATCTTATGATAAGTAACTTGGGTAGTGACGCCACCCCGGCATTATTTGTTCACGTATTAACATGTTCTTTTGTTTTGTGCAGGAAATGCAGTGCTTTTTGAGCTTAATCCTTGTGGTTCTGTTTGCGGTTATGCTCAGTTAGAAATTTTACGTTGATGATCTATCTTTTTGCATGGTTTTTCATTTCCATTTGCATTGTAATAATCAGGATTTTCTTTGCAGCATTTTGTGCAGTGCTAGTGTTATTCAGTCAGGTATTGTGTTCTCACCGTGTTGCTATTTCTGCAGGAATTTCAAATCTTGTGTTCTATTACGAATAGTAGTCACTATCAGTGATTTTTGTAGTAATTTTGCATGTGTACATCGTTATCTTTTCTTTCACCATGGAAAATTTTGTGGAGAATAACACCAATGTACATACATCCTCTGTCGGCACAGATGTCGAGCCTGATGAACGTAGTTCGGTGCCTCATCAGTCACTCCCCGGAATTATTGCACAGAATACTGACCTTCTGGTTGCGGTACAATCTACCATCACTAACACGATGGCTTCAATAAAACCTGTTTCTCAAACCTTTATACAACCATCTTGTTTTTCAGCTGTTCCTAATGAATGTGTTAACGATTTTATGAATAATTTTGAAATGGTTGCTCGTGCTAATGCATGGAACAGTACTCAAAAGTTGCAGTTTTTCCCATGCTATCTTAAAGGTACTGCTGTAGCATGGTACAAGACGTTTTGCCATAGGTGTCCCGCTCACGACTGGTTTATTTTGAAAGATGCTTTTCTTACAGCTTTTCAGGTAGCTCACCAGGATGATGTGTATGAGATCCAACTTCGCCAACGTGTTCAGCGTGATTCTGAGCCTGTGCTTAACTACATTTATGATGTGCTAGTATTGTGTGATAAAGTAAATTCTTTTATGTCTCAGCCAGAGCAAATTAAGAATTTGTATAAAGGGTTGAAACCACAGTATGTCCAGTTTCTCTTACCTTTGAATTTGCTTACCGTAGAGGAGGTTTTGCAAGCTATTAAGCGCATTGATAAAGCTGAGTTCTACATCCAGAACCGACAACACCTGGTGTCTAATCAACTGCATAGTAATGTGCCGCTGTCCATACCTGGATACCCAGTTGTTTCTGCACCTCAATCTATATCTGGCCGTTCTGTTGCAGCGTCAGAGTGTTTGTCACTCCCGTCGCCATCACCAGCACCTTCTCAGGATATGATGTCAGAGCTTGCAGCCAAAATGGACCGTTTAGCCAATCAGCTTCAATCTTTGCAGGTTCCTGCTAATTCTGATCCAGTAACGAGGTCATCTCCCCGCCAAGCTGGTAACTGCTCCAATGGTGGACGTACTGCTAACTTTGTATGCTATAATTGTAACCAACCTGGTCACATAGCACGTTTTTGCAGGCAATCTTCAGATGCTTATAGTTCAAAAAACGCTCAGCGCGGTGCCTCAAACAGGCCACGGTAGCAGAGGTTCATCACGACAGCAAGCCTGATCAGTCGTCAAGTTCAACTTTAGCTTTTGGCCATGTTTTACAAGTTTCAGGGTCCATTAATAATACCCCTGTGAAGGTTCTTCTCGATACTGGCAGTGCTGTCAGTATTGTCAATGCTGTACACGTATCTGATATTTCTAAATTGCAGCCTGTGGATATTTTACTTAGAACTGCTGGAAACAAGCTTTTGAATGCTGCATACCACCTACCTTTGGATTTTTCAATTAATAACTGTCTCTTTCAGGAAGATGTTCTTGTTCTAAAAGGGCTAGCACATGACTTGATTTTAGGTAATGATTTTTTGTCTGCACACAAAGCTATTATTGATTATGTTAAAATGATGTTGTGATTCATGTAGATGACAAGTTGTGTCATATTTCTATGGTAGAGAACACAGAACTCCCCATGTCAGATATTGCTCTAGTGCCGTTTACTGAGGGTGATGTTACTAAACCAGCAAACAAAGTGTTTGTTAAAGAAGATGTCCAGATTCCTCCATTTTCGGTTTGTCATGTAGCAGTAGAACTTTCTTCACCCATTGTTTGTGATGTAATGTTTGAGCCTGTGCCAGGTATTTTGCAAAAGAAACAGATATCCATTCCTCAAATGGTTTGCTCACCCCGACAAGATTATATTGTGCCTGTTCAAAAGGCATCACCAGAGCCTAAGACTTTGTTTTCTCGCACGACCTTAGCTAATGTCCAAGATGTTGCTTTTGTTCAGAGTCATTCACTCTCGCCTCAGGATATCACGCCCTTGAAAGCACCAAACTTTCAGTTTAATGTAAATAATAAATTGTCTTCTAGCCAGAAAGATAAACTTCGTGCTCTTTTATTGAAATATTCTCATGTTTTTGCAACCACCTTGCAGGATTTAGGTATGACCAATGTTGCTAAATTTGATATACAGGTTTCTGACCCAACTCCTAGTAAGCAGCGCCCGTATAGAGTTCCTATCAAGCAACGTGAAATCATCGATCAGCAGGTTAAAGAGATGAAAGATGCTGGGATCATCAGGGATTCTCAGTCTCCGTGGAGTTCTCCTGTGGTGCTAGTTAAGAAAAAGGATGGCTCGAACAGATTTTGTGTGGACTACAGGAAGCTTAACTCGGTGACCATTCCATCATCTTTTCCACTTCCCATCATCGACGACTTGCTTAGCTCATTGCATGGAGTGTCCTTGTTCTGCTCGTTGGATCTTCTTTCTGCTTATTTTCAGGTCCCCCTTGAGGAGCACGCCAAGCCATTCACGGCGTTTGTTTGCCACAGTGGTCAATTTGAATTTGAAAGACTTTCCTTTGGACTAGCCAATGCTCCCCGTTTCTTTTCTTACATTGCTGAAAAGTTGTTAGGTGATTTAAAATTTAAGAAAGCTCTGGCTTACCTTGATGATATCCTTGTTTATGCTCATTCTTTTGAGGAACTACTGGATAATTTAGAGGCTGTTTTTCAGCGTTTGGTGCTTTTCAACTTTAAATTGAAACCGCAGAAATGTTTCTTTGCCATGAACCGTGTCAAACTTTTGGGTTTTGAAGTCTCTAATGAGGGCATATCTCCAGACTCAGACAAGATAACTGTGATTCAAAATTTACCTCAGCCTAAGAATGTCAGGGATGTCAGGAAGGTCCTTGGTTTGTTCAATTTTTGTCGAAAGTTTGTGAAAGGTTATGCTGACATTGCCCATCCTTTAACACAATTGACTAAAAAGAACTGTGATTTTGTTTGGGGATCTGACCAACAGCATGCTTTCCAGGCCTTGAAGGATGCGCTGACTTCTGCACCGGTGTTAGCACACTATACTCCTGGAGCGTACACAGAGCTCCACACTGATGCTAGTGGTGTAGGCATAGGGTGTGTTTTGTTGCAATCTGTAAACGACCAGTTAAGACCTGTTGCTTATGCCTCTAGATTGTTGTCCAAGTGTGAGCGTAATTATGGTGTTCCAGAGTTGGAGCTCCTAGCTATTGTTTTTGGTTTCACACATTTTAGAACATTTGTATATGGTTATAAAGTTCATGTGATTTCTGACCACCATTCATTGTGTTATCTAAATAATCTGAAAGATCTTACAGGGCGTCTGGCTCGCTGGAGCCTTAAACTACAGGAGTTTGATTATACTATCTGTTACAAATCTGGTAAAAAGCATAACGATGCAGACACTTTATCTAGGTTTCCTGTGCTGCAACCCCAGGATCATCAAGTGGAGCAATTGGATGATGTATTAACTTGTTTACTTTCTCCTATAGAAGTTGCGGAGAAACAGAAAGCTGATCCACTGCTGCGTCCTCTAATGGATACCTTAGTGGACGACATTAATGCTACTCCGAAGCTTCTGCGCCAAACTGCCACCTATACTCTTAAATCTGGTGCTTTATATAGGAAAAATGCTGGTTCCACGGGTCCTCTGCATTTACTGGTGATTCCAGAGTCGTTGAAGCATGAGATTCTTACCTCTTGTCATGATGATCCACTTTCGGGTCACCTTGGGTTTTCCAAAACTTATAATAAGATTCATTCCAGATACTATTGGATTGGCATGAAGAAAGATATCGAACATTTTGTAAGGACCTGCCCGAGCTGCCAATCGCGTAAAGGCCCTAAGAACTTGAAGCCCGCAGGATTACTTCAACCTCTTCCTGGGGTATTGACCTTTTGGGTCCTCTTCCTAGGTCATCCACTGGCAACCGCCACATTATTGTGTGCACCGAGTATGCCACTAGATGGGTCGAGGCTGCTCCGCTTCCAGCGGCTACTGTTCCTCATGTCACCAGGTTTATTTTACAGAATGTCGTCTGTCGTCATGGTGCTCCTGAGACATTGCTATCCGATCGGGGTACTGTGTTCCTCAGCCAGGTCACGCAGGAGTTACTAAAATCTCTGTCTATTTCTCCTAACTTTACTAGCTCTTATCATCCACAGACGAACGGGCTCACGGAACGTTTCAATGCCACACTAGTTAATACGTTGAGCCATTTTATTGATGACAATCAGCGTAATTGGGATACGGTGTTGCCTTATGTTATATTTTCTTACAATTCTTCTGTACAGCAGACGACCAAGTTTTCTCCGTTTTTCCTGATGTATGGACGAGAGCCTGTTCTCCCTAATGAAGTTCAGTTACAGGCTACTACTAACGACTTGTTCGTCCGGAAGACTTTAGAGGACATCCAGAAGGCCCGTGAGCTTGCCATCCACAACATCAACAAGCAACAGATCAAACAGAAGTCTCAGTATGATGCCAAACATCGAGATGTGTCCTTTAATGTTGGTCAATTAGTTAAAGTTTTTACCCCCGTTAGGAAACGAGGCAAATGCACCAAGCTCCTACACCGCTATTTTGGCCCGTTTGAAATTGTGAAGAAGCTCACACCTGTGACTTATGTTGTACGTCGACCGAATGCTCCTAGGGCTAAGTTACAGTCCATCCATGTTTCCCGCATCTTCCCGTATCGCGATCCTACTGGCCCTTATCGTGCTTAATTTTTTTTTTCTTTTTCTTGTTTTTTCTCTCTCTCAGAGTCAGTTCATCGTCTGATAAACTCAGTTAATGATGCTTTGCTATACTTTACATATAATTCTATTGATGCATATTTTGTTTAACCTCTTGTGTGACTACCATTTCGTCATTTGCTTAAGTCCACTTAATCGTTCATATTTCTGATCATTTATGATGTTCTCCCAGGAATTCCGTGCCAACCATTCCGTTTATATCAGAACTATTAACGTTTTATCGTGACTGTTTCAGTGTTTTACTCATGTACCATCTTTATCGAAGTAGCAATATAGTGTGTGGCCCAGCTGCGAAGCCAGCCGCCACATCCTAGTGGTTATTCGAGTTCAATGTGAGCACCGTCGTGACTGCAGCACATTGTAGAAGAGGAGTCGTCCCTGAGGAAGCCGCTGCGCACCTGGGAGCGACCCCAGTACTGGAGTGACGCCTAGTGAAACCGCTGTGATGCGCTCACTAGTGCGAGGAGGTTTGAGTTATAAGATGCTTTAGGGTGGGTATTAAGTTTTGTCACTGGCCAGTCACTGAAGTATTATTTCATTTGCTGTTAAGATGCTTAGTCCTTTGTTTCAGATTTTTCTTTTAAATATCAGGGTTGAGCTCTCTTCACCGCCACGGCAGTTCCTGGATGAAGAACTTTCTTAGTTTTTTTTATCCCAGTTGTAGTATTTTAGGAGTGTTGTTGTGTGAATGAGTGTGTTGAGATGGCCATCTCAAAAGTGTATTTAGTATCCGGATACACTTCATGTTATAATTTTGTTTTGTTGTTTTTATGTTATTGTCACGTTTGATTTACCCCCTTACATTTCCCTCCAAAAGTATATTTAACTATGGGTAGCCTTATGTTATACTTGTCCATTGTTAATTGTATAATTGTTTAGTTTTATTGCGGGAGTGCCCCAGGAAGAGTGTCGTCGTCTGCAGCTAGCAAAGAGCCCCAGCCACCCTCACCTACCAGCAGAAGCAGTAGTTGCAGCAGGAGAGGTAGCAGCAGCAACGCGGCAGCACCAGTACCAGAGGCAGTAACGCTGGCTATGCCTCAAAGTTTCAGGAGTGACCACAGGGGTCACTTCATCAGTATGGCAGACCACAATTCCAGCCAGTTGGTTACCTTTGCAGTTCGTCGTGGGGTGATGTGGCCAGTCCCCCACAGGTGTGTGGCAGCAGGAGAGCAGCACAGCTTGCTGGCTCCCCTATATTTGGAACTGCCTGTGACATCAGCTTGATACATATGCTGAGGTGACCTAAGTCAGAAGCAGCCAAGTCTAGAAGCTGGACGTCCATTTTGCTCAATGAAGCTAGGCTAGGGATCGAGCTGCTGAAAAGTCAAGCAAAACTTGCAATGATGGAATTTTATTTATATGAATTTCTTCGTCCCCTATGTTTGGAACTGTCTGTGACATCAGGTATGTGCCATTTTTGGTAGCCACCAGTTTGCCCAATTTTCATCTTCAGGGTCGGTCTGCTACTCCAAATGGTTGTAATCGTCGTGCTGCGCCTCTGTGACTTCCATCAGTGTTCCAGTGGTGTAGGGTTGGTTCGGTGGACTCTGGGACTAGTGGTGTAGACAACATCATGCATCGTGACTCATTGGGAGGGGCCTCTCAGGAATTCGTTTATTGGTACTTTTCATGTTTGTTTTTTCTAATGATAGGTTAGGGGCTACCCTTAGTGCTTTTCTTTTGTGTGTTTTGCTGTTTGATATTAGTCCGACGAGCAGGGGCTCGTCTTTTTCTAGAAGGGAGGGAAATGTAGGGTTTTGTTAGGTTAATTATGTGGCCTACCTTGAGTTTATTAGAGTAGTCGTTAGTACAAATGTCCTTCCTTCCGTCTGTTACGTAATAGGCTGTTCCAACTACTGTTTGCTTCCTTGGCTCCACTCATGTAAATAACAATAATAAATAAATTAATGGAACAACCCTTGTGGAATTTGTAAATAAGGTATTGCATTATTTGTACATGATGTATTGAGTTATTGGCACGTCACCCATCTTGTTATTTGTGTATGAAGAGTTGTATGTTGGGGTGTGTGAGCGGTTGTTGGGATAGCTCGTTGTAGCTATGGTGTGTGTGTGACTAAGCGTGGTGGTGTGTGGACAACCGAGGAGATGGACGACGCTGGATACTGTAAAAGATTATTTTAAGGTATAATAAATATAAATAGTGATTGTGAAAGTGTCTTTAATATTGTTCTGAATTGTATATTAAGCCTCTGAGTGAAACCCCCGAGTAATGTGTTCTCGTTCGCCAGCTCAAAAATGGTAACAGTTTTTGATGTGAATGCAATACATTTTTCAACATTCAGTAAAAATTAAGATCCCGTATAGTGCCTGGCAGCGAGGAATATTACAATATTTTGCAAAAATAATTTTTTTAAAAACATAAAATATACATCAGAGGCATTATTTTAGAAAGGGAAACTCATCCCAAGAACAATTTTGGCAAATTTCCCCGTCTTTCGATGGCGCGTGGCACCGAGTCGAGAAGACGACCTTTCCGGCCCTCGGATGGCGAGGCCTCAACTGCCGGCATTGTTCCGAGACGAACTCCCGCCTGGACTTAGAATTTTTTCGGTCGGAGTTGGACTAAGATAAATTTTGATGGAAGTGAAAAAATATTCTTCTAAAAATGTGAAACATGCATCAATGGTATTCGTTTGATAAGGCAAACACATCCTAAGCTTCGCTTTTGCTAATTTGTCCCTCTTTAAGTAGCAGTTTGCTCCGAAAGTGGGTGTTCCCCCATGTACTTCGCGGCTGGACTTAGAAAAAGTTTCGATATTGTGCATAAATAATTTTTTTAAAAACATGAAGTATACATCAGAGGCATTCTTTTAGAAAGGGAAACTCATCCCAAGCACAATTTGGCAAATTTCCGCATATTTCGATGGCGCGTTGCACCGGACCTACAAGACGACATTTCCGGCCCTCGGGCGGTGATGCCTCAACTGCCGGCATGGTTCCAAGACGAACTCTTGGCTGGACTTGGAAATTTTTCGCCCGGAGTTGTTCTTTGAAAAAAAATTTTCGGACCGAAAAAAAACCTTTTTTGATAAATGTGAAGCATGCATCGTTGGTGTTCGTTTGATAAAGAAAACACATCCTAAGCCTCGTTTTTGCTAACTTGACCCTCTTTCATTAACCTTTTGCGCCGATTTGGACTAAGAAAAAGTTTCGATATTTTGCAAATATAATTTTTTTAAAAACATAAATATACATCAGAGGCATTATTTTAGAATGGGAAACTCATCCCAAAAACAATTTTGGCCAATTTCCCCGTTTTTCGATGGCGCGTTGCACAGAGTGGAGAAGACGACCTTTCCGGCCCTCGGGCGGCGAGGCCTCAGCTGCCGGCATTGTTCCGAGACGAACTCCCGCCTGGACTTAGAATTTTTTCGGTCGGAGTTGGACTAAGATAAATTTTGATGGAAGTGAAAAAATATTCTTCTAAAAATGTGAAACATGCATCAATGGTATTCGTTTGTTAAGGCAAACACATCCTAAGCTTCGCTTTTGCTAATTTGTCCCTCTTTAAGTAGCAGTTTGCTCCGAAAGTGGGTGTTCCCCCATGTACTTCGCGGCTGGACTTAGAAAAAGTTTCGATATTGTGCATAAATAATTTTTTTAAAAACATGAAGTATACATCAGAGGCATTCTTTTAGAAAGGGAAACTCATCCCAAGCACAATTTGGCAAATTTCCGCATATTTCGATGGCGCGTTGCACCGGACCTACAAGACGACATTTCCGGCCCTCGGGCGGTGATGCCTCAACTGCCGGCATGGTTCCAAGACGAACTCTTGGCTGGACTTGGAAATTTTTCGCCCGGAGTTGTTCTTTGAAAAAAAATTTTCGGACCGAAAAAAACCTTTTTTGATAAATGTGAAGCATGCATCGTTGGTGTTCGTTTGATAAAGAAAACACATCCTAAGCCTCGTTTTTGCTAACTTGACCCTCTTTCATTAACCTTTTGCGCCGATTTGGACTAAGAAAAAGTTTCGATATTTTGCAAATATAATTTTTTTAAAAACATAAATATACATCAGAGGCATTATTTTAGAATGGGAAACTCATCCCAAAAACAATTTTGGCCAATTTCCCCGTTTTTCGATGGCGCGTTGCACAGAGTGGAGAAGACGACCTTTCCGGCCCTCGGGCGGCGAGGCCTCAGCTGCCGGCATTGTTCCGAGACGAACTCCCGCCTGGACTTGGAATTTTTTCGGTCGGAGTTGGACTAAGATAAATTTTGATCGAAGTGAAAAAATGTTCTTTGAAAAATGTGAAACATGCATCAATGTTATTCGTTTGATAAGGCAAACACATCCTAAGCTTCGCTTTTGCTAATTTGTCCCTCTTTAAGTAGCAGTTTGCTCCGAAAGTGGTCCTTCCCCCATGTAGTTCGCGGCTGGACTTAGCAAAAGTTTCGATATTTTCAAATATAATTTTTTTAAAAACATGAAATATACATCAGAGGCATTATTTTAGAAAGGGAAACTAATCCCAAATACAATTTTGGCAAATTTCCCCGTTTTTCGATGGCGCGTTGCACCGAGTCGAGAAGACGACCTTTCCAGCCCTCGGGTGGCGAGGCCTCAACTGCCGGCATTGTTCCGAGACGAACTCCCGCCTGGACTTAGAATTTTTACGGTCGGAGTTGGACTAAGATAAATTTTGATCGAAGTGAAAAAATATTCTTCAAAGATGAAAAACATGCATCAATGGTATTCGTTTGATAAGGCAAACACATCCTAAGCTTCGCTTTTGCTAATTTGTCCCTCTTTAAGTAGCAGTTTGCTCCGAAAGTGGTCGTTCCCCCATGTACTTCGCGGCTGGACTTAGCAAAAGTTTCGATGTTTTGCAAATATAATTTTAAATTAACATTAAATATACATCAGAGGCATTATTTTAGAAAGGGAAACTCATCCCAATCACAATTTGGCAAATATCCCCATATTTCGATGGCGCGTTGCACCGGACCTACAAGACGACAATTCCGGGCCTCGGGCGGCGAGGCCTCAACTGCCGGCATGCCTCCGAGACGAACTGCCGGCTGAAATTGAAAATTTTTCGCTCGGGGTTGGACCTTGAAAAAAAATTTTCGCACCGAAAAAAGCATTCTTTGATAAATGTGAAACATGCATCATTGGTGTGCGTTTGATAAAAAAAACATCCTTAGCCTCGTTTTTGCTAATTTGTCGCTCTTTCGTTAACCTTTTTCGCCGATTTGGACTTAGAAAGGTTTCGATATTTTGCAAATACAATTTTTTAAAACATGAAATATACATCAGAGGCATTATTTTAGAAAGGGAAACTCATCCCAAAAACAGTTTTGGCAGATTCCCCCGTTTTTCGATGGCGCGTTGCACCGAGTCGGGAAGACGACCATTCCGGCCCTCGGGCGGCGAGGCCTCAACTGCCGGCATTGTTCCGGGACGAACTCCCGCCTGGACTTAGAATTTTTTCGGTCGGAGTTGGACTAAGATAAATTTTGATCGAAGTGAAAAAATGTTCTTTGAAAAATGTGAAACATGCATCAATGTTATTCGTTTGATAAGGCAAACACATCCTAAGCTTCCCTATGCTAATTTGTCCCTCTTTAAGTAGCAGTTTGCTCCGAAAGTGGTCGTTCCCCCATGTACTCCGCGGCTGGACTTATAAAACGTTTCGATATTTCGCTAATATAATTTTTTTTAAAAACATGACATATACATTTCTGGCATTATTTTAGAAAGGGAAACTCATCCCAAAAACAATTTTGGCAAATTTTTCCGTTTTTCGATGGCGCGTTACACCGAGTCGAGAAGACGGCCATTCCGGCCCTCGGGCGGCGAGGCCTCAACTGCCGGCATTGTTCCTAGACAAACTCCCGCCTGGACTTGGAATTTTTTTCGGTCGGAGTTGGACTAAGATAAATTTTGATCGAAGTGAAAAAATGTGCTTTGAAAAATGTGAAACATGCATCAATGGTATTCGTTTGATTAGGCAAACACATCCTTACCTTCGCCTTTGCTGATTAGTCCCTCTTTAAGTAGCAGCTTGCTCCGAAAGTGGTCGTTCCCCCATGTACTTCGCGGCTGGACTTAGAAAAAGTTTCGATATTGTGCATTAATAATTTTTTTAAAAACATGAAGTATACATCAGAGGCATTCTTTTAGAAAGGGAAACTCATCCCAAGCACAATTTGGCAAATTTCCGCATATTTCGATGGCGCGTTCCACCGGACCTACAAGACGACAATGCCGGGCCTCGGGCGGCGAGGCCTCAACTGCCGGCATGGTTCCGAGACGAACTGCGGGCTGAAATTGGAAATTTTTCGCTCGGAGTTGGACCTTGAAAAAAAATTTTCGCACCGAAAAAAGCAGTCTTTGATAAATGTGAAACATGCATCATTGGTTTTCGTTTGATAAAGAAAACATCCTTAGCCTCGCTTTTGCTAATTTGTCCCTCTTTCGTTATCCTTTTGCGCCGATTTGGACTTAGAAAAGGTTTCGATATTTTGCAAATATAATTTTTAAAACATGAAATATACATCAGAGGCATTATTTTAGAAAGGGAAACTCATCCCAAAATCAATTTTGGCAAATTTCCCCGTCTTTCGATGGCGCGTGGCACCGAGTCGAGAAGACGACCTTTCCGGCCCTCGGATGGCGAGGCCTCAACTGCCGGCATTGTTCCGAGACGAACTCCCGCCTGGACTTAGAATTTTTTCGGTCGGAGTTGGACTAAGATAAATTTTGATGGAAGTGAAAAAATATTCTTCTAAAAATGTGAAACATGCATCAATGGTATTCGTTTGATAAGGCAAACACATCCTAAGCTTCGCTTTTGCTAATTTGTCCCTCTTTAAGTAGCAGTTTGCTCCGAAAGTGGGTGTTCCCCCATGTACTTCGCGGCTGGACTTAGAAAAAGTTTCGATATTGTGCATAAATAATTTTTTTAAAAACATGAAGTATACATCAGAGGCATTCTTTTAGAAAGGGAAACTCATCCCAAGCACAATTTGGCAAATTTCCGCATATTTCGATGGCGCGTTGCACCGGACCTACAAGACGACATTTCCGGCCCTCGGGCGGTGATGCCTCAACTGCCGGCATGGTTCCAAGACGAACTGCAGGCTGGACTTGGAAATTTTTCGCCCGGAGTTGTTCTTTGAAAAAAAATTTTCGGACCGAAAAAAACCTTTTTTGATAAATGTGAAGCATGCATTGTTGGTGTTCGTTTGATAAAGAAAACACATCCTAAGCCTCGTTTTTGCTAACTTGACCCTCTTTCATTAACCTTTTGCGCCGATTTGGACTAAGAAAAAGTTTCGATATTTTGCAAATATAATTTTTTTAAAAACATAAATATACATCAGAGGCATTATTTTAGAATGGGAAACTCATCCCAAAAACAATTTTGGCCAATTTCCCCGTTTTTCGATGGCGCGTTGCACAGAGTGGAGAAGACGACATTTCCGGCCCTCGGGCGGCGAGGCCTCAGCTGCCGGCATTGTTCCGAGACGAACTCCCGCCTGGACTTAGAATTTTTTCGGTCGGAGTTGGACTAAGATAAATTTTGATGGAAGTGAAAAAATATTCTTCTAAAAATGTGAAACATGCATCAATGGTATTCGTTTGATAAGGCAAACACATCCTAAGCTTCGCTTTTGCTAATTTGTCCCTCTTTAAGTAGCAGTTTGCTCCGAAAGTGGGTGTTCCCCCATGTACTTCGCGGCTGGACTTAGAAAAAGTTTCGATATTGTGCATAAATAATTTTTTTAAAAACATGAAGTATACATCAGAGGCATTCTTTTAGAAAGGGAAACTCATCCCAAGCACAATTTGGCAAATTTCCGCATATTTCGATGGCGCGTTGCACCGGACCTACAAGACGACATTTCCGGCCCTCGGGCGGTGATGCCTCAACTGCCGGCATGGTTCCAAGACGAACTCTTGGCTGGACTTGGAAATTTTTCGCCCGGAGTTGTTCTTTGAAAAAAAATTTTCGGACCGAAAAAAACCTTTTTTGATAAATGTGAAGCATGCATCGTTGGTGTTCGTTTGATAAAGAAAACACATCCTAAGCCTCGTTTTTGCTAACTTGACCCTCTTTCATTAACCTTTTGCGCCGATTTGGACTAAGAAAAAGTTTCGATATTTTGCAAATATAATTTTTTTAAAAACATAAATATACATCAGAGGCATTATTTTAGAATGGGAAACTCATCCCAAAAACAATTTTGGCCAATTTCCCCGTTTTTCGATGGCGCGTTGCACAGAGTGGAGAAGACGACCTTTCCGGCCCTCGGGCGGTGAGGCCTCAGCTGCCGGCATTGTTCCGAGACGAACTCCCGCCTGGACTTAGAATTTTTTCGGTCGGAGTTGGACTAAGATAAATTTTGATCGAAGTGAAAAAATGTTCTTTGAAAAATGTGAAACATGCATCAATGTTATTCGTTTGATAAGGCAAACACATCCTAAGCTTCGCTTTTGCTAATTTGTCCCTCTTTAAGTAGCAGTTTGCTCCGAAAGTGGTCCTTCCCCCATGTACTTCGCGGCTGGACTTAGCAAAAGTTTCGATATTTTCAAATATAATTTTTTTAAAAACATGAAATATACATCAGAGGCATTATTTTAGAAAGGGAAACTAATCCCAAATACAATTTTGGCAAATTTACCCGTTTTTCGATGGCGCGTTGCACCGAGTCGAGAAGACGACCTTTCCAGCCCTCGGGTGGCGAGGCCTCAACTGCCGGCATTGTTCCGAGACGAACTCCCGCCTGGACTTAGAATTTTTACGGTCGGAGTTGGACTAAGATAAATTTTGATCGAAGTGAAAAAATATTCTTCAAAGATGAAAAACATGCATCAATGGTATTCGTTTGATAAGGCAAACACATCCTAAGCTTCGCTTTTGCTAATTTGTCCCTCTTTAAGTAGCAGTTTGCTCCGAAAGTGGTCGTTCCCCCATGTACTTCGCGGCTGGACTTAGCAAAAGTTTCGATGTTTTGCAAATATAATTTTAAATTAACATTAAATATACATCAGAGGCATTATTTTAGAAAGGGAAACTCATCCCAATCACAATTTGGCAAATATCCCCATATTTCGATGGCGCGTTGCACCGGACCTACAAGACGACAATTCCGGGCCTCGGGCGGCGAGGCCTCAACTGCCGGCATGCCTCCGAGACGAACTGCCGGCTGAAATTGAAAATTTTTCGCTCGGGGTTGGACCTTGAAAAAAAATTTTCGCACCGAAAAAAGCATTCTTTGATAAATGTGAAACATGCATCATTGGTGTGCGTTTGATAAAAAAAACATCCTTAGCCTCGTTTTTGCTAATTTGTCGCTCTTTCGTTAACCTTTTTCGCCGATTTGGACTTAGAAAGGTTTCGATATTTTGCAAATACAATTTTTTAAAACACGAAATATACATCAGAGGCATTATTTTAGAAAGGGAAACTCATCCCAAAAACAGTTTTGGCAGATTCCCCCGTTTTTCGATGGCGCGTTGCACCGAGTCGGGAAGACGACCATTCCGGCCCTCGGGCGGCGAGGCCTCAACTGCCGGCATTGTTCCGGGACGAACTCCCGCCTGGACTTAGAATTTTTTCGGTCGGAGTTGGACTAAGATAAATTTTGATCGAAGTGAAAAAATGTTCTTTGAAAAATGTGAAACATGCATCAATGTTATTCGTTTGATAAGGCAAACACATCCTAAGCTTCCCTATGCTAATTTGTCCCTCTTTAAGTAGCAGTTTGCTCCGAAAGTGGTCGTTCCCCCATGTACTCCGCGGCTGGACTTATAAAACGTTTCGATATTTCGCTAATATAATTTTTTTTAAAAACATGACATATACATTTCTGGCATTATTTTAGAAAGGGAAACTCATCCCAAAAACAATTTTGGCAAATTTTTCCGTTTTTCGATGGCGCGTTACACCGAGTCGAGAAGACGGCCATTCCGGCCCTCGGGCGGCGAGGCCTCAACTGCCGGCATTGTTCCTAGACAAACTCCCGCCTGGACTTGGAATTTTTTTCGGTCGGAGTTGGACTAAGATAAATTTTGATCGAAGTGAAAAAATGTGCTTTGAAAAATGTGAAACATGCATCAATGGTATTCGTTTGATTAGGCAAACACATCCTTACCTTCGCCTTTGCTGATTAGTCCCTCTTTAAGTAGCAGCTTGCTCCGAAAGTGGTCGTTCCCCCATGTACTTCGCGGCTGGACTTAGAAAAAGTTTCGATATTGTGCATTAATAATTTTTTAAAAACATGAAGTATACATCAGAGGCATTCTTTTAGAAAGGGAAACTCATCCCAAGCACAATTTGGCAAATTTCCGCATATTTCGATGGCGCGTTGCACCGGACCTACAAGACGACAATGCCGGGCCTCGGGCGGCGAGGCCTCAACTGCCGGCATGGTTCCGAGACGAACTGCGGGCTGAAATTGGAAATTTTTCGCTCGGAGTTGGACCTTGAAAAAAAATTTTCGCACCGAAAAAAGCAGTCTTTGATAAATGTGAAACATGCATCATTGGTTTTCGTTTGATAAAGAAAACATCCTTAGCCTCGTTTTTGCTAATTTGTCCCTCTTTCGTTATCCTTTTGCGCCGATTTGGACTTAGAAAAGGTTTCGATATTTTGCAAATATAATTTTTAAAACATGAAATATACATCAGAGGCCTTATTTTAGAAAGGGAAACTCATCCCAAAATCAATTTTTGCAAATTTCTCCGTTTTTCGATGGCGCGTTGCACCGAGTCGAGAAGATGACCTTTCCGGCCCTCGGATTGCAAGGCCTCAACTGTCGGCATTGTTCCCAGATGAACTGCCGCCTGGACTTAGAAATTTTTCTGTCGGAGTTGGACTTAGATAAATTTTGATCGAAGTGAAAAAATGTTCTATGAAAAATGTGAAACATGCATCAATGGTATTCGCTTGATAAGGCAAACACATCCTACGCTTCGCTTTTGCTAATTTGTCCCTCTTTAATTAGCAGTTTGCTCCGAAAGTGGTCGTTCCCCCATGTAATTCGCGGCTGGACTTAGAAAAAGTTTCGATAATTTGCAAAAATAATTTTTTTAAGAAACATGAAGTATAATTCAGAGGCATTCTTTTAGAAAGGGAAACTCATCCCAAGAACAATTTTGGCAAATTTCCCCGCTTTTCGATGGCGCGTGGCACCGAGTCGAGAAGACGACCTTTCCGGCCCTCTGATGGCGAGGCCTCAACTGCCGGCATTGTTCCGAGACGAACTCCGCCTGGACTTAGAATTTTTTTAGTCGGAGTTGGACTAAGATAAATTTTGATCGAAGTGAAAAAATGTTCTTCGAAATATGTGAAACATGCATCAATGGTATTCGTTTGATAAGGCAAACACATCCAAAGCTTCGCTTTTGCTAATTTGTCCCTCTTTAAGTAGCAGTTTGCTCCGAAAGTGGTCGTTCCCCCATGTACTCCGCGGCTGGACTTAGAAAAAGTTTCGATATTTTAAAAATATAATTTTTTAAAAAACATGATATATATATCAGAGGCATTATTTTAGAAAGGGAAACTCATCCCAAAAACAATTTTGGCAAATTTCCCCGTTTTTGGATGGCGCGTTGCACCGAGTCGAGAAGACGACCTTTCCGGCCCTCGGGTGGCGAGGCCTCAACTGCCGGCATTGTTCAGAGCCGAACTCCCGCCTATACTTAGAATTTTTCGGTCGGAGTTGGAGTAAGATAAATTTTGATCGAAGTGAAAAAAATGTTCTTCGAAAAATGTGAAACATGCATCAGTGGTATTCGTTTGATAAGACAAACACATCCTAAGCTTCGCTTTTGCTAATTTATCCCTCTTTAAGTAGCAGTTTGCTCTAAAAGTGGTCGTTCCCCCATGTACTTCGCGGCTGGACTTAGAAAAAGTTTCGATATTTTGCATAAATAATTTTTTTAAAAACATGAAGTATACATCAGAGGCATTCTTTTAGAAAGAAAAGCTCATCACAACCACAAATTTGGCAAATTCCCCCGTATTTCGATGGCGCGTTGCACCGGACCTACAACACGACCATTCCGGCCCTCGGGCGGCGAGGCCTCAACTGCCGGCATTGTTCCGAGACGAACTCCCGCCTGGACTTGGAAATATTTCGCTCGGAGTTGGACCTTGAAAAAATGTTTTCGCACCGAAAAAAACATTCTTTGATAAATGTGAAACACGCATCATTGGTGTTCGTTTGATAAGGCAAACACATCCTAAGCTTCGCTTTTGCTAATTTGTCCCTCTTTAAGTAGCAGTTTGCTCCGAAAGTGGTCGTTCCCCTATGTACTTCGCGGCTCCACTTAGAAAAAGTTTCGATATTTTGCGTAATATTTTTTTTAAAAAACATGAAGTATACATCAGAGGTATTCTTTTAGAAAGGGAAACTCATCCCGCGCACAATTTTGGCAAATTTCCCCATATTTCGATGGCGCGTAGCACCGGACCTACAAGACGTCAATTCCGGCCCTCGGGCGGTGATGCCTCAACTGCCGGCATGGTTCCAAGATGAACTCTCGGCTGGACTTGGAAATTTTTCGCCCGGAGTTGTTCTTTGAAGAAAAAATTTCGGACCGAAAAAAACCTTTTTTGATAAATGTGAGGCATGCATCGTTGGTGTTCGTTTGATAAAGAAAACACATCCTAAGCCTCGTTTTTGCTAACTTGACCCTCTTTCATTAACCTTTTGCGCCGATTTGGACTAAGAAAAAGTTTCGATATTTTGCAAATATAATTTTTTTTAAAAACATAAATATACATCAGAGGCATTATTTTAGAAAGGGAAACTCATCCCAAAAACAATTTTGGCAAATTTCCCCGTTTTTCGATGGCGCGTTGCACAGAGTAGAGAAGACGACCTTTCCGGCCCTCGGGCGGCGAGGCCTCAACTGCCGGCATTGCTCCGAGACGAACTCCCGCCTGGACTTAGAATTTTTTCGGTCGGAGTTGGACTAATATAAATTTTGATCGAAGTGAAAAAATTTTCTTCGAAATATGTGAAACATGCATCAATGGTATTCGTTTGATAAGGCAAACACATCCTAAGCTTCGCTTTTGCTAATTTGTCCCTCTTTAAGTACCAGTTTGCACCGAAAGTGGTCGTTCCACCATGAACTCCGCGGCTGGACTTAGAAAAAGTTTCGATATTTTGCAAATATAATTTTTTTAAAAACATGAAGTATACCTCAGAGGCATTCTTTTAGAAAGGGAAACTCATCCCAAGCACAGTATGGCAAATTTCCGCATATTTCGATGGCGCGTTGCACCAGACCTACAAGACGACAATTCCGGGCCTCGGGCGGCGAAGCCTCAACTGCCGGCATGGTACAGAGACGAACTGCCAGCTGAAACTGCAAATGTTTCGCTCGGAGTTGGACCTTGAAAAAAAATTTCGCACCGAAAAAAACATTCTTTGATAAATGTGAAATATGCATCATTGGTGTTCGTTTGATAAAGAAAACATCCTTAGCCTCGTATTTGCTAATTTGTCCCTCTTTCATTAACCTTTTGCGCCGATTTGGACTTAGAAAAGGTTTCGATATTTTGCAAATATAATTTTTAAAACATGAAATATACATCAGAGGCATTATTTTAGAAAGGGAAACTCATCCCAAAATCAATTTTGGCAAATTTCCCCGTCTTTCGATGGCGCGTGGCACCGAGTCGAGAAGACGACCTTTCCGGCCCTCGGATGGCGAGGCCTCAACAGCCGGCATTGTTCCGAGACGAACTCCCGCCTGGACTTAGAATTTTTTCGGTCGGAGTTGGACTAAGATAAATTTTGATGGAAGTGAAAAAATATTCTTCTAAAAATGTGAAACATGCATCAATGGTATTCGTTTGATAAGGCAAACACATCCTAAGCTTCGCTTTTGCTAATTTGTCCCTCTTTAAGTAGCAGTTTGCTCCGAAAGTGGGTGTTCCCCCATGTACTTCGCGGCTGGACTTAGAAAAAGTTTCGATATTGTGCATAAATAATTTTTTTAAAAACATGAAGTATACATCAGAGGCATTCTTTTAGAAAGGGAAACTCATCCCAAGCACAATTTGGCAAATTTCCGCATATTTCGATGGCGCGTTGCACCGGACCTACAAGACGACATTTCCGGCCCTCGGGCGGTGATGCCTCAACTGCCGGCATGGTTCCAAGACGAACTGCAGGCTGGACTTGGAAATTTTTCGCCCGGAGTTGTTCTTTGAAAAAAAATTTTCGGACCGAAAAAAACCTTTTTTGATAAATGTGAAGCATGCATTGTTGGTGTTCGTTTGATAAAGAAAACACATCCTAAGCCTCGTTTTTGCTAACTTGACCCTCTTTCATTAACCTTTTGCGCCGATTTGGACTAAGAAAAAGTTTCGATATTTTGCAAATATAATTTTTTTAAAAACATAAATATACATCAGAGGCATTATTTTAGAATGGGAAACTCATCCCAAAAACAATTTTGGCCAATTTCCCCGTTTTTCGATGGCGCGTTGCACAGAGTGGAGAAGACGACATTTCCGGCCCTCGGGCGGCGAGGCCTCAGCTGCCGGCATTGTTCCGAGACGAACTCCCGCCTGGACTTAGAATTTTTTCGGTCGGAGTTGGACTAAGATAAATTTTGATGGAAGTGAAAAAATATTCTTCTAAAAATGTGAAACATGCATCAATGGTATTCGTTTGATAAGGCAAACACATCCTAAGCTTCGCTTTTGCTAATTTGTCCCTCTTTAAGTAGCAGTTTGCTCCGAAAGTGGGTGTTCCCCCATGTACTTCGCGGCTGGACTTAGAAAAAGTTTCGATATTGTGCATAAATAATTTTTTTAAAAACATGAAGTATACATCAGAGGCATTCTTTTAGAAAGGGAAACTCATCCCAAGCACAATTTGGCAAATTTCCGCATATTTCGATGGCGCGTTGCACCGGACCTACAAGACGACATTTCCGGCCCTCGGGCGGTGATGCCTCAACTGCCGGCATGGTTCCAAGACGAACTCTTGGCTGGACTTGGAAATTTTTCGCCCGGAGTTGTTCTTTGAAAAAAAATTTTCGGACCGAAAAAAACCTTTTTTGATAAATGTGAAGCATGCATCGTTGGTGTTCGTTTGATAAAGAAAACACATCCTAAGCCTCGTTTTTGCTAACTTGACCCTCTTTCATTAACCTTTTGCGCCGATTTGGACTAAGAAAAAGTTTCGATATTTTGCAAATATAATTTTTTTAAAAACATAAATATACATCAGAGGCATTATTTTAGAATGGGAAACTCATCCCAAAAACAATTTTGGCCAATTTCCCCGTTTTTCGATGGCGCGTTGCACAGAGTGGAGAAGACGACCTTTCCGGCCCTCGGGCGGTGAGGCCTCAGCTGCCGGCATTGTTCCGAGACGAACTCCCGCCTGGACTTAGAATTTTTTCGGTCGGAGTTGGACTAAGATAAATTTTGATCGAAGTGAAAAAATGTTCTTTGAAAAATGTGAAACATGCATCAATGTTATTCGTTTGATAAGGCAAACACATCCTAAGCTTCGCTTTTGCTAATTTGTCCCTCTTTAAGTAGCAGTTTGCTCCGAAAGTGGTCCTTCCCCCATGTACTTCGCGGCTGGACTTAGCAAAAGTTTCGATATTTTCAAATATAATTTTTTTAAAAACATGAAATATACATCAGAGGCATTATTTTAGAAAGGGAAACTAATCCCAAATACAATTTTGGCAAATTTACCCGTTTTTCGATGGCGCGTTGCACCGAGTCGAGAAGACGACCTTTCCAGCCCTCGGGTGGCGAGGCCTCAACTGCCGGCATTGTTCCGAGACGAACTCCCGCCTGGACTTAGAATTTTTACGGTCGGAGTTGGACTAAGATAAATTTTGATCGAAGTGAAAAAATATTCTTCAAAGATGAAAAACATGCATCAATGGTATTCGTTTGATAAGGCAAACACATCCTAAGCTTCGCTTTTGCTAATTTGTCCCTCTTTAAGTAGCAGTTTGCTCCGAAAGTGGTCGTTCCCCCATGTACTTCGCGGCTGGACTTAGCAAAAGTTTCGATGTTTTGCAAATATAATTTTAAATTAACATTAAATATACATCAGAGGCATTATTTTAGAAAGGGAAACTCATCCCAATCACAATTTGGCAAATATCCCCATATTTCGATGGCGCGTTGCACCGGACCTACAAGACGACAATTCCGGGCCTCGGGCGGCGAGGCCTCAACTGCCGGCATGCCTCCGAGACGAACTGCCGGCTGAAATTGAAAATTTTTCGCTCGGGGTTGGACCTTGAAAAAAAATTTTCGCACCGAAAAAAGCATTCTTTGATAAATGTGAAACATGCATCATTGGTGTGCGTTTGATAAAAAAAACATCCTTAGCCTCGTTTTTGCTAATTTGTCGCTCTTTCGTTAACCTTTTTCGCCGATTTGGACTTAGAAAGGTTTCGATATTTTGCAAATACAATTTTTTAAAACACGAAATATACATCAGAGGCATTATTTTAGAAAGGGAAACTCATCCCAAAAACAGTTTTGGCAGATTCCCCCGTTTTTCGATGGCGCGTTGCACCGAGTCGGGAAGACGACCATTCCGGCCCTCGGGCGGCGAGGCCTCAACTGCCGGCATTGTTCCGGGACGAACTCCCGCCTGGACTTAGAATTTTTTCGGTCGGAGTTGGACTAAGATAAATTTTGATCGAAGTGAAAAAATGTTCTTTGAAAAATGTGAAACATGCATCAATGTTATTCGTTTGATAAGGCAAACACATCCTAAGCTTCCCTATGCTAATTTGTCCCTCTTTAAGTAGCAGTTTGCTCCGAAAGTGGTCGTTCCCCCATGTACTCCGCGGCTGGACTTATAAAACGTTTCGATATTTCGCTAATATAATTTTTTTTAAAAACATGACATATACATTTCTGGCATTATTTTAGAAAGGGAAACTCATCCCAAAAACAATTTTGGCAAATTTTTCCGTTTTTCGATGGCGCGTTACACCGAGTCGAGAAGACGGCCATTCCGGCCCTCGGGCGGCGAGGCCTCAACTGCCGGCATTGTTCCTAGACAAACTCCCGCCTGGACTTGGAATTTTTTTCGGTCGGAGTTGGACTAAGATAAATTTTGATCGAAGTGAAAAAATGTGCTTTGAAAAATGTGAAACATGCATCAATGGTATTCGTTTGATTAGGCAAACACATCCTTACCTTCGCCTTTGCTGATTAGTCCCTCTTTAAGTAGCAGCTTGCTCCGAAAGTGGTCGTTCCCCCATGTACTTCGCGGCTGGACTTAGAAAAAGTTTCGATATTGTGCATTAATAATTTTTTAAAAACATGAAGTATACATCAGAGGCATTCTTTTAGAAAGGGAAACTCATCCCAAGCACAATTTGGCAAATTTCCGCATATTTCGATGGCGCGTTGCACCGGACCTACAAGACGACAATGCCGGGCCTCGGGCGGCGAGGCCTCAACTGCCGGCATGGTTCCGAGACGAACTGCGGGCTGAAATTGGAAATTTTTCGCTCGGAGTTGGACCTTGAAAAAAAATTTTCGCACCGAAAAAAGCAGTCTTTGATAAATGTGAAACATGCATCATTGGTTTTCGTTTGATAAAGAAAACATCCTTAGCCTCGTTTTTGCTAATTTGTCCCTCTTTCGTTATCCTTTTGCGCCGATTTGGACTTAGAAAAGGTTTCGATATTTTGCAAATATAATTTTTAAAACATGAAATATACATCAGAGGCCTTATTTTAGAAAGGGAAACTCATCCCAAAATCAATTTTTGCAAATTTCTCCGTTTTTCGATGGCGCGTTGCACCGAGTCGAGAAGATGACCTTTCCGGCCCTCGGATTGCAAGGCCTCAACTGTCGGCATTGTTCCCAGATGAACTGCCGCCTGGACTTAGAAATTTTTCTGTCGGAGTTGGACTTAGATAAATTTTGATCGAAGTGAAAAAATGTTCTATGAAAAATGTGAAACATGCATCAATGGTATTCGCTTGATAAGGCAAACACATCCTACGCTTCGCTTTTGCTAATTTGTCCCTCTTTAATTAGCAGTTTGCTCCGAAAGTGGTCGTTCCCCCATGTAATTCGCGGCTGGACTTAGAAAAAGTTTCGATAATTTGCAAAAATAATTTTTTTAAGAAACATGAAGTATAATTCAGAGGCATTCTTTTAGAAAGGGAAACTCATCCCAAGAACAATTTTGGCAAATTTCCCCGCTTTTCGATGGCGCGTGGCACCGAGTCGAGAAGACGACCTTTCCGGCCCTCTGATGGCGAGGCCTCAACTGCCGGCATTGTTCCGAGACGAACTCCGCCTGGACTTAGAATTTTTTTAGTCGGAGTTGGACTAAGATAAATTTTGATCGAAGTGAAAAAATGTTCTTCGAAATATGTGAAACATGCATCAATGGTATTCGTTTGATAAGGCAAACACATCCAAAGCTTCGCTTTTGCTAATTTGTCCCTCTTTAAGTAGCAGTTTGCTCCGAAAGTGGTCGTTCCCCCATGTACTCCGCGGCTGGACTTAGAAAAAGTTTCGATATTTTAAAAATATAATTTTTTAAAAAACATGATATATATATCAGAGGCATTATTTTAGAAAGGGAAACTCATCCCAAAAACAATTTTGGCAAATTTCCCCGTTTTTGGATGGCGCGTTGCACCGAGTCGAGAAGACGACCTTTCCGGCCCTCGGGTGGCGAGGCCTCAACTGCCGGCATTGTTCAGAGCCGAACTCCCGCCTATACTTAGAATTTTTCGGTCGGAGTTGGAGTAAGATAAATTTTGATCGAAGTGAAAAAAATGTTCTTCGAAAAATGTGAAACATGCATCAGTGGTATTCGTTTGATAAGACAAACACATCCTAAGCTTCGCTTTTGCTAATTTATCCCTCTTTAAGTAGCAGTTTGCTCTAAAAGTGGTCGTTCCCCCATGTACTTCGCGGCTGGACTTAGAAAAAGTTTCGATATTTTGCATAAATAATTTTTTTAAAAACATGAAGTATACATCAGAGGCATTCTTTTAGAAAGAAAAGCTCATCACAACCACAAATTTGGCAAATTCCCCCGTATTTCGATGGCGCGTTGCACCGGACCTACAACACGACCATTCCGGCCCTCGGGCGGCGAGGCCTCAACTGCCGGCATTGTTCCGAGACGAACTCCCGCCTGGACTTGGAAATATTTCGCTCGGAGTTGGACCTTGAAAAAATGTTTTCGCACCGAAAAAAACATTCTTTGATAAATGTGAAACACGCATCATTGGTGTTCGTTTGATAAGGCAAACACATCCTAAGCTTCGCTTTTGCTAATTTGTCCCTCTTTAAGTAGCAGTTTGCTCCGAAAGTGGTCGTTCCCCTATGTACTTCGCGGCTCCACTTAGAAAAAGTTTCGATATTTTGCGTAATATTTTTTTTAAAAAACATGAAGTATACATCAGAGGTATTCTTTTAGAAAGGGAAACTCATCCCGCGCACAATTTTGGCAAATTTCCCCATATTTCGATGGCGCGTAGCACCGGACCTACAAGACGTCAATTCCGGCCCTCGGGCGGTGATGCCTCAACTGCCGGCATGGTTCCAAGATGAACTCTCGGCTGGACTTGGAAATTTTTCGCCCGGAGTTGTTCTTTGAAGAAAAAATTTCGGACCGAAAAAAACCTTTTTTGATAAATGTGAGGCATGCATCGTTGGTGTTCGTTTGATAAAGAAAACACATCCTAAGCCTCGTTTTTGCTAACTTGACCCTCTTTCATTAACCTTTTGCGCCGATTTGGACTAAGAAAAAGTTTCGATATTTTGCAAATATAATTTTTTTTAAAAACATAAATATACATCAGAGGCATTATTTTAGAAAGGGAAACTCATCCCAAAAACAATTTTGGCAAATTTCCCCGTTTTTCGATGGCGCGTTGCACAGAGTAGAGAAGACGACCTTTCCGGCCCTCGGGCGGCGAGGCCTCAACTGCCGGCATTGCTCCGAGACGAACTCCCGCCTGGACTTAGAATTTTTTCGGTCGGAGTTGGACTAATATAAATTTTGATCGAAGTGAAAAAATTTTCTTCGAAATATGTGAAACATGCATCAATGGTATTCGTTTGATAAGGCAAACACATCCTAAGCTTCGCTTTTGCTAATTTGTCCCTCTTTAAGTACCAGTTTGCACCGAAAGTGGTCGTTCCACCATGAACTCCGCGGCTGGACTTAGAAAAAGTTTCGATATTTTGCAAATATAATTTTTTTAAAAACATGAAGTATACCTCAGAGGCATTCTTTTAGAAAGGGAAACTCATCCCAAGCACAGTATGGCAAATTTCCGCATATTTCGATGGCGCGTTGCACCAGACCTACAAGACGACAATTCCGGGCCTCGGGCGGCGAAGCCTCAACTGCCGGCATGGTACAGAGACGAACTGCCAGCTGAAACTGCAAATGTTTCGCTCGGAGTTGGACCTTGAAAAAAAATTTCGCACCGAAAAAAACATATTTTGATAAATGTGAAATATGCATCATTGGTGTTCGTTTGATAAAGAAAACATCCTTAGCCTCGTATTTGCTAATTTGTCCCTCTTTCATTAACCTTTTGCGCCGATTTGGACTTAGAAAAGGTTTCGATATTTTGCAAATATAATTTTTTAAAAACATGATATATACATCAGAAGCATTATTTTAGAAAGGGAAACTCATCCCAAAAACAATTTTGGTAAATTCCCCCGTTTTTCGATGGCGCGTTGCGCCGAGTCGGGAAGACGACCATTCCGGCCTTCGGGCGGCGAGGCCTCAACTGCCGGCATTGTTCCGAGACGAACTCCCGCCTGGAGTTAGAATTTTTTCGGTCGGAGTTGGACTAAGATAAATTTTGATCGAAGTGAAAAAATGTTCTTTGAAAAATGTGAAACATACATCAATGTTATTCGTTTGATAAGGCAAACACATCCTAAGCTTCGCTTTTGCTAATTTGTCCCTCTTTAAGTAGCAGTTTGCTCCGAAAGTGGTCGTTCCCCCATGTACTTTGCGGATGGACTTAGCAAAAGTTTCGATGTTTTGCAAATATAATTTTTAATTAACATGAAATATACATCAGAGGCATTATTTAAGAAAGGGAAACTCATCCCAATCACAATTTGGCAAATATCCCCGTATTTCGATGGCGCGTTGCACCGGACCTACAAGACGACAATTCCGGGTCTCGGGCGGCGAGGCCCCAACTGCCGGCATGGCTCCGAGACGAACTGCCGGCTGGACTTGAAAATTTTTCGCTCGGAGTTCGACCTTGAAAAAAAATTTTCGCCCCGAAAAAAACATTCTTTGATAAATGTGAAACATGCATCATTGGTGTTCGGTTGATAAAGAAAACATCCTTAGCCTCGTATTTGCTAATTTGTCCCTCTTTCATTAACCTTTTGCGCCGATTTGGACTTAGAAAAAGTTTCGATATTTTGCAAATATAATTTTTTAAAAACATGATATATACATCAGACGCATTATTTTAGAAAGGGAAACTCATCCCAAATACAATTTTGGCAAATTTCCCCGTTTTTCGATGGCGCATTGCACCGAGTCGAGAAGACGACCTTTCCAGCCCTCGGGTGGCGAGGCCTCAACTGCCGCCATTGTTCCGACACGAACTCCCGCCTGGACTTAAAATTTTTCGGTCGGAGTTGGACTAAGATAAATTCTGATCGAAGTGAAAAAATATTCTTCGAAAAATGTGAAACATGCATCAATGGAATTCGTTTGATAAGGTAAACCCATCCTAAGCTTCGCTTTTGCTAATTTGTCCCTCTTTAAGTAGCAGTTTGCTCCGAAAGTGGTCGTTCCCCCATGTACTTCGCGGCTCGACTTAGAAGAAGTTTCGATATTTTGCATAACTATTTTTTTAAAAAACATGAAGTATACATCAGAGGCATTCTTTTATAAAGGGAAACTCATCCCAAGCACAATTTTGGCAAATTTCCCCATATTTCGATGGCGCGGTGCACCGGACCTACACGACAACAATTCCGGCGCTCGGGCGGTGATGCCTCAACTGCCGGCATGGTTCCAAGACGAACTCTCGGCTGGACTTGCAAATTTTTCGCCCGGAGTTGTTCTTTGAAAAAAAAAATTTTCGGACCGAAAAAAACCTTTTTGATAAATGTGAAGCATGCATCGTTGGTGTTCGTTTGATAAAGAAAACACATCCTAAGCCTCGTTTTTGCTAACTTGACCCTCTTTCATTAACTTTTGCGCCGATTTGGACTAAGAAAAAGTTTCGATATTTTGCAAATATAATTTCCTTAAAAACATAAATATACATCAGAGGCATTATTTTAGAAAGGGAAACTCATCCCAAGCACAATTTGGCAAATATCCCCGTATTTCGATGGCGCGTTGCACCGGACCTAAAAGACGACAACTTCGGGCCTCGGGCGGCAAGGCCTCAACTGCCGGCATGGCTCCGAGACGAACTGCCGGCTGGACTTTGAAATTTTTCTGTCGGAGTTGGACTTAGATAAATTTTAATCGAAGTGAAAAATTGTTCTATGAAAAATGTGAAACATGCATCAATGGTATTCGTTTGATAAGGCAAACACATCCTAAGCTTCGCTTTTGCTAATTTGTCCCTCTTTAAGTAGCAGTTTGCTCCGAAAGTGGTCGTTCCCCCATGTAATTCGCGGCTGGACTTAGAAAAAGTTTCGATATTTTCCAAAAATAATTTTTTTAGAAACATGAAGTATAATTCAGAGGCATTCTTTTAGAAAGGGAAACTCATCCCAAGAACAATTTTGGCAAATTTCCCCGTTTTTCGATGGCGCGTGGCACCGAGTCGAGAAGACGACCTTTCCGGCCCTCTGATGGCGAGGCCTCAACTGCCGGCATTGTTCCGAGACGAACTCCGCCTGGACTTAGAATTTTTTGGTCGGAGTTGGACTAAGATAAATTTTGATCGAGGTGAAAAAATGTTCTTCGAAATATGTGAAACATGCATCAATGGTATTCCTTTGATAAGGCAAACACATCCTCAGCTTCGCTTTTGCTAATTTGTCCCTCTTTAAGTAGCAGTTTTATTCCGAAAGTGGTCGTTCCCCGTGTACTTCGCGGCTGGACTTAGAAAAAGTTTCGATATTTTGCAAAAATAATTTTTTAAAAAACATAAAGATACATCAGAGGCATTATTTTAGAAAGGGAAACTCATCCCAAAAACAATTTTGGCAAATTCCCCCGTTTTTCGATGGCGCGTTGCACCGAGTCGAGAAGACGACCTTTCCGGCCCTCTGATGGCGAGGCCTCAACTGCCGGCATTGTTCCGAGACGAACTCCGCCTGGACTTAGAATTTTTTTAGTCGGAGTTGGACTAAGATAAATTTTGATCGAAGTGAAAAAATGATCTTCGAAATATGTGAAACATGCATCAATGGTATTCGTTTGATAAGGCAAACACATCCTAAGCTTCGCTTTTGCTAATTTGTCCTTCTTTAAGTAGCAGTTTGCTCCGAAAGTGGTCGTTCCCCCATGTACTCCGCGGCTGGACTTAGAAAAAGTTTCGATATTTTAAAAATATAATTTTTTAAAAAACATGATATATATATCAGAGGCATTATTTTAGAAAGGGAAACTCATCCCAAAAACAATTTTGGCAAATTTCCCCGTTTTTGGATGGCGCGTTGCACCGAGTCGAGAAGACGACCTTTCCGGCCCTCGGGTGGCGAGGCCTCAACTGCCGGCATTTTTCAGAGACGAACTCCCGCCTGGACTTAGAATTTTTCGGCCCGAGTTGGAGTAAGATAAATTTTGATCGAAGTGAAAAAAATGTTCTTCGAAAAATGTGAAACATGCATCAGTGGTATTCGTTTGATAAGACAAACACATCCTAAGCTTCGCTTTTGCTAATTTATCCCTCTTTAAGTAGCAGTTTGCTCTGAAAGTGGTCGTTCCCCCATGTACTTCGCGGCTGGACTTAGAAAAAGTTTCGATATTTTGCATAAATAATTTTTTTAAAAACATGAAGTATACATCAGAGGCATTCTTTTAGAAAGAAAAGCTCATCACAACCACAATTTTGGCAAATTCCCCCGTATTTCGATGGTGTGTTGCACCGGACCTACAACACGACCATTCCGGCCCTCGGGCGGCGAGGCCTCAACTGCCGGCATTGTTCCGAGACGAACTCCCGCCTGGACTTAGAATTTTTTCGGTCGGACTGGACTAAGATAAATTTTGTTCCAAGTGAAAAAAGGTTCTTTGAAAAATGTGAGACATGCATCAATGGTATTCGTTTGATAAGGCAAACACATCCTTACCTTCGCCTTTGCTAATTTGTCCCTCTTTAAGTAGCAGTTTGCTCCGAAAGTGGTCGTTCCCCCATGTACTTCGCGGCTGGACTTAGAAAAAGTTTCGATATTTTGCATAAATAATTTTTTTAAAAACATGAAGTATACATCAGTGGCATTCTTTTAGAAAGAAAAGTTCATCACAACCACAATTTTGGCAAATTCCCCCGTATTTCAATGGCGCGTTGCACTGGACCTACAACACGACAATTCCGGCCCTCGGGCGGTAAGGCCTCAACTGTCGGCATGGCTCCAAGACGAACTCCCGGCTGGACTTGGAAATTTTTCGCTCGGAGTTGGACTTTGAAAAAAAATTTTCGGACCGAAAAAGGCCTTTTTTGATAAATGTGAAGCATGCATCAATTGGTGTTCGTTTGATAAAGAAAACACATCCCAAGCCTCGTTTTTGCTAACTTGACCCTCTTTCATTATCCTTTTGCGCCGATTTGGACTTAGAAAAAGTTTCGATATTTTGCAAATATAATTTTTTTAAAAACATGATATATACATCAGAGGCATTATTTTAGAAAGGGAAACTCATCCCAAATACAATTTTGGCAAATTTCCCCGTTTTTCGATGCCGCGTTGCACCGAGTCGAGAAGACGACCTTTCCAGCCCTGGGGTGGCGAGGCCTCAACTGCCGGCATTGTTCCGAGACGAACTCCTGCCTGGACTTAGAAGTTTTTCGGTCGGAGTTGGACTAAGATAAATTTTGATCGAAGAGAAAAAATGTTCTTTGAAAAATGTGAAACATGCATCAATGGTATTCGTTTGATAAGGCAAACACATCCTAAGCTTCGCTTTTGCTAATTTGTCCCTCTTTAAGTAGCAGTTTGCTCCGAAAGTGGTCGCTCCCCGTGTACTTCGCGGCTGGACTTAGAAAAAGTTTCGATATTTTGCAAAAATAATTTTTTAAAAACATGAAGTATACATCAGAGGCATTCCTTTAGAAAGAAAAGCTCATCACAACCACAATTTTGGCAAATTCCCCTGTATTTCGATGGCGCGTTGCACCGGACCTACAACACGACCATTCCGGCCCTCGGGCGGCGAGGCCTCAACTGCCGGCATTGTTCCGAGACGAACTCCCGCCTGGACTTAGAATTTTTTCGGTCGGAGTTGGACTAAGATAAATTTTGATCGAAGTGAAAAAATGTTCTTTGAAAAATGTGAAACATGCATCAATGTTATTCATTTGATAAGGCAAACATATCCTAAGCTTCGCTTTTGCCAATTTGTCCCTCTTTAAGTAGCAGTTTGCTCCGAAAGTGGTCGTTCCCCCATGTATTCGAGGCTGGACTTAGCAAAAGGTTCGATATTTTGCAAATACAATTTTTTAAAAAACATGAAATATACATCAGAGCATTATTTTAGAAAGAGAAACTCATCCCAAGCACAATAAGGCAAATATCCCCGTATTTCTATGGCGCGTTGCACCGGACCTACAAGACGACAATTCCGGGCCTCGGGCGGCGAGGCCTCAAGTGTCGGCATGGCTCCGAGACGAACTGCCGGCTGGACTTGGAAATTTTTCGTTCGGAGTTGGACCTTGAAAAAATTTTTTCGCACCGAAAAAAACATTCTTTGATAAATGTGAAACACGCATCATTGGTGTTCGTTTGATAAAGAAAACATCCTTAGCCTCGTTTTTGCTAATTTGTCCCTCTTTCATTAACCTTTTGCGCCGATTTGGACTTAGAAAAAGTTTCGTTATTTTGCAAATATAATTTTTTTAAAAACATGATATATATATCAGAGGCATTATTTTAGAAAGGGAAACTCATCCCATATTCAATTTTGGCACATTTCCCCGTTTTTCGATGCCACGTTGCACCGAGTCGAGAAGACGACCTTTCCAGCCCTGGGGTGGCGAGGCCTCAACTGCCGGCATTGTTCCGAGACGAACTCCCGCCTGGACTTAGAAGTTTTTCGGTCGGAGTTGGACTAAGATAAATTTTGATCGAAGTGAAAAAATGTTCTTTGAAAAATGGGAAACATGCATCAATGGTATTCGTTTGATAAGGCAAACACTTCCTAAACTTCGCTTTTGCTAATTTGTCCCTCTTTAAGTAGCAGTTTGCTCCGAAAGTGGTCGTTCCCCCATGTACTTAGCGGCTCCACTTAGAAAAAGTTTCGATATTTTGCGTAATATTTTTTTTAAAAAACATGAAGTATACATCAGAGGTATTCTTTTAGAAAGGGAAACTCATCCCAAGCACAATTTTGGCAAATTTCCCCATATTTCGATGGCGCGTAGCACCGGACCTACAAGACGTCAATTCCGGCCCTCGGGCGGTGATGCCTCAACTGCCGGCATGGTTCCAAGATGAACTCTCGGCTGGACTTGGAAATTTTTCGCCCGGAGTTGTTCTTTGAAAAAAAAAATTTGGACCGAAAAAAACCTTTTTTGATAAATGTGAGGCATGCATCGTTGGTGTTCGTTTGATAAAGAAAACACATCCTAAGCCTCGTTTTTGCTAACTTGACCCTCTTTCATTAACCTTTTGCGCCGATTTGGACTAAGAAAAAGTTTCGATATTTTGCAAATATAATTTTTTTAAAAACATAAATATACATCAGAGGCATTCTTTTAGAAAGGGAAGCTCATCCCAAGAACAATTTTGACAAATTTCCCCGTTTTTCGATGGCGCGTGGCACCGAGTCGAGAAGACGACCTTTCCGGACCTCGGAAGGCGAGGCCTCAACTGCCGGCATGGTTCCGAGACGAACTCCCGGCTGGATATAGAATTTTTTTGGTCGGAGTTAGACTTAGATAAATTTTGATCGAGGTGAAAGAAATGTTTTTTGAAAAATGTGATACATGCATCAATGGTATTCTTATGATAAGGCAAACTCATCCTAAGCTTCGCTTTTGCTAATTTGTCCCTCTTTAAGTAGCAGTTTGCTCCGAAAGTGGTCGTTCCCCCATGTACTCCGCGGCTGGACTTAGAAAAAGTTTCGATATTTTGCAAATATAATTTTTTTAAAAATATGAACTATACATCAGAGGCATTCTTTTAGAAAGGGAAACTCATCCCAAGCGCAGTTTGGCAAATTTCCGCATATTTCGATGGCGCGTTGCACCAGACCTACAAGACGACAATTCCGGGCCTCGGGCGGCGAGGCCTCAACTGCCGGCATGGTTCAGAGACGAACTGCCAGCTGAAATTGAAAATTTTTCGCTCGGAGTTGGGCCTTGAAAAAAAATTTTCGCACCGAAAAAAACATTCTTTGATAAATGTGAAATATGCATCATTGGCGTTCGTTTGATAAAGAAAACATCCATAGCCTCGTATTTGCTAATTTGTCCCTCTTTCATTAACCTTTTGCGCCGATTTTGACTTTGAAAAGGTTTCGATATTTTGCAAATATAATTTTTTTAGAAACATGAAGTATAATTCAGAGGCATTATTTTAGAAAGGGTAACTCATCCCAAAAACAATTTTGGCAAATTCCCCCGTTTTTCGATGGCGCGTTGCACCGAGTCGAGAAGACGACCTTTCCGGCTCTCTGATGGCTAGGCCTCAACTGCCGGCATTGTTCCGAGACGAACTCCCGCCTGGACTTAGAATTTTTTCGGTCGGAGTTGGACTAAAATAAATTTTGATCGAAGTGAAAAAATGTTCTTCGAAATATGTGAAACATGCATCAATGGTATTCGTTTGATAAGGCAAACACATCCTAAGCTTCGCTTTTGCTAATTTATCCCTTTTAAGTAGCAGTTTGCTCTGAAAGTGGTCGTTCCCCCATGTACTTCGCGGCTGGACTTAGAAAAAGTTTCGATATTTTGCATAAATAATTTTTTTAAAAACATGAAGTATACATCAGAGGCATTCTTTTAGAAAGGGAAACTCATCCCAAGCACAATTTGGCAAATATCCCCGTATTTCGATGGCGCGTTACACCGGACCTACAAGACGACCACTTCGGGCCTCGGGCGGCAAGGCCTCAACTGCCGCCATGGCTACGAGACGAACTGCCGGCTGGACTTGGAAATTTTTCGCATAAATTGGAAGCATGCATCATTGGTGCTCGTTTGATAAAGAAAACACATCCCAAGCCTCGTTTTTGCTAACTTGACCCTCTTTCATTATCCTTTTGCGCCGATTTGGACTTAGAAAAAGTTTCGATATTTTGCAAATATAATTTTTTTTAAAAAAATGACATATACATCCGAGGCATTATTTTAGAAAGGGAAACTCATCCCAAAAACAATTTTGGCGAATTTCCCCGTTTTTCGATGGCACGTTGCACCGAGTCGAGAAGACGACCTTCCTGGCCCTCGGGCGGGGAGGCTTCAACTGCCGGCATTGTTCCGAGACGAACTCCCGCCTGGACTTAGAAATTTTTCAGTCGGAGTTGCACTTAGATAAATTTTGTTCGAAGTGAAAAAATGTTTTTTGAAAAATGTGAAACATGCATCAATGGTATTCCTTTGATAAGGCAAACACATCCTAAGCTTCGCTTTTGCTAATTTATCCCTCTTTAAGTAGCAGTTTGCTCCGAAAGTGGTCGTACCGCTTCTTTTAGAAAGGGAAGCCCATCACAACCACAATTTTGGCAAATTTCTCAGTATTTCGATGGCGCGTTCCACCGGACCTACAAGCCAACAATTCCGGGCCCCGGGCGGTGAGGCTTCAACTGCCGGCATGGTTCCAAGACGAACTCCGGGCTGGACTTGGAAATTTTTCGCTCGGAGTTGGACTTTGAAAAAAAAAATTCGGACCGGAAAAAACATTTCTTGATAAATGTGAAACATGCATCATTGGTGTTCGTTTGATAAAGAAAACACATCCTAAGCCTCGTTTTTGCTAATTTGTCCCTCTTTGATTAACCTTCTGCGCCGATTTGTATATTTTGCAAAAATAATTTTTTTAAAAACATGAAATATACATCTGAGGCATTCTTTTAGAAAGGGAAACTCATCTCAACCACAATTTTGGCAAGTTTCTCAGTTGTCGTGGGCATACAGCAGTAAACAGATCAACTACCAGAACAAATAAACAATTCAAGCTCCACTGCCCTTCATTCCCCTCTAGCCTCCGTGACGTGGACATATAGTAGTAAACAGATCAACTACCAGAAGAGATAAACAGTTCAAGCTGCTCTGCCCTTCTTTCCCATCTAGCCTTCTTGCCGTGGGCATACAGCAGTAAACAGATCAACTACCAGAACAAATAAACAATTCAAGCTCTACTGGCCTTCATTCCCCTCTAGCCTCCCTGACGTGGACATATGGTAGTAAACAGATCAACCACTATAACAGATGAACAGTTGGAGCTCCTCTGCCTTCTTTCCCGTCTAGCCTTCTTGTCGTGGACATAGAGTAGTAAACAGTTCAACTACCAGAGCAGATAAACAGTTGAAGATCCTCTGCCCTTCATTCCCCACTAGTCTTCTTGTTGTGGACATACAGTAGTAAACAGATCAACTAAAAGAGAAGATAAACAGTTCTGGCTCCTCTGCCCATTCTTTCCCCTCTAGAATTATTGTCGTGGACATACAGTAGTAAAGAGATCAACTGCCAGTACTGATACACTGTTCAAGCTCCTTTGCTGCCAAAATTGTTCTTGGGATGAGTTTCTCTTTCTAAAAGAATGCCTCTGATAATATTTTATGTTTTTAAAAAAATTATTTTTGCAAAATATCGAAACTTTTTCTAGGTGCAAATCGGCGCAAAAGGTTAATGAAAGCGGGACAAATTAGCAAAAACGAGGCTAAGGATGTGTTTTCTTTATCAAACGAACACCAATGATGCATCTTTCACATTTATCAAAGAATGTTTTTTCGGTGCGAAAAATTTTTTTCAAGGTCCAACTCCGAGCGAAAAATCCCGTAAAAATCTGATTTACGCTCTGTATTCTGTTTTAACGCTAAAACGTCTTTTCCGCAAACAATTTACTTTGAAAATTTCCATTCGTTTGTTTTATGTAAAAATAGCTATTTTGGCGTACAAAGTTCGATTTTTACTAACTTCACGTAAAAAGCTGATTTTCGCTTTTTGTGCTGTTTTCACGCTAAAACTTCTTTTCCGCGAACAATTTACTTTGAGAATGAACATCGCATGTTAAGTTATATTTTAGCTCACCTTTTAGTTCGTCCGGCTTCCTTTTCACGATTGAATCTAGTTTTCAAAATACGCTATCGTTATAAACCACAGTTCGTGTTTTCACTTCACTATGTCATTTTCCTCTCGTTTAACCTCGGCAAACTTCTTTTGACCATGAAGAATGCATTTCTTGTAAAATGCATGTTTAATGAGCAAAACTATCTGTATAGGCAAAATTAGTATCATGCAAGTCACAGGTCACTCTCTTCACATTAAAAGTCATTTTCCATAGATCCCGGTTATGCAAAAAATGTACATTACGCAAAATCATCATTCCCCTCGAAGTTTCTCAAACCAAGTTTGTTTTTAGGTAAAAAGCGATAATTTGGCGTAAAAAGTTCGTTTTTTTACTATATTCGCATAAAAAGCAGGTTACGCTTTTAATGCTGTTTTCCGCTAAAACGTCTTTTCCGCAATTTCCTTTGAGAATTAACATTAGCTTGTTTTAAGTAAAAATCGCTATTTTAGCGTAAAAAGTTCGTTTTTTGCTTACGGCGTGAGATGCTGATTTTCGCTTTTTATGCTGTCACGCTAAAGCCTCTTTTCCGAAAATAAGTTACTTTGACCATAGAGGCTATATTTGTTGCAAATTCATATCATGGATGTCCCAGGTCGCGCTTTTCACATTGAAAGTTATTTTCCATAGATTCCTGTTATGTAAAAAAGGTACATTTACGCAAAATCGTCATTCCACTCGAAGTTTCTAAAACAAAGCTTGTTTTAACTAAAAATCGCTATTTTGGCGTAAAAAGTTCGTATTTTGCTCACCGCGTGAGATGCAGATTTTCGCTTATTATGCTGTGTCACGCTAAAACCTCTTTTCCGCAAATAATTTACTGTGAGAATTAACATTAGCCTGTTTTAAGTAAACATAGCTATTTTGGCGTAAAAAGTTCGTTTTTGCTATCTTCCCGTAAAAAGCTGATATTCGCTTTGTATTCTGTTTTCCCGCTAAAACGTCTTTTCCGCACACATTTTACTTTGACAATTACCATTAGTGTGTTTTATGCAAAAATAGCTATTTTGCGTAAAAAGTTCGATTTTTACTAACATCACGTAAAATGCTAACTTTCGCTTTTTGTGCTGTTTTCACGCTAAAACCTCTTTTCTGCAATGTGCTTTGAGAATTACCATTAGCGTGTTTTAAGTAAAAATCGCTATTTTGGCGTAAAAAGTTCGTTTTTTTTTGCTATGTTGACGTATAAAGCTCATTTTCACTTTTATGCTGTTTACACGCTAAAACTTCTTTTCCGCAAACAATTTACTTTGAAAATTACCATTAGCTTGTTTTAAGTAAAAATAGCTATTTTGGCGTAAAAAGTTCGATTTTTACTAACTTCACGTAAAATGATGATTTTCGCTTTTTGTGCTGTTTTCACGCTAAAACCTCGTTCCCGCAAACAATTTGCTTTGAGAATTACCATTAGCGTGGTTTAAGTAAAAATCGCTATTTTGGCGTAAAAGGTTCGTTTTTTGCTATCTTCCCGTATCTTTGCTATCTGTATTGTTTTCACGCTAATACGTCTTTTCCGCAAACAATTTTCTTTGAAAATTACCATTAGCTTGTTTTAAGTAAAAATAGCTATATAGGCGTAAAAAGTTCGTTTTTTGCTAACGGCGTGAGATGCCGATTTTTATCTTTTTATGCTGTGTCACGCTAAAACCTCTTTTCCGCAAATAATTTACTTTGCCCACAGAGGCTATATTTTTTGCAAATTCATATCATGGATGTCACAGGTCGCGCTTTTCACATTAAAAGCCATTTTCCATAGATTCCTGTTATGTAAAAAATGTACATTTACGCAAAATCCTCATTCCACTCAAAGTTTCTAAAACAAAGCTTGTTTTAACTAAAAATCGCTATTTTGGCGTAAAAAGTTCCTTTTTACCTATCTTCACGTAAAAGGCTGATTTTCGCTTTTTATGCTGTTTTCACGCAAAAACTTCTTTTCCGCGAACAATTTACTGTAAGAATTAGCATAGCATGTTAAGTTATATTTTAGCTCACCTTTTAGTTCGTCCGGCTTCTTTTGACGATAGAGGCTAGTTTTCAACATACGCTATCGTTATAAACCACTGTTCGTTTTTTCACTTCACAATGTCATTTTCGTCTCGTTTAACCTCGGCAAACTTCTTTTTACCATGAAGAATGCATTTCTTGTAAAATGCATGTTTAATGAGCAAAACTATCTGTATCGGCAAAATTAGTATCATGGAAGTCACAGGTCGCTGTCTTCACATTAAAAGTCATTTTCCACATATTCCGGTTATACAAAATGTACTTTTACGCAAAATCATCATTCCCCTCGAAGTTTCTCAAACCAAGCTTGTTTTTACGTAAAAACCGATAATTTGGCATAAAAAGTTCGTTTTTTTACTATCTTCGCATAAAAAGCTGGTTTCCCTTTTACTGCTGTTTTCACGCTAAAACGTCTTTTCCGCAAACAATTTACTTTGAGAATTAACATTAGCTTGTTTTAAGTAAAAATCGCTATTTTAGCGTAAAAGGTTTGTTTTTTGCTAACGGCGTGAGATGCTGATTTTCGCGTTTTATGCTGTGTCACGCTAAAACCTCTTTTCCGAAAATAACTTACTTTGACCATAGAGGGTATATTTGTTGCAAATTCATATCATGGATGTCACAGGTCGCGCTTTTCACATTAAAAGTCATTTTCCATAGATTCCTGTTATGTAAAAAATGTACATTTACGCAAAATCCTCATTCCACTCGAAGATTCTAAAACAAAGCTTGTTTTAAATAAAAATCGCTATTTTGGCGTAAAAAGTTCGTTTTTTTGCTATCTTCGCGTATAAAGCAGATTACCGCTTTGTATGCTGTTTTCACGCTAAAACTTCTTTTACGCAAACAATTTACTTTGAGAATTACCATTAGCTTGTTTTGAGTAAAAATAGCTATTTTGGCGTAAAAGGTTCGTTTTTACCTATCTTCACGTAAAAAGCTGATTTTCGCTTTTTATGCTGTTTTTACGCTAAAACTTCTTTTCCGCGAACAATTTACTTTGAGAATGAACATCGAATGTTACGTTATATTTAGCTTGTTTTCAGTAGAAATCGCTATTTTGGCGTAAAAAGTTCGTATTTTGCTAACCGCGTGAGATGCTGATTTTCGCGCTAAAACCTCTTTTCCGCAAATAATTTACTGTGAGAATTAACATTAGCCTGTTTTAAGTAAACATAGCTCTTTTGACGACAAAAGTTCGTTTTTGCTATCTTCCCGTAAAAAGCTGATATTCGCTTTGTATTCTGTTTTCCCGCTAAAACGTCTTTTCCGCACACATTTTACTTGGACAATTACCATTAGTGTGTTTTATGCAAAAATAGCTATTTTGCGTAAAAAGTTCGATTTTTACTAACTTCACGTAAAATGCTAACTTTCGCTTTTGATGTTAGAGGCTAGTTTTGAAGATACGCTATCGTTTTAAACAAAAGTAGCTTTTTTCACTTTACAATGTAATTTTCGTCTCGTTTAACCTCGGCAATCTGCCTTTGACGTAAAAAACTGATTTTCGCCATTTATACTGTTTTTAAGCTAAAACTTCTTTTCCGCAAACAATTTACTTTGAAAATTACCATTAGCTTGCTTTAAGTTAAAATAGCTATTTTGGCGTAAAAAGTTCGTTTTTTGCTATGTTGACGTATAGAGCTGATTTTCGCTTTTTATGCTGTTTACAAGCTAAAACTTCTTTTCCGCAATTTACTTTGAGAATTAACAGAAGCTTGTTTTTACGTAAAAAGCGATAATTTGGCGTAAAAAGTTCGTTTTTTACTATCTTCGCATAAAAAGCTGGTTGCGCTTTTAATGCTGTTTTCACGCTAAAAGGTCTTTTCCGCAAACAAATTACTTTGACGATTAACATTAGCTTGTTTTAAGTAAAATCGCTATTTTGGCGTAAAAGGTTCGTATTTTGCTGACCGCGTGAGATGCTGATTTTCGCTTTTTATGCTGTGTCACGCTAAAACCTCTTTTCCGAAAATAATTTACTTTGACCATAGAAGCTACATTTGTTGCAAATTCATATCATGGATGTCACAGGTCGCGCTTTTCCGCAAACACTTGTGCTTTGAGCATTAGCATTAGCGTGTTTTAAGTAAAAATCGCTATTTTGGCCTAAAAAGTTCGTTTTTTTGCTAACAGCGTGAGATGCTGATTTCCGCTTTTTTGCTGTGTCACGCTAAAACCTCTTTTCCGCAATTAATTTACTTTGAGAATTAACATTAGCCTTTTTTAAGTAAAAATCCCTATTTTGGCGTAAAAAGTTCGTTTTTTGCTAACCGCGTGAGATGCCAATTTTCGCTTTTTATGCTGTGTCACGCTAAAACCTGTTTTCCGCCAATAATTTACTTTCAGAATAAACATTAGCCTTTTTTAAGTAAAAATCGCTATTTTGGCATAAAAAGTTCGTTTTTTGCTATCTCCCGTTAAAAGCTGGTTTTCGCTTTGTATTCTGTTTTCACGCTAAAACATCTTTTCCGCACACAAATTACTTAGAAAATTACCATTAGCTGTTTTATGAAAAAATAGCTATATTGGCGTTAAAGGTTCGATTTTTACTAACTTCACGTACAATGCTGATTTTCGCTTTTTGTGATGTTTTCACGCTAAAACCTGTTTTCTGCAAACAATTTGCTTTGAGAATTAGTATTAGCGTGTTTTAAGTGAAAATCGCTATTATGGCGTAAAAAGTTCGTTTTTTGCTATGTTGACCTATAGAGCTGATTTTCGCTTTTTATGCTGTTTACAAGCTAAAACTTCTTTTCCGCAATTTACTTTGAGAATTAACAGAAGCTTGTTTTAAGTAAAAATAGCTATTTTGGCGTAATAGGTTCATTTTTGGCTATCTACGCTGAGAAGGCGGATTTCAATTTTTTGCTGTTTTCACGCCGGAACTTCTTTTTCCTGAACAATACTTTGAGAATTAACATGGCATTTTAAGATATATTTTAGCTCGCCTTTTAGTTCGTCCGCCTTCCTTTTGAAGATCGGGACTAGTTTTGAAGATACGCTATCGTTTTAAACCAAAGTTCATTTTTTCACCTCACAATGTCATTTTCGTCTCGTTTAACCTCGGCAATCTTCCTTTGAGGTAAAAAGCTGATTTTCGCTTTTTATACTGTTTTTACGCTAAAACTTCTTTTCCGCGAACAATTTACTTTGAGAATGAACATCGCATGTTAAGTTATATTTTAGCTCACCTTTTAGTTCGTCCGGCTTCCTTTTGACGATAGAGGCTAGTTTTCAAAATACGCTATCGTTATAAACCACAGTTCGCTTTTTTCACTTCACAATGTCCTTATCATCTCGTTTAACCTCGGCAACCTTCTTTTGACCATGAAGAATGCATTCCTTGTAAAATGCATGTTTAATGAGCAAAACAATCTGTATAGGCAAAATTCGTATCATGGAAGTCACAGGTCGCTGTCTTCACAATAAAAGTCATTTTCTATACATTCCGGTTATGCAAAAAATGTACATTACGCAAAATCAATTTTCCCCTCGAAGTTTTTCAAACCAAGCTTGTTTTTACGTAAAAAGCGATAATTTGGCGGAAAAAATTCGTATTTTGCTAACCGCGTGAGATGCTGATTTTCGCTTTTTATGCTGTCACGCTAAAAGCTCTTTTCCGCAAATAATTTACTGTGAGAATTAACATTAGCCTTTTTTAAGTAAAAATAGCTATTTTGGCGTAAAAAGTTCGTTTTTTGCTATCTTCCCGTAAAAAGCTGATTTTCGCTTTGTATTCTGTTTTCAGGCTAAAATGTCTTTTCCGCAAGCGTGTTTTAAGTAAAAATCTTTATTTTGGCGTAAAAAGTTCGTTTTTGCTATCTTCCCGTATCTTTGTTATATTTTTATACTTTTCACGCTAAACCGTCTTTTCCGCAAACAGTTTACTTTGAAAATTATCATTAGTTTGTTTTATGTAAAAATAGCTATATTGGCGTAAAAAGTTCGTATTTTGCTAACCGCGTGAGATGCTGATTTTCGCTGTTTATGCTGTGTCACGCTAAAAGCTCTTTTCTGCATATAATTTACTGTGAGAATTAACATTAGCCTATTTTAAGTAAACATAGCTATTTTGGCGTAAAAAGTTCGTGTTTTGCTATCTTTCCGTAAAAAGCTGATATTCGCTTTGTATTTTGTTTTCACGCTAAAATGTCTTTTCCCGCTAACAATTTACTTTGAAAATTACCATTGGTGTGTTTTATGTAAAAATAGCTATTTTGCGTAAAAAGTTCGTTTTTCGCTAACTTCACGTAAAAAGCTGATTTTAGCTTTTGTGCTGTTTTCACGCTAAAACTTCTTTTCCGACAACAATTTACTTTGAGAATTACCATTAGCTTGTTTTCAGTAAAAATAGCTATTTTGGCGTAAAAGGTTCGTTTTTACCTATATTCACGTAAAAAGCTGATTTTCGCTTTTTATGCTGTTTTCACGCTAAAACTTCTTTTCCGCGAACAATTTACTTTGAGAATGAACATCGCATGTTAAGTTATATTTTAGCTCACCTTTTAGTTCGTCCGGCTTCCTTTTGAGGATAGAGGCTAGTTTTCAAAATACGCTATCGTTATAAACCACAGTTCGATTTTTCACTTCACAATGTCATTTTCGTCTCGTTTAACCTCGGCAATCTTCTTTTGACCATGAAGAATGCACTTCTTGTAAAATGCCTGTTCAATGAGCAAAACTATCTGTATAGGCAAAATTAGTATCTTGGAAGTCACAGGTCACTGTCTTCAAATTAAAAGTCATTTTCCATAGATCCCGGTTATGCAAAAATGTACATTACGCAAAATCATCATTCCCCTCGAAGTTTCTCAAACCAAGCTTGTTTTTACGTAAAAAGCGATAATTTGGCGTAAAAAGTTCGTTTTTTTTTACTATCTTCGCATAAAAAGCTGGTTGCGCTTTTAATGCTGTTTTCACGCTAAAACGTCTTTTCCGCAAACAAATTACTTTGAGGATTAACATTAGCTTGTTTTAAGTAAAATCGCTATGTTGGCGTAAAAAGTTCGTATTATGCTAACGGCGTGAGATGCTGATTTTCGCTTTTTATGCTGTGTCACGCTAAAACCTCTTTTCCGAAAATAATTTACTTTGACCATAGAGGCTATATTTGTTGCAAATTCATATCATGGATGTCACAGGTGCTTTTCACATTAAAAGTCATTTTCCATAGATTCCTGTTATGTAAAAAATGTACATTTACGCAAAATCCTCACTCAACTCGAAGTTTCTCAAACCAAGCTTGTTTTTACGTAAAAAGCGATAATTGGCGTAAAAAGTTCGATTTTTACTAACTTCACGTAAAATGCTCACTTTCGCTTTTTGTGCTGTCTTCACGCTAAAACCTCTTTTCCGCAAACACTTGTGCTTTGAGAATTAGCATTAGCGTGTTTTAAATAAAAATCGCTATTTTGGCGTAAAAAGTTCGTTTTTTGCTAACAGCGTGAAATGCTGATTTCCGCTTTTTTGCTGTGTCACGCTAAAACCTCTTTTCCGCAATTAATTTACTTTGAGAATTAACATTAGCCTTTTTTAAGTAAAAATCCATATTTTGGCGTAAAAAGTTCGTTTTTTGCTAACAGCGTCAGATGCTGATTTCCGCTTTTTTGCTGTGTCACGCTAAAACCTCTTTTCCGCAAATAATTTACTTTGAGAATAAACATTAGCCTTTTTTAAAAGCTCCCGTAAAAAGCTGGTTTTCGCTTTGTATTCTGTTTTCACGCTAAAACATCTTTTCCGCACACAAATTACTTTGAAAATTACCATTAGCTGTTTTATGAAAAAATAGCCATATTGGCGTTAAAGGTTCAGTTTTTACTAACTTCACGTAAAATGCTGATTTTCGCTTTTTGTGCTGTTTTCACGCTAAAACCTCTTTTCCGCAAACAATTTGCTTTGAGAATTAGTATTAGCGTGTTTTAAGTGAAAATCGCTATTTTGGCGTAAAAAGTTCGTTTTTTGCTATGTTGACGTATAGAGCTGATTTTCGCTTTTTATGCTGTTTACAAGCTAAACCTTGTTTTCCGCAATTTACTTTGAGAATTAACACAAGCTTGTTTTAAGTAAAAATAGCTATTTTGCCGTAAAAGGTTCATTTTTTGCTATCTTCGCTTACAAGGCGGATTTCGATTTTTTGCTGTTTTCACACCGGAACTTCTTTTTCCCGAACAATACTTTGAGAATTAACATGGCATTTTAAGATATATTTTAGCTCGCCTTTTAGTTCCTCCGCCTTCCTTTTGAAGATCGGGGCAAGTTTTGAAGATACGCTATCGTTTTAAACCAAAGTTCATTTTGTTCTCCTCACAATGTCATTTTCGTATCGTTTAACCTCGGCAATCTTCCTTTGAGGTAAATAGCTGATTTTTGCTATTTATACTGTTTTTACGCTAAAACTTCTTTTCCGCAAACAATTTACTTTGAGAATTACCATTAGCTTGCTTGAAGTGCGTAAAAAGTTCGTTTTTACCTTTCTTCACGTAAAAACCTGATTTTCGCTTTTTATGCAGTTTTCGCGCTAAAAGTTCTTTTCCGCGAGCAATTTACTTTGAGAGTGAACATCGCATGTTAAGTTATATTTTACGTCACCTTTTAGTTCGTCCGGTTTCCTTTTGACGATAGAGGCTAGTTTTCAAAATACGCTATCGTTATACACCACAGTTCGTTTTGTCACTTCACAATGTCATTATCGTCTCGTTTAACCTCGGCAATCTTCTTTTGACCATGAAGAATGCATTCCTTGTAAAATGCATGTTTAATGAGCAAAACTATCCGTATAGGCAAAATTAGTATCATGGAAGTCACAGGTCGCTGTCTTCACATTAAAAGTCAGTTTCCATAGATCCCGGTTATGCAAAAAATGTACATTACGCAAAATCAATTGTCCCCTCGAAGTTTTTCAAACCAAGCTTGTTTTTACGTAAAAAGCGATAATTTGGCGTAAAAAGTTCGTTTTTTACTATATTCGCATAAAAAGCAGGTTTCGCTTTTAATGCTGTTTTCACGCTAAAACGTCTTTTCCGCAAGCAATTTACTTTGAAAATTATCATTAGTTTGTTTTATGTAAAAATAGCTATATTGGCGTAAAAAGTTCGTATTTTGCTAACCGCGTGAGATGCTGATTTTCGCTGTTTATGCTGTGTCACGCTAAAAGCTCTTTTCTGCAAATAATTTACTGTGAGGATTAACATTAGCCTATTTTAAGTAAACATAGCTATTTTGGCGTAAAAAGTTCGTGTTTTGCTATCTTTCCGTAAAAAGCTGATGTTCGCTTTGTATTTTATTTTCACGCTAAAATGTCTTTTCCCGCTAACAATTTACTTTGAAAATTACCATTGGTGTGTTTTATGTAAAAATAGCTATTTTGCGTAAAAAGTTCGTTTTTCGCTAACTTCACGTAAAAAGCTGATTTTAGCTTTTGTGCTGTTTTCACGCTAAAACTTCTTTTCCGCCAACAATTTACTTTTAGAATTACCATTAGCTTGTTTTAAGTAAAAATAGCTATTTTGGCGTAAAAGGTTCGTTTTTACCTATCTTCACGTAAAAAGCTGATTTTCGCTTTTTATGCTGTTTTCACGCTAAAACTTCTTTTCCGCGAACAATTTACTTTGAGAATGAACATCGCATGTTAAGTTATATTTTAGCTCACCGTTTAGTTCGTCCGGCTTCCTTTTGAGGATAGAGGCTAGTTTTCAAAATACGCTATCGTTATAAACCACAGTTCGATTTTTCACTTCACAATGTCATTTTCGTCTCGTTTAACCTCGGCCATCTTCTTTTGACCATGAAGAATGCACTTCTTGTAAAATGCCTGTTCAATGAGCAAAACTATCTGTATAGGCAAAATTATTATCTTGGAAGTCACAGGTCGCTGTCTTCCCATTAAAAGTCATTTTCCATAGATTCCGGTTATGCAGAAAATGTACTTTTACACAAAATCATCATTCCCCTCGAGGTTTCTCAAACCAAGCTTGTTTTTACGTAAAAAGCGATAATTTGGCGGAAAAAGTTCGTATTTTGCTAACCGCGTGAGATGTTGATTTTCGCTTTTTATGCTGTCACGCTAAAAGCTCTTTTCCACAAATAATTTACTGTGAGAATTAACATTAGCCTTTTTTTAAGTAAAAATCGCTATTTTGGCGTAAAAAGTTGGTATTTTGCTATCTTCCCGTAAAAAGCTGATTTTCGTTTTGTATTCTGTTTTCACGCTAAAATGACTTTTCCGCAAACAATTTGCTTTGAGAATTAGCATTAGCGTGTTTTAAGTAAACATCGCTATTTTGGCGTAAAAAGTTCGATTTTGCTATCTTCCCGTATCTTTGCTATATTTGTATTGTTTTCACGCTAAAACGTCTTTTCCGCAAACAATTTACTTTGAAAATTACCATTAGTTTTGTTTTAAGTAAAAATAGCTATATTGGCGTAAAAAATTCGTATTTTGCTAACCGCGTGAGATGCTGATTTTCGCTTTTTATGCAGTGTCACGCTAAAACCTCTTTTCCGCAAATAATTTACTGTGAGAATTAACATTAGCCTATTTTAAGTAAACATAGCTATTTTGGCGTAAAAAGTTCGTTTTTGGTATCGTTCCGTAAAAAGCTGATATTCGCTTTGTATTCTGTTTTCACGCTAAAACGTCTTTTCCCGCAAACAATTTACTTTGAAAATTACCATTGGTGTATTTTATGTAAAAATAGCTATTTTGCGTAAAAAGTTCGATTTTTATTTACTTCACGTAAAATGCTGATTTTCGCTTTTTGTGCTGTTTTCAAGCTAAAACCTCATTTCCTCAAAGAATTTGCTTTGAGAATAAGCATTAGCGTGTTTTAAGAAAAATCGCTATTTTGGCGTAAAAAGTTCGTTTATGCTATCTTCCCGTATCTTTGCTATATTTGTATTGTTTTCACGCTTAAACGTCTTTTCCGCAAACAATTTACTTTGAAAATTACCATTAGCTTGTTTTAAGTAAAAATAGTTATATTGGCGTAAAAAGTTCATATTTTGCGAACCGCGTGAGATGCTGATTTTCGCTTTTTATGCTGTCACGCTAAAACCTCTTTTCCGCAAATAATTTACTGTGAGAATTAACATTAGCCTATTTTAATTTAACATAGCTATTTTGGCATAAAAAGTTCGTTTTTTGCTATCTTTCCGTAAAAAGCTGATATTCACTTGAATTCTGTTTTCACGCTAAAACGTCTTTTCCGCAAACAATTTACTTTGAAAATTACCATTAGCGTGTTTTATGTAAAAATAGCTATTTTGCGTAAAAAGTTCGATTTTTACTAACTTCACGTAAAATGCTGATTTTCGCTTTTTGTGCCGTTTTCAAGCTAAAATCTCATTTCCGCAAACAATTTGCTTTGAGAATTAGCATTAGCGTGTTTTAAGCAAGAATAGCTCTTTTGGCGTAAAAGGTTCGTTTTTTGCTATATTCCCGTAAAAAGCTGATTTTCGCTTTCTGTTCTGTTTTCACGCTAAATTGTCTTTTCCGCAAATAATTTGCTTTGAGAATTAACATTATCTTGTTTTAAGTAAAAATCGCTATTTTGGCGTAAAAAGTTCGATTTTTACTAACCACGTAAAATGCTGACTTTCGCTTTTTGTGCTGTTTTCACGCTAAAACCTCTTTTCCGCAAACTATTTGCTTTGAGAATTAGCATTAGCGTGATTTAAGTAAAAATCGCTATTTTGGCGTAAAAAGTTTGTCTTTTCTATCTTCCCGTAAAAAGCTGATTTTCGCTTTGTATTCCGTTTTCACGCTAAAATGTCTTTTCCGCAAACAATTTGCTTTGAGAATTAGCATTAGCGTGTTTTAAGTAAAAATCGCTATTTTGGCGTAAAAAGTTCGTTTTTTGTTATCTTCCCGTATCTTTGCTATATTTGTATTGTTTTCATGCTAAAATATCTTTTCCACAAACAATTTACTTTGAAAATTACCATTAGCTAGTTTTAAGTAAAAATAGCTATTTTGGCGTAAAAAGTTCGTTTTTTGCTATCTTCCCGTATCCTTGCTATCTTTGTATTGTTTTCACGCTAAAACGTCTTTTCCGCAACAATTTACTTTGAAAATTACCATTAGCTTGTTTTAAGTAAAAATAGCAATTTTGACGTAAAAAGTTCGTTTTTTGCTATCTTCACGTAAAAAGCTGATTTTCGTTTTTCTACTGTTTTCACGCTAAAATTTCCTTTCCGCAAACTATTTGCTTTGAGAATTAGCATTAGCGTGTTTTAAGTAAAAATCGCTATTTTGGCGTAAAAAGTTCGTTTTTTGCTATGTTGACGTATAAAGCTGATTTTCGCTGTTATGCTGTTTTCACGCTAAAACTTCTTTTCCGCGAACAATTTACTTTGAGAATGAACATCGCATGTTAAGTTATATCTTAGATCGCCTTCGTTTTGACGATAAAGGCTAGTTTTGAAGATACGTTATCGTTTTAAACCAAAGTTCATTTTTTCACTTCACAATGTCATTTTCATTGCGTTTAACCTCGGCAATCTTGCTTTGACCATAACGTTTATATTTGTTGTAAAATTTAACTTGAATGAACGAAACTGTCCTTATACGCAAAATTCCCAGGTCGCTGTTTTCATATTTACTCATTTCCTATAGAAACCGGTTATGAAAGAATGTGCTTTTACGCAAAATCCTCATTCCACTCGAAGTTTCTAAAACAAAGCTTGTTTTAAGTAAAACGCTATTTTGGCGTAAAAAGTTCGTTTTTTGCTATCTTCGCGGAAAAAGATGATTTTCGCCTTTTATGCTGTTTTCACGCCAGAACTTGTTTTCCGCGAACAATTTACTTTGAGAATTAACATGGCATTTTAAGATATATTTTAGCTGGCCTTTTAGTTCGTCCGCGTTCCTTTGGAAGATCGGGGCTAGTTTTGAAGATATGCTATCGTTTAAAACCAAAGTTCATTTTTTTTTCACCTCACAATGTCATTTCTCTCTCGTTTAACCTCGGCAATCTTCTTTTGACCATGACGAATGCATTTCTTGTAAAATGCATGTTTAATGAACAAAACAGCCTTTGTACGCAAAACTCATATCAGGAATGTCACAGGTTGCTGTTTTCACATTCACTCAGTTACCATAGATCCCGGTTATGCAAAGAATGTGGTTTTACGCATAATCATCATTCCCCTCGAAGTTTCTCAAACCAAGCCTGTTTTTACGTAAAAAGCGATAATTTGGCGTAAAAAGTTCGTTTTTTTACTATCTTCGCATAAAAACCTGGTTTCGCTTTTTATGCTGTTTTCACGCTAAAACGTCTTTTCCGCAAACAATTTGCTTTGAGAATTAACATTATCTTGTTTTAAGTAAAAATCGCTATTTTGGCGTAAAAAGTTCCATTTTTACTAACCACGTAAAATGTTGATTTTCGCTTTTTGTGCTGTTTTCAGGCTAAAACCTCTTTTCCGCAAACAATTTGCTTTGAGAATTAGCATTAGCGTGTTTTAAGTAAAAATCGCTATTTGGGCGTAAAAAGTTTGTTTTTTATCTTTCCATCTTTGCTATATTTGTATTGTTTTCATGCTAAAACATCTTTTCGGCAAACAATTTACTTTGAAAATTACCATTAGCTTGTTTTAAGTAAAAATAGCTATTTTCGCGTAAAAAGTTCGTTTTTTGCTATCTTCCCGTATCTTTGCTATCTTTGTATTGTTTTCACGCTAAAGAGTCTTTTCCGCAAACAATTTACTTTGAAAATTTCCATTAGCCTGTTTTAAGTAAAAATAGCTCTTTTGGCGTAAAAAGTTCGTTTTTTGCTATCTTCGCGTAAAAAGCTGATTTTCGCTTTTTCTACTGTTTTCACGCTAAAATTTTCTTTCCACAAACAATTTGCTTTGAGAATTAGCATTAGCGTGTTTTAAGTAAAAATCGCTATTTTGGCGTAAAAAGTTCGTTTTTTGCTATGTTGACGTATAAAGATGATTTTCGCTTTTAAGCTGTTTTCATGCTAAAACTTCTTTTCCGCGAAGAATTTACTTTGAGAATGAACATCGCATGTTAAGTTATATCTTAGATCGCCTTTTAGTTCGTCCGCCTTCCTTTTGACGATAAAGGCTAGTTTTGAAGATACGCTATCGTTTTAAAGCAAAGTTCATTTTTTCACTTCACAATGTCATTTTCATCTCGTTTAACCTCGGCAATCTTGCTTTGACCATAACACCTATATTTGTTGTAAAATTTAACTTGAATGAACAAAACTGTCCTTATACGCAAAATTCACAGGTCGCTGTTTTCATATTGACTCATTTTCTATAGCAACCGGTTATGCAAAGAATGTGCTTTTACGCAAAATCCTCATTCCACTCGAAGTTTCTAAAACAAAGCTTGCTTTAAGTAAAACGCTATTTTGGCTATCTTCGCGGAAAAAGATGATTTTCGCTTTTATGCTGTTTTCACGCAAGAACTTGTTTTCCGCGAACAATTTACTTTGAGAATTAACATGGCATTTTAAGATATATTTTAGCTCGCCTTTTAGTTCTTCCGCCTACCTTTTGAAGATCGGGGCTAGTTTGGAGGTACGCTATTGTTTTGAACTAAAGTTCATTCTTTTTCACCTCACAATGTCATTTCCGTCTCGTTTAACCTCGGCAATCTTCTTTTGACCATGACGAATGCATTTCTTGTAAAATGCATGTTTAATGAACAAAACAGTCTTTATACGCAAAATTCATATCAGGGATGTCACAGGTCGCTGTTTTCACATTCACTCATTTTCCGTAGATCCCGGTTATGCATAGAATGTGGTTTTACGCAAAATCTTCATTCCACTCGAAGTTTTTGAAACAAAGCTTGTTTTAAGTACAAATCGCTATTTTGGCCTAAAAAGTTCGTTTTTGCTATCTTCGTGTAAAAAGCAGATTGTCGCTTTTCATGCTGTTTTCATGCTAAAACTTCTTTTCCCCGAACAATTTACTTTGAGAATTAATATCGCATGTTAAGATATATTTCAGTACGCCTTATAGTTCGTCCGCCTTCCTTTTGACGATAGAAGCTAGTTTTGAAGATAGGCTATCGTGTTAAACCAAAGTACATTTTTTCTCTTCACAATGTCATTTTGTTTTCGTTTAACCTCGGCATTCTTCCTTTGACCATTGTTGTAAATTCATACCATGGATGTCACAGGTCGCTCTGTTCACATTAAAAGTCATTTTCCATAGGTTCCGGTTATGCAAAAAATGTACAGTTACGCAAAATGCTCATTCCACTCGGAGTTTCTAAAACAAAGCTTGTTTTAAGTAAAAATCGCTATTTTGGCGTAAAAAGTTCGTTTTTTGCTATCTTGACATAAAAAGCTGATTTTCGCTATTCATACTGTTTTCGCGCTAAAACTTCTTTTCCGCAAACAATTTACTTGGAAAATTACCATTAGCTTGCTTTAAGTAAAAATAGCTATTTTGGCGTAAAAAGTTCGTTTTTTGCTATCTTCCCGTAAAAAGCTGATTTTCGCTATGTATTCTGTTTTCAGGCTAAAATGTCTTTTCCGCAAACAATTTGCTTTGAGAATTAGCATTAACGTGTTTTAAGTAAAAATCGCTATTTTGGCGTAAAAAGTTCGTTTTTTGATCTCTTCCCGTATCTTTGCTATCTTTGTATAGTTTTCACGCTAAAACGTCTTTTCCGCAAACAATTTACTTTGAAAATTACCATTAGCGTGTTTTAAGTAAAAATAGCTATTTTGGCGTAAAGAGTTCGTTTTTTGCTAACGGCGTGAGATGCTGATTTTCGCTTTTTATGCTGTGTCACGCTAATACCTCTTTTCCGCAAATAATTTACTTTGACAATAAAGGCTATATTTGTTGTAAATTCATATCATGGATGTCACAGGTCGCGCTTTTCACATTAAAAGTCATTTTCCATAGATTGCTGTTATGTAAAAGATGTACATTTACGCAAAATCCTCATTCCACTCGAAGTTTCTAAAACAAAGCTTGTTTTAACTAAAAATCGCTATTTTGGCGTAAAAAGTTTGTTGGTTGCTATCTTGACGTAAAAAGCTGATTTTCGCTTTTTATACTGTTTTCACGCTAAAACTTCTTTTCCGCAAACAATTTACATTGAAAATTACCATTAGCTTGCTTTAAGTAAAAATAGCTATTTTGGCGTAAAAAGTTCGTTTTTTGCTAACTTCACGTAAAAAGCTGATTTTCGCTTTTTGTGCTATTATCACGCTAAAACTTCTTTTCCGCAGAAAATTTTGAGAATTACCATTAGCTTGTTTTAAGTAAGAATAGCTATTTTGGCGTAAAAGGTTCGTTTTTTGCTATCTTCACGTAAAAAACTGATTTTTGCTTTTTATCCTTTTTTCACGCTAAAACATCTTTTCCGCGAACAATTTACTTTGAGAATTAGCATTAGCGTGTTTTAAGTAAAAATCGATATTTTAGCGTAAAAAGTTCGTTTTTTGCTATCATGACGTATAAAGCTGATTTTCGCTTTTTATGCTGATTACAAGCTAAAACTTCTTTTCCGCAAACAATTTAGTTTGAGAATTAACAATAGCTTGTTTTAAGTAAAAATAGCTATTTTGGCGTAAAAGGTTCGTTTTTTGCTATCTTCGCGTAGAAAGCGGATTTCGCTTTTTATGCTGTTTTCACGCCAGAACTTCTTTTTCCCGAACAATACTTTGAGAATTAACATGGCATTTTAAGATATATTTTAGCTCGCCTTTTAGTTCGTCCGCCTAGCTTTTGAAGATCGGGGCTAGTTTTGAAGATACGCTATCGTTTTAAACCAAAGTCCATTTTTTTGCACCTCACAATGTCATTTCCCTCTCGTTCAACATCGGCAATCTTCTTTTGACCATGACGAATGCATTTCTTGAAAAATGCATGTTTAATGAACAAAACAGTCTCACCTTGGGTATGTTCCAAAGGAGAAAAAAAACGATTGTTTAAAAATTAGATGGAAATTAGCACATTCTAATATTCCTGTCAGTAAATTATAATTATTTTGTTGATATCAGAGGTTATCTATGGCACTTCATTGCAAATTTAGCGGATTAATTATAACTTGGAGTATATAGACATAAATTATTGTATATTGTTGGTCTACAAGGACAAATGACTTTTGGACTAGTTCATTTGGCGGAAGTAACAAAATTTGTGTAATTTCTAACTATGCCAATATTTTTAACCCTTATTTGCAATTTGTCCGAACTGACTAATCCGGCCAAACGTTCGGTATGTTGGAAAACTGAAATTAAAATAACATTCTTAAATATAAGGTAGCCTTATACTCGTTCATTCCCATACTTAGACAGGAACATACCAATGTAATGCTGGGGTAGAGTAAATGTTTACAGAACATGCAGGAAACACTTATGTCGATCACTCAAACGTGAATTTAAATTAATGTGTCCTAAAAGCCATTTAATGTGTCTATGCTGTGGAGAAATTGTAAGAGAACCTTGGTTCAGAGTTTTCAAGATGTCGTGTGCTGCGTTTAACGAGAGTTTCTATCGGAAAGACATCGCTTTTCCCCTTTTGTAATCTCTAAGGTAATATGTAATAAAATTATTTCTTCACGTGTTTATCTCGATTGATAAAAAACGAAGGAATTCTGGATGAGTAGAGTAAGACTCAAAAATTCTATATTATAGCCGGGATTTGAACCACGGATCTCCCGCTCTGGGTGCGGTTTTTCAGTCTGGCTCTACTCATTCATACTTTAGCCTATACACGGCTAATTTACCACAAATAAAAGCAATGATTTGACTATGAAGTCTGGGACTTAAGTACTTACAGCATAGTAAGTCACGTGTCACATAGCAAATGACACCTAGTGGTCTACCGGGAAATATACGAGTCAGTTGTCACGTCGGCATGTTGGCCATAGTAGCTCAGTAGTTTAGAGCAACCGCACCGACAGCGGGACATCCATGATTCAAATCCCGGCTAGACATTGATTTTTTCAGTCTGGCTCTTCTCATTCAAACTTTACCCTACCTACGGCTAATGTCAAGAAATTATTTCCAAAAGATATTCTATTAAGTGGAGTACCAAGATGCATATGTCTCAGTTCCAAAACTAAGCTACTGCAGGGAAACATTTCATCTGTTGTGTAGTATAGTGCTGCCTGATATACCGAAGGAGCAGAATACGAAGCTCGATAGGACTGATTTATCTGGACATATTTTCTTGAGATGAATGTCATTTAAGGCTGCATTAACATGTTTTATTAATAAACTCCCGAATTTGATCTTCCAAATTAACTTTGAAATTTGGGAAATATTCTTCGTTTCAAAAATGGAAAGGAGCTATTCCACATGTCAAACCCTCATTACATTTTTAAGGTGAAATCAAGTTGAAACCTAATTATATTGGCGTATAATAAATATATGCAGGGATTGGAGATAACGTCCCTTGCACCTGTATATACTACAACTATTTCCTACTATGCCCAGCAATAAAAACTACCACGTGCACGAGTTATAATCGAACCGGGTAATATTACGTAGACGAGGGACAATGCTCCCAGGACAGCGAATAAGATATAAACAAAGACTTACTACATAAATAATGAACATTTGGTTAAAACACATAATTTAAGTCAATTTATCTCATTAGAGAATTCCGATATATTAGTTCCGTTTTGTTTTAACTCTCCAAAAGTTTAACACTCTAAAATGCTAAGCTACATTCCTACGTTTCTCGTGATCTCTACAATAGAGGAAGTATTGTATTACATCAACAACTATTTAAGATATTTAGCTACAAATACATGTCTTGGGGTACAATGAGTAGAAAGAACATAATGTCAGTAAAAAGAAACACAAACAGGATATTACGTATTGTAACGCGAGCGCTAGAACACCCTGTGGATCAGCTGGGAGCGGAAGGCAGGGGAGGTTCGGTTAGCCACACCTTCCCCTCGTTTGTCTTATAGTGGTGACAAGGCGGCGGTTGGGAGGAAAAACATGACTGTCCGTATGTTTCCTTACACCTGGTTCTCGATCTTTCTGTTACTAGAACAATCCTGTAAACACCAGAAGGCGGGATATTCCGATATAAAGAGGGTTACAGACAGACGGAGTTAGTTAGTCAGTTGTTGGTTTGGTCAGTCAGTTGGATAGTGTGTGAGTGAGGACAGTTCTTGGTGTAAGAAGGCAGTGTTAGTCAGTGACGTGTTAATGAACGAAAGGGTTGTGCAACGGAAGACTGTACGAACTGTGTATGTGTATCGGAGTTTGTGTAATCGCGAGTACAAGTGAAGTTGTAACGGACGAACTGGTGAATTGTAATTGTTGCAGCACGTAATTCTGTGAAAATGGCAAGAGTTTAACTGTAAGTCGGTGGAAATAAAGAACATTTTTGAGTGGTGTAATTGGACTTTTTATTTCACGAACCCACAAAGTCACACTGGTGTCAGGAGTGGGATGATAACATCACCGAACATTACAACCATGGACGCCGCGTCCATGCCTTCATTTCTTCCATCTTCCCGGCGATATTGTCGTTGGCCGTCTTCATTTCTGTCAGTTCCGCCTTCATTTCCGTCATCTTCTCCAAAATTTTCTCCAATGCCGCATTGGAGAAAATTTTGGAGAAGATGACGGAAATGAAGGCGGAACTGACAGAAATGAAGACGGCCAACGACAACATCGCCGGGAAGATGGAAGAAATGAAGGCCGAACTAATCTCGGAAATGAAGACGGCAAATGAAAACCTCGCTGCAAAAATAGAAGCGGCAAACAACAACCTCATCGCTGAGTTGAAACAAATGAAGACGGCCAAAGACAACATCACCGCGGAGATGGAAGAAATGAAGGCCGAGTTAACCACAGAAATGAGAGCAGCGAACGGCAGTCTGGCCACGGAAATGGAGGCGGCGAACGAGGCTCTCGCCGCAAAGTTTGAGGAACGTTTGGCCGGCGTGAGGGATGACGTCGCGAATCTGGGCAAGCGGAAGGGTCAAGTAGACGACTGCCTTAATGATTTAGAGGAAAAGGCCGACAACATCGCAAAACCCCTCACCCGCCTGACGGAGGAAAACCGGCCTTATGTGTGGACGGAGGACGCCGAAGACGCTTTCCAGCACCCGAAGGAGACCCTGTGCAGTGCTCCAATTTTGGGTTTCCCACAACCGGGTGGTGCCTTCATTGTGGACACCGACGCTAGCGACCATTACATTGGAGGTGTCCTACCACAAATCCAGGACGGCCATGAGCGCACAAGAGTGGAAGAGAAGGAGCGTGCCGCAGCAGTCCGAGTAGTTGTGGCAGTGCCTGCTGAAGGCTGGGATAGCGCAGGCCTGAGGAGGGAGCAGCTGGCGGACGCAGACTTGGGGCCACTCTTGAGGGAAGTGGACGCAGGGACGAGACCAACCTGGGAGGACATCGCACCGAGGAGCGCCACCTACAAGTCGCACTGGGCCCAATGGGACTCGTTGAAGACCATAGAGGGCGTGCTGTTCCGGGTATGGGAGTCACCCGATGGGAAGGCGCAGAGAGAACAGTTGGTGCTTCCCCGGAGCAAGGTCCCGGAAGTCTTGGAGGAAGAGCACGCCGGTACTTCAGGAGGACACCTGGGAGCGAATCGAATGATTCACAAACTACGGCAGCGCTACTTCTGGCTCAGACTCCGGGCAGATGCTGGTGGTACACCTGAACCGCCTCGCACGCTACGATGGGGCTGTTCGGGGCGAACAGCTTTGAGGAGGGAGCAGTGTAACGCGAGCGCTAGAACACCCTGTGAAGCAGCTGGGAGCGGAAGGCAGGGGAGGTTCGGTTAGCCACACCTTCCCCTCGTTTGTCTTATAGTGGTGACAAGGCGGCGGTTGGGAGGCAAAACATGACTGTGCCGTATGTTTCGTTACACCTGGTTCTCGATCTTTCTGTTACTAGAACAATCCTGTAAACACCAGAAGGCGGGATATTCCGATATAAAGAGGGTTACAGACAGACGGAGTTAGTCAGTTGTTGGTTTGGTCAGTCAGTCAGTTGGTTAGTGTGTGAGTGAGGACAGTTCTTGGTGTAAGAAGGCAGTGTTAGTCAGTGACGTGTTAATGAACGAAAGGGTTGTGCAACGGAAGACTGTACGAACTGTGTATGTGTATCGGAGTTTGTGTAATCGCGAGTACAAGTGAAGTTGTAACGGACGAACTGGTGAATTGTAATTGTTGCAGCACGTAATTCTGTGTAATTGGCAAGAGTTTAACTGTAAGTCGGTGGAAATAAAGAAAATTTTTGAGTGGTGTAATTGGACTTTTTATTTCACGAACCCACAAAGTCACAGTATATACGTGCAGCTTCTTGGAACTGCACAATATGAACATTTTAAAGTCCACCCCTGTGGAGTAGCGGTAGTCTGTCTGCTTCACATTCAAAGAGACCTTCTGTTCGAAACTGTTAGGATGAATTTTCTGGATTTTTTTTCTGATCCCAAATAATGAATGTCAAGTAACTCTAAGCTCTTACTTTATCATTTCACTCATGTCTACTCGTATATAACCTAACTGGCTAGGGAAGTTAAATTGTAAAAAGAAGAATGCAAGAAAATCCCTACTGACCTTCAAAGTTTGTTGTAATTTACGTCCAGACGATGAATGAAATGGGCGAAATGATCAAATGTGTCCGAGGTCCATAGAGCTTAGAGTTACCCGATATTCGTCTATTAGAATAAGTGAAAACCACGGATAAAGCTTATCCAGGTAACTCACCCTAACCGAGATTCTAACTCGGGACCTTTTTACGTGAGGCCGACACGCTGCTACCGAGACGGACGACCTTGACATTATAAACATTGTAAAACTGATTTATTACAAAATGGCATTGACAATATTAACTAAAATATATTTTACTATTTTGCTGAATTTTTTGCAAACACCCTCAAAAGTCCTCACCATTTTGTTTAAGTATTATATTCTGGTAAACCCAAACAGATTTGACTAATCTTACTACATAGAGAAAGGTTTAAGACTTGCCAAGGAAAAATGCTTTAATGAAGGATTTCCGAGATATTCGCTGTTGTCGGTTTGTATGTTAAATTACGTTTACTTTATCAACTGGTAAGGCCATATTGTCTTTTCTTCTGAAAGTTTTATTCCACGGGGTGTTTTAGAAATAATTGTTGGGGGCAAAATTTATAATGAAAAAAAAACCGATTTTTATATTGAAAATCCTTATTCCGCTTAATCTTCTATAAATCCCGTTACTTCCAAAGTTAGCTGTTTTCAGGTTAAAGGTCATGTTCTATAAGGTCCAGTTATGAAGAAAGATATATTTCTAAGCTAAAGTCTTATTCCACTGGATGCTTTAGAAATAATTCTTGTTGTACAGCAAAATCAATAATGAAAAAAACTAATTCTTATATGGGATATCCTTATTCCACTGGATCCTGTTTAAAACAAATTCCGTTACTTACAAAGATAGCATCTTTCACGTTTAAAGTCATCTTCTGGAAAGTCCAGTTTCCACTGGATCCTTTTTAAAACAAATCCTCTTATTTATAAAAATAGCTCTTATCACGTTAAAAGTCAGATTCTATAAAGTCCAGTTAAGAAAAAAGATACATTTCTACGCTAAAGTCCTATTCCACTAGATGTTTTAGAAATAATTCCTGTTGTACTGCATTATTTAGAAATGATTCTTGTTGTAAAGCAAAACCTATAATGAAAAAAACCGATATCTATATGGAAACATCTTATTCCGCTGGATCCATTTTAAAACAAGTCCCGTTACTTAAAAAGATAGCTCTTTTCATGTTAAAGGTCATGTTCTATAAAGTCCAGTTATGAAAGAAGATACATTTCTACGCTAAAGTCTAGTTCCACTGGATGTTTTATAAATAATTCTTGTTGTAAAGCAAAACCTATAATGAAAAAAACCGATTTCTATATGGAAACTTCTTATTCCGCTAGATCCTTAATAAAACATATCCCGTTACTTACAAACATTGCTCTTTTCACGTTAAAGATCATGTTCTATAAAGTCCAGTTAAAAAAAGATAGATTTGTACGCTAAATTCTTATTCCACTGGATGTTTTAGAAGTAATTTTTGTTGTAAAGCAAAATCTATAATGGAAAAAAATAGCATTTTTATATGGAAAATTCTAATTCCGCTATAACCTTTTTAAAGCAAATCCCGTTACTTACAAACATAGCTCTTTTCACGTTAAAGGTCATGTTCTATAAAGTCCAGTTATGAAAAAAGATATATTTGTAAGCAAAAGTCTTATTCCACTGGATGTTTTTAGAAAAACTGCCGGCATGATTCCGAGACAAACTCCCGGGCAACTTAGAAATTTTTCGCTAGGAGTTGGACTTTGAAAAATTTTGATCGAAGTGAAAAAAATGTTTTTTGAAAAATGTGAAACATGCGTCAGTGGCATTCGTTTGATAAGGCAAACACATCCTAAGTTTCGCTTTTGCTAATTTGTCCCTCTTTAAGTAGCAGTTTGCTCCGAAAGTGGTCGTTCGCCCATTTATTACGCGGCTGGAATTAGAAACCTTTCGCTCGAAGTTGGACTTTAACTTCTCTCGGACCGAAAAGGTTTTTTTGATAAATGTGAAACATGCATCCTTGGTGATCGTTTGTAAAGAAAACACATCCTAAGCCTCCTTTTTGCTAATTTGTCCCTCTTTCATTTACCTTTTGCGCCGATTTGGACTTAGAAATAGGATATTTTGCAAAAGTAATTTTTATAAAATCATGAAATATACATCAGAGGCACTCTTTTAGAAGCGGAAATTCATCCCAAGCACAACTTTGGCAAATTTACACGTATTTCCATAGCGCGTTGCACCAGACCTACAAGACAACAATTCCGCCCTCGGGCAGGGTTCGGAGACGAACTCCCGGCTGTACTTGCAAAATTATCGCTCGGAGCTGAACTTTTAACTTTTCTCGGACCGAAAAAAAGCTTTTTTGATAAATGTGAAACATGCATCATTGGTGTTCGTTTGATAAAGAAAAGACATCCTAAGCCTCCTTTTTGCTAATTTGTCCCTCTTTCATTAACCTTTTGCGCCGATTTGGACTTAGAAGGAGTTTCGATACTTTGCAAAACTAATTTTTTTAAGAACATGAAATATACATCAGAGGCATTCTTTTAGAAGGGGAAACTCATCCCAAGCACAACTTTGGCAAATATCCCCGTACATCGATAGCCCGTTGCACCAGACCTACAAGACGACAATTCCGGGCCTTGGGCCGGGTTCCGAGACGGACTCCCGGCTGGACTTGGAAATTTTTCGCTCCGAGTTGGACTTTGAAAAAATTTGTTCGTACCGAAGAAAACATTTTTGGTTAAATGTGATACACGCATTAAAGGTGTTCGTTTGATAGAGAAAACACATCCTAAGCCTCGTTTTTGCTAATTTGTCCCTCTTTCATTAACCTTTTGCGCCGATTTGGACTTAGAAATAGTTTGGATATTTTGCAAAAGTAATTTTTATAAAATCATGAAATATACATCAGCGGCATTCTTTTAGAAGGGGAAAATCGTCCCAAGAACAAATTTGGCAAATTTCCCCGTTTTTCGATGGCGCGTTGCACCAGACCTACTAGACGACCATTCCGGCCCTCGGGCGGCGTGGCCTCAACTGCCGGCATGGCTCCGAGACGAACTCCCGGGGGACTTGAAAATTTTTCGCTCGGAGTTGGACTTTGAAAAATTTTGATCGAAGTGAAAATTTTTTTTTGAAAAATCTGAAACATACATCAGTGGCATTCGCTTGATAAGGCAAACACATCCTAAGGTTCGCTTCTGCTAATTTGTCCCTCTTTAAGTAGCAGTTTGCTCCGAAAGTGGTTGTTCCCCCATGTATTTCGCGGCTGGACTTAGAAAATGTTCGCTCGGAGTTGCAGTTTAAATTTTTTCAGGCCGAAAAAGTTTTTTTGATAAATGTGAAACATGTATCCTTGGTGATCTTTTGATAAAGAAAACACATCCTAAGCCTCGTTTTTGCTAATTTGTCCCTCTTTCATTAACCTTTTGCGCCGATTTGGACTTAGAAAAAGTTTCGATATTTTGCAAAAATAATTTTTTTAAGAACATGAAATATACATCAGAGGCATTCTTTTAGAAGGGGAAACTCTTCCCAAGCCAATTTTGGCAAGTTTCCACGTATTTCGATGGCGCGTTGCACCGAGCCTAGAAGACGGCCTTTCTGGCACTCGGGCGGCGAGGCCCCAACTGCCGGCATGATTCCGAGACGAACTCCCGGGCAACTTAGAAATTTTTCGCTCGGAGTTGGACTTTGAAAAATTTTGATCGAAGTGAAAATTTTTTTTTGAAAATGTGAAACATGCATCATTGGCATTCGCTTAATAAGGCAAACACATCCTAAGGTTTGCATATGCTAATTTGTCCCTCTTTAAGTAGCAGTTTGCTCCGAAAGTGGTCGTTCCCCCATGTACTACGCGGCTGGGCTTAGAAAATTTTCGCTCGGAGCTGGACTTTTAACTTTTCTCGGACCGAAAAAAACCTTTTTTGATAAATGTGAAACATGCATCATTGGTGTTCGTTTGATAAAGAAACGACATCCTAAGCCTCCTTTTTGCTAATTTGTCCCTCTTTCATTAACCTTTTGCGCCGATTTGGACTTAGAAATAGTTTGGATATTTTCAAAAGTAATTTTTATATTATCATGAAATATACATCAGAGGCAGTCTTTTAGAAGGGGAAGCTCATCCGAAGCACAATTTTGGCAAATATCCCCGTATTTTTAAGGCGCGTTGCACCTGACCTACAAGACGACAATTCCGCCCTCGGGCATGGTTCCGAGACGAACTCCCGGCTGTACTTGGAAATTTTTCGCTCGGAGTTGGACTTTGAAAAATTTTGATCGAAGTGAAAATTTTTTTTTGAAAAATGTGAAACATGCATCAGTGGCATTCGTTTGATAAGGCAAACACATCCCAAGGTTCGCTTCTGCTAATTTGTCCCTCTTTAAGTAGCAGTTTGCTCCGAAAGTGGTCGTTCGCCCATGTACTACGCGGCTGGACTTTGAAAATATTCGCGGGGAGGTGGACTTTAACTTCTCTCGGACCGAAAAAGTTTTTTTGATATATGTAAAACATGCATCCTTGGTGATCGTTTGATAAAGAAAACACATCCTAAGCCACCTTTTTGCTAATTTGTTCCTCTTTCATTTACCTTTTGCGCCGATTTGGACTTAGAAAAAGTTTGGATATTTTGCAAAAATAATTCTTTTAAAAACATGAAATATACATCAGAGGCATTCTTTTAGAAGGGTAAATTCATCCCAAGAACAATTTTGGCAAATTTCCACGTATTTCGATGGCGCGTTGCACCGAGCATAGAAGACGGCCTTTCTGGGCCTCGGGCGGTGAGGCCTCAACTGCCGGCATGGTTCCGAGACCAACTCCCGGGGGATTTCGACATTTTTCGCTCGGAGTTGGACTTTGAAACATTTTGATCGAAGTGAAAATTTTTTTTTGAAAAATGTGAAACATGCATGTGGCATTCGCTTGATAAGGCAAACACATCCTAAGGTTCGCTTTTGCTAATTTGTCCCTCTTTAAGTAGCAGTTTGCTCGAAAAATGGTGGTTCGCGCATGTTCTTCGCGACTGGACTTAGAAAACGTTCGCTCGGAGTTGCACTTTAAATTTTCTCAGCCCGAAAAATTGTTTTTGATAAATGTGAAACATGCATCCTTGGTGATCGTTTGATAAAGAAAAAACATCCTAAGCCTCGTTTTTGCTAATTTGTCCCTCTTTCATTAACCTTTTGCGCCGATTTGGACTTAGAAGAAGTTTCGATATTTTGCAAAAATATTTTTTTTAAGAACATGAAATATACATCAGAGGCATTCTTTTAGAAGGGGAAACTCTTCCCAAGCACAATTTTGGCAAATTTCCACGTATTCCGATGGCGCGTTGCACCGAGCCTAGAGCTAAGTGTAATATTTCACAACCAGCTAAACCTGTAAGTAATTTTACTTATGGAGATTATCATTAAACCTCAACTTTAAGTGTAAGTGTTAGGAACTTCGTGCGTTGCATAAAACGCATTATTTATTATATATTTAATATCATTTGGTTGGCTCTCTTCGAATCATTGATGTTTTTTGGAGAAGCAGAACGTCAGTTGTCTGCGACGCAGACTGTCTTTTGTGTAGTTGCCAAGATTATGCAATCTAATCAACAAGAACAAACCTTATCAAGTTCACATTCCATCAATCGTGTGGACACTGCTACTACATCTCGTGTAGTCTTACAGCCATTCAAGTTAGTACACAAATGCCCGTTTGAAGAACTGAACCAAGAACACCCTTCCACTTCAAATGGTGGTTTATTCACTCCAAGCAAAAAACATAGCGTTGGCTTCGGATATAAATTTTAAATACATTGTAGACTTAACCTCTATAAACAATAAACTTTCCGATTTGGAAACAATGGATGAAGATGACGACTCAACTGCTGAAGTTAATTTCTCTGCAGCTCCTCAAATCAGGATTCCACCCAATAATTCTCCTTGAAGTCAACAATCTTTCTTAAATAAGATGGAGAACTTATTTTACGGATACGCCTCGTAATTACGCAGTACGTTTCTCCCTAACTAAACGCAGCTACAAATGAGTTGGCACCTGGAAGGAAAATGGAAAGTAAATTGTGAGAAAGTACTGAAAAGGGTGTCGAAGGTGTGACGTAAATATAAGGGTAAAGCCAAACAAATTGTAATACTGCATCTGCTTTTAAGCTTCTGAATAAGAAATGAGCCTATCGAGGCACGCATGGTTTAATACCCTATTACTGCTTATAACAGGCATAGCACTTGCTACTTCCAAATACTCCCTCTACTTAACTGTTATGACATAATCGTTATATTACTTCCAAAGGAAGCGGACTTCGACTGTTACTTCTAGAATATTCAAAATACGCATTTAAATAACAATCTGATGTGTTGGGTTCACATAACTTTCTCTGCACATTTACGACCTGCTCTTACAAACGTATATCCTTTACTTCATGTTAAACCTGATAAATATTTGCAGCAATTATCTTATTGCCCATTTTCTTATGGGTGGAAGAAATGTGGGAAAACAATTAAATCCTAAGTGGCAGCCAAGATTTGAATCAAAAACCTACATGATGGCTCTATTTTTATGACCAAGAGAAACGACACCGAACGTCCTCCTAATTAATAAAACTATAAGTATTGGAAAATTAAAACAAATAAAAAGAAACGTATGGATAATGATAGATTTTATAGCAAAATAATTTTAGGAAAAGTGTGTTTTAACGAGATCTACATTTTTTGAAGTAAGACTTTTTCTAGCTCTTATTGTCTGCTGGCTATGCAGAAGTCATCAAGAATAGAGAGTCTTCTGACGACATTCCCAGAAGTTTTAAGATATATATTTTCCTTGCCAGAAATGTTTTGTATTTCACGAATGTTTTCTTCCAAGTTGAACTGTTCACACACCCGCACACACATATACACATGCATGGACCTTTTTATAAAAATATCATTATGGAGATTCAGAGACAGCGAAACATATATTTTCTCTGAAATCTAGACAGCAAATTTGAGTGAAATAGAGCTTCTTCTTACAAACATAAGTTAACATTAGCAAATATAGTGTGTCAAAATATGATAATATTTCTCGAAACACACTTTTCAACCTTCCTCTCATATCCGGTTTAAATTATTCTTTTTTATTGAAATAGAAAATGGGTGACGCAGATTGGAAGTACCGAATGAAAGTTGTATAAGGTAAAGGACAGATACGAAAGCATCCTTTAGCTATTTTTGCGTTCGAACGGGGTATTTGGGATGAACTATAAGCCAAAAACTTCCTCCTCATGTAAGTTATTAACCAAACTGAATAACCGTTCTACAACTGTAGGTTTTATCTTCTTCTGCATCTGCAGGATGTTTATAAAACCTGTATCGTATCATATACCTGGATATCTTCGGAAACAATTCAGTGAGGTATCACTTTCATTGATTCCTCTCTTCCCTTTCTCCTTCTCTCTCCTTGCATATATTTTCTTCGAAAATAGAGAACGGTAAGGAGGGATATTACTTCTCTTTTGGTTCTTCCACTCCCATTCTAGGTTTTTCCAGTGTTCCTTTTGATTATACTGCCTGGCGCAGGTAAGACAATATGCTTTGCTGTCTCGTCCCTTATATCGTGGAGTCCTTCTGGCAATGAGAAATGCGATGTAAACATTTTGGCAGGTGCTCCCGGAGGGGTTGGAGGTTTCTGTACAGTTTCAACGGCTGAGTATTGATAATTGATGCCAGAAAGATGACTGTCAACAACCGCATGTACAACAGGACGTGTTTCGTTTCCTGTCTGACTGATGGGCATCTCACCAACGTGATGGTTCTCACACAGACCCTTGTTTCATAAAACCTTTATAACTTCATCCCCTCGGAACAGCGTCGTCTTTACAGTAGGAGGAGCATTATTTGTGATAGTGATGCTCTTTGTTGTCTTCAGCGACGTTTCGCCAGGACTTCCATAGCGCAATATTTTTGTTTACTTGAATTCTTACTCAGTTTACCTCAATCGCTGCTGATCAGAGAACACGCAAACACTAAGAGCTAGTAATTTTTAACACAGAGGACACAACCAGGCTCAAAGTTCCAATTTGCCAGGTCCACTTTGGAAAGTTAATCTGGTATACCGCACCTTGCGAGAAAATCGAAGGCCAGGTTGGTCGAGGGCTGCTAGCCCACCGTTCCCAATGTGTGCTACTTGCAGAATGAGTGACGTACTTGCTGGGTGGGCACCACAAGCAGGGTTGGTCTTCAGCAGTGGAGGGGTCAACAACTAGGATACCAGTTTCTTCGTGTAAACTCGCGGAGCGATGAATAACTGCTCTATCTCTCTCTCTCCCTTCGGCTGTATACCGATGACTTCAGAAATTTTAGTAGCTAAGTAGTGACCAACTCAACCTAGAAAAAATTACAAGTTTATATTACAAGAATATATATAAATTACAGCAATATATTAAAGTAAATTTATTAAAACTTATAAATATTTTGATTTTTGCAAGCACAAACGCAAAACAGATAGAAAAATACTAAGAATCATTTGTTAATACTAATGGTATTAAGCGATACTCTACACTTAAAAAGTCAAAAGTAATCAAACTTATAAAGAAAAACAATATTAATAATGATTTTAAACCAAACGTTTTAAAAAACAATGACATTCAAAATGTTTTAGAAGCTAAATTGAAAATATTAAAAATATATTATTCAGGAAAGCTTTAATGATAATTTCATTGCTTATGACTTTACTAAACAGAAATATTAACAGTAAAGCTGCTGTATTTAAAAGTAGAATACAAGTTGAAATAAGCAATGTAGAATATATTGTTGAAACACAACAATTTTTTAATAAAGTTAAAGATATGGTAATTAGTAAAATCACTTAAGTTAATATTAGATTTTACTGTAGTTTTATAAGAAGAGGACAAATACAAGATTTAAATTTTTAACCCAAAAATTAAGTTTTATTAATATCTACAGATTTAGAACAATAATTTCAAAGATCGACTAACACGCACGAATTTCAAAGAAAACAATCCGGTTGGGCTTTGTACACAATAAATTATCTAGAATTATGTTATAATAAGCACAATTCATGTTCTGGATCTTCATATGCCGGTTTAGCTATAGAGATAAAAGATAGAAAAGCTATAATTAATGCTAAAATTATAATGAAAAAGTTTATATACAGTGACTTTGTGGGTTCTTGAAATGAAAAGTCCAATTGCACCACTCAAAAATGTTCTTTATTTCAACCGACTTACAGTTAAACACTTGCCAATTACACAGAATTACGTAATGCACACGATTCACCAGTTCGTCCGTTACAATTCCACTTGCACTCGTGATTACGTAAACTCCTCCGACGCACGTACGCAGACCGTCCCCTCACTGGGCGCTCCGCACAGCTCTTCGCCAAACACTGACTGACTTCCAGCCCGACGTGTTGCTTATATAGGGTCAGCTAGCCAATCTAGAAGTTTCTGGTTTCAGTGAATCACCGCGAAAATTCCAGAGGACAGGGAAGGGGAAAGAGGCGGCCAGCGACAAGTGACACTCCCCTAATCTACCACTCAGTTAGTGACTGAGATAAATGAGTGGGTGTGGCCCACATGCCTCTGGTCCCTTCTCAGCTGTCGTTGGTCTGGCTTTCCGCTAATTGGGTGACACTGCTACCTCCTTAAAGCTGGTCGTCCTGAACAGCACCATCGTAGCGGGCTAGACGATCCAGGTGTATCACCAACATCTTTCCTCTGGGCACCTTCTGGATGCGGTAGACCACGTCATTTATCCTCTTCACCACCCGATACGGCCCGTGGCATGGCTGTTGAAGCTTCGGGCAGCGTCCCTTAGTCCGCGTAGGACGGTACAACCAGACCAGATTACATTTCCGGAACCCTTAGCTGTTGGCTTGCCTGTCATATCTTGTCTTCATACGGTCGCTCGCCTTCTGGATATTATGGCGAGCCATCTCGTGCATGTCGTGGAGGTGGTCCACCAGGTTCTCCACATACTCGGTCACCGGCTGCTTCGTCTCCGGAGGGCTACCGAAAGCCAGGTCATAACAGAGGCGTAACTCTCGGCCAAACATTAAGTTGGCTGGCGTCATTCCAGTTGTGTCGTGTGTAGACGAGCGGTAGGCCAGCAGCAACAGTGCAACTTTGACGTCCCAGTCTCGCTGATGGCAGGTCACGACCTTCTTCAGATGTTCCTCTTAGGTCTTGATGTACCTTTCGACCATGCCATCCGACTGGGGATGTAGAGCCGTCGTGCGGGTCTTGTTCACCCCAAGCCTTTGTAGTGCCGCCTTCATTAGGTTGGACTCAAATTTGGTACCCTGGTCACTGTGTAGCTCTAACGGCACACCAAATCGACAGAACACTTGCTCCACGAGGCAGTCTGTAATTGTCTTTGCATCTTGGTTTGGGATGGCATACACCTCCGGCCACTTGGTGAAGTAGTCCACGACCACCATTAGGTACTCGTTGCCTCGGTCAGAAACTGCGAACGGTTCAGCAATGTCAAAGGAGATCCGTTTGAATGGCGCTCCGACGTTGTACTGCAGCATGCGACCCCAGCTCATAGTCGGGGGGCCACGACTCACCGCGCTCACGTGACACCGACGGCACCATCTCTCAGCATCTGCTCGGAGTCTCAGCCAGTAGTAGTGCTGCCGTAGTTTGTCAATCGTTCGGTTTGCTCCCAGGTGTCCTCCTGGAGTACAGGCGTGCACTTCCTCCAAGACTTCCGGGACCATACTCCGGGGAAGTACCACCTGTTCTATCTTCGTCTTCCCATCGGGTGACTCCCATTCATGGAGTAGCACGCCCTCTCTGGTCTTCAACGAGTCCCATTAGGCACAATACGACCCGTAGGTGGCGCTCCTCGGTAAGATGTCCTCCCAGGTTGGTCTCGTCCCTGCCTCCACTTCCCTCAAGAGTCGCCCCAAGTCTGCGTCCGCCAGCTGCTACCTCCTCAGGCCTGCGCTATCCCAACCATCCGCAGGCACTGCCGTGACATTCGGACTGCTGCGGCCCGCTCCTTCTCCTCCATTGTTGTGCACTGGCCGCACTCTTCTGGACAGGGTGTTCGGAACATGGCGTCAGCGTTACCGTGGCTCTTCCCTCTACGATGTTCCGAGGTGAAGTCGTACTCCTGCAGCCTCTGGACCCAACCTGCTGTCTGGCCTTCTGGTCGCGCCATCACCATCACCTCGCTTCTCGCGGGGACAACCACGTCTTCGTTCAAGACGACCCTGCAGATTCCAAGGCGCTCTTCGTGTTGACGGAGTATAATCTCTTCTCCGTTGAGCAGCAGCACCTTCCTGCCAACGTCGACCGTCGCCTCGTGGCTCCTGAGGGCATCCAGTCCCAGAATCACCTCCTCAGCCATCTTCGCGACGAACACCCACAGACGCACGGCACTCCTCCCCAAGGTCAGCTCCAGCAGGGCCTCCTTCTCCACAGGCATGGTGTCGCCCGATGCCGTGAAAAGCCCGTATGGTCGGCTCGGCTTCCTCATCGGCAAACCCTTCGCCACGTCAGGTCTGATGATAGTCATGGCTGCCCCAATTTCCACCACCACGCGGCACGGCTTCCCTCTCTCCCAACCGCCCGCGATGAGGCTGTCATCCATACGGCGACTGACGGCACGCAGTGTCACTCGAGGGGATGGTGCTGATGGCGCAGATGTACCCCTCGCCACGCCGGGCCTTACTCGTTCTTCCAGCTGCCCTTTCTGGTGTCGGCAATCTCTCTACAGGTGATGGGGCTGTCCACCCCCCCAACACAGGCCACTAGGTGTTCGCCGGCTTCCCTCGGCTAGTCTTCTCTCTCTGGTGTAGCGGACACTCCTCGTTCAGGACGTCAGGATAGCTGTTACCTTGGCCGAGCCAAGCATTAGGCGCTGACGAATCTCCGTGTCTCGTACCCCGTCCACGAACGTGTGGGCAGCTACCAGGGATACGAACTCTGGTGGGAGGTCGACTAGGGCCTTGCTAGGCAGTTGTTCAACTGCCAGGGTGAACTCCTGCAGCGTTTCCCCTGGCTGCTGTGAGCTTGACTTTAGCTGGCTGCGGTATGCTGCGGCTGAGTGGTTGTTCCTGAAGCGATTCTCCAGGACCTCCCAGATGTCTTTGGGTGCCGCCGCTGTCTGCACCGCGTTTAGGATTTCCGCGGCCCGTCCCTGGAGGCTGGCTATTAACTGTGTGGCCTCCTCCTTTGGTGACCATTTGTTGTGCTTGGCCACTGCGTCAAATTGGCGGCGGAAGACCTCAAATGTTGACGCGCCGTCATAATTCGGAGGTTTGACTTGCGCCGATATAGTGTCGCGTCCGGTTACGTCGGCCTTCAAATCCTTCAACCTCCTGCCAACGACGTCCTCCACCATGGCGCTCAGGGACTTGACGCTGCTCTCGGCCTTTCCTTTCAGGTTGTTAACGCGGTTAGCAAGGTCTTCGACGTCTTCAGCTATGGCGTTCAGGGACTTAGCGTTACTGTCGGCCTTTTCCTCTAGGTAATTGAAGCGGTTCATCAGGTCATCAACGCGGTCGTCCACTTGGCCCATCCGCTTGCCCAGCTCCGTCACGTCATTCCTCACGTCGGCCATTTGTTCTTCAAATTTGGCGGCGAGAGTTTCGTTCGCCACCTTCACTTCCGCGGTCAGTTCGGCCATCGTTGCGGTCATTGTCGTGGCCAAGTTGTTGTTTGCCGTTTCCGTCTTCGCTGTTAATTCGGTCTTCACTTCTTCCGTCTTCGCTGTTATTTCGGCCTTCATTTCTTCCAACTTCTCGGTGTTGTTGTCGTTGGCCGTCTTCATTTGCTTCAACTCTGCGGCCAGGTTGTCATTTTCCGCTTCTGTTTTTGTTGTTAATTCGTTCATCTTCGCGGCCAAGTTGTTATTTGCCGTCTCCAACTTCATTTCCATTTTCTCGGTGATGTCATTTGCCGTCTTCATTTCCGATGTCAGTTCGGCCTTCATTTCCATTATCTTCTGCAAAATCTTTTCCAATGCCGCGTCCATGGTTGTAATGTTCGGTGATGTTGGCGTCCCGCTTCCTGACACAAGTGTGACTTTATGGGTTCGTAAAATGAAAAGTCCAATTGCACCACTCAAAAATGTTCTTTATTTCCGCCGACTTACAGTTAAACACTTGCCAATTACACATAATTACGTATTGCACACAATTACGGTTCACCAGTTCGTCCGTTACAATTGCACTTGCACTCGCGATTACGTAAACTCCTCCGACGCACGTACGCATTCCGTCACCTCACTGGGCGCTCCGCACAGCTCTTCGCCAAACACTGACTGACTTCCAGCCCGACGTGTTGCTTATATAGCGTCAGCTGGCCAATCTAGAAGTTTCCGGTTTCAGTGAATCACCGCGAAAATTCCAGAGGACAGGGGAAGGGGAAAGAGGCGGCCAGCGACAAGTGACACTCCCCTAATCAACCACTAAATTAGTAACTGAGATAGATGAGTGGGTGTGGCCCACATGTCTCTGGTCCCTTCTCAGCTGTCGTTGGTCTGGCTGTCCGCTAATTGGGTGACATATATATATATATATACACACACACACACACACACACACACACACACACACACACACACACACACACACTTGAACTAACAGGAATAGAGAAATTTGAAAAAAAGATTCAAGTCTATCAATGCTATACGAGCTCAAAATGTTTCTGAAAGTTCTAGATTAAATAAATTACAAGAAGGTTAAAGAAGGAAAGATTATCATTAATCTGTGAAGGAAACCATTTTGAAATATTTTTAAATGAAGATATTGTCATAAGGGAAATAAGGAATATAAAACTAGAGGTTTAAGTAATTCCTTTATTTTTATCAATCCAACTAATATGTCTATTATCAAATCCTAACCATTTAACATAGTCTTTATCATTTTTCTTTACTATTTATGCTCCTTAATGGTATAGCCCAAGCTAGTTTAGATAATACGTCAATGATTATTGTTATAAACTTATATCCTTGATTAATTTTAGAAACAGCTTTAAGATCACCAGAGTTCATTTCTACCAAATCAGCTTGCCATAAATCATCAGTACCATATGTTATTACGTTGCGTGTCGCTAATTTCTTCTAGCTGGTTGATAAAGTTCATCTATAATTTTATTTCTTTTTTGATTCAGTATTAACACCTTGTCTAATTACGTTTTTTTTAGACTTAGATTGTTTTGATCCACATATAACACAGTTGGTTTTCTATTTTTCGGTACCTCATAAATAAAGTTGGTGTTATCAGTTTGAATTTTGCACTTTGGACAATATGTCGTAGTCATTTAATACAATAAAATTTCATCATTCTTTGTTCTTTTCTTTTCTGCGCAACGCTCTGATGATTATTCACATTAGTTGATATGTTCCATACCAGTTGTTTTATTGCTAATTGATTAATTAACTATACTAATTTACAGAAAGATGGTCCACACTAAGGATAAACAGTATGGCGAACAAATATATTTTGTTCCATTCAGAGTGTCATGTAACACGAGGTATAGGCAACACTGATAATGTCACTTTTGCAAGTTTTTAGTCAGCTTAGCTAACATTTTGTTTTTAATCAACTTTTATATGAAGATAAAGAATTTAATATTTTCCAGTGCATCTCTAATTGTTTCTGAATTACTAGGATTTATCGCTTACATTATGGCCATATGTCTCACAGGATAAAACCTTAAAAACAGTGTATTTTTAATCCCGTGCTCTTACCATATTATAAGGAATAAACTTTTCATTTCATTTGATTCTTACCAGCCTTAGTTCAAATGAAAACCTGTAAAATCTCTAGTATTATATTACTAAAATTTAAAAACCTTATATAACTTTAATATTCAAAGGAAAAAATATTATAAAATATTTAATTACTTGTACTTTTAAAATCTACATGAGTATTATAAATAGGATTAAATCTGGATTTTGAAATATGAATCTGATGACAAGTTTTTTTCTGACAAATTCAAAGTTATAGTTAAACAAACTCACATTTTCTTTTTAACTCACATTAAACTTCATAAAAGTACATCTCTAGAATTTCAGTATATGACTTCCATTTTAAAGTGTGTAATTAAAAAAAAAGAGTACATGAACCGAAAGTGGCGTGAAAATATTTGTTGTACGAGGACATCTGCGAAGGATATGACATAATGAGATGTAAGAAGAGGACAGAATCACTGACGGAATACCACAAAGAAGCTTAATAATTAACTATTCACATGCACAAATGTTAGACCTGCTATTATCAATTTTTAATCCACATTACATAGAAACACTTGTCTTTAATATAAAAAGTCAAAATAAAATCTCAATTTATAACCACAGAGTAATCATAAGGTCATGGATACGAATGCCAATTTATTAAGATATGTATTGAATTACGTAGAAAATGAATCTAGCTACAGAGAAGCAATGAATATTACACAAATATAACTATTTGTAACAAACACTTCACTTATGTTAAGTTGAGATCGATTTACAAATTGCTTGCATCGTCAGGCAATTATCAATTAATAAGAAAAGTTGATATCAGTTCCTTAATATAAGTAAAGTTTTTGTTTAAAATAGTTATATTTATGTAATATGTTTTGAATTTCAATGTAACATTGTTTTACGAATATACATTTTTTATAAATTTTATAAATTCTACCAAAGCTATAAATACATTTCTGAAATCTCTGTTCTAAGTAATACATCAGGTCATCATGCAAACAAAATAACTCCTCAATATCTGCAATACTTTTATATGTATTCATTGTTTAATTGATATATACAACTATAATAATTTGTAACATAAAATTTCATTTTTTCTTGTGAGAAATGATGAACATTTTCTTATAACTTGATCAGGATCGCGATTTCATAAAATATTAATCAATTTATAAGAAACGTTTCATAATTTATTATAAGATAAATGAAGTATTAAGCATCAAACTATTATATTTGTATATATTTGCTTACTTTACTGTTAATAGCTTCATATTTTGCATATTTATTGTTTAATTGATGCTTTTAATGGTAAGGAAAACTGACATATAAGATTAACAAACCTAAACCTTCAATAGTATAATTATTTATTTTTACTGAAGAATATTTAGTCAACTGTTTCAATTAAATGTTGTGATTCTGCACTTCTGGCAGATAAAAATTATAAACTAATGACAAACAATGTCTTTCACTATTTTTAGTGTTACGAGAGATAAAATCAATATTACTCAAATGATAGGTGAAGAAGAAAATTTATTCCTGACGGCTTAATTCTTGAAGTGTTTGACGCTTGTCTGCAAATTTTGAGGTAAGTTTACTAAAGAAGTGATATTAAACTACAAGCGAAATATTGCAGGAAGAGGACTTCGTAACAACGATGGCTTGTCCACCACATATTCAATTATGTGTTTCAGTATACATACTAGCAAACTATGTGAAGAATTACAGGTACTGAAGTGATACTTCATGAGCAAATCCATTAATCTGGTTTCATATATATATATATGAAACAAAACCTAACGAAAATCTTAGAAAACGACATGATCAGCTTACCTTTTTCTGCAGTTTCTTACAGTTGATATGCCTTGAAATTGCGCTCCTTCAAATAAAACCCATCTTCACTTGCAAAAAAGTTGTAACTTAAATCACTATGTTTCCTGAACCTACAGGAGATTCTCACAAAAATCGATAAATAACTACAACAAAGCATATAATCTCAGGACAAAACAGCGAAAATATACTCCTTAAACTACAAATTATTAATTAAACACAAATAAATTAACACAGAACTTACATAGTCCACACTGAACGCTTTTATATCTGGTAGTTAAAGATTGATATAGAATTATTAATTACATACATTTACATATATAAATTAGCCATAACTCACCTAGAAGTTCTTTCACTGTGATATCAAATTATTATGCATACGTGTGTCATATGTGTACTCGAATAACATTCATGTACACTCTTCACTTCTATCTAAAGTCTCCAGGCCTTTCCATCTTTACAGTTTGTTTATTCCTTGCTGTTACTAGACAAGATCTATCGTTTGTTCTTCTTTTCATGATTGTTTTGTTATTTTATTTGCTATATACAGTATACTTCTTTTAAATAAGTTACCTCCCTAAAATTACAAGTTACATAAGTTATAACATAATAATCACAATACAATTTTCCACACCCAAATAGAATAGAATTCTAGAAATGAGGCCATCCTCGTCTTTGAACGGCCTCCACTACGTTGTTCATCAACTTGTTAACTGCGAGACGCGTAACGTTACAGATCTTTGGCTGATTAACATTCCACAAAATGATACTTGACAAACCTAATTTTAATTTGAATATGTGTGGTAGCATTTCTGGTAGATCAAGAGTGCTGAAAAGCTCCGGAGGGTAATTAACTATTTCATCTGCTTCCACAATGGTGTCTATGGAATTATATAATATAATTTCTTCACTTTGAATGCTGGATTGTGTAAGATTATTAAGTTGGTAGACATCTTTATACCTGACGGCAAGGACAGCGCGTTCTCTGAGCGGGATCTGATTCTTATAATTAATTTGAATATTAGGTAATACTTTTTCAATAAATTCTTCTGCCCGCCTCGGTAGCGTAGATGGTAGCTGGTCTGCCTCACGTTCAAGAGGTCCCAATTTCGAATCTCGGTCGGGTGAATTATCTGGTTAAGTGGTTTGCCAGGGTTTTCTCTTATCCTGAAATAGAAATGTCGGTTAACTCTAAGCTCCAAGGAACCTGGGCTCACTTGAGCTTCATTTAATCCATTCCATTCATCGTCCGTTATGACTTAACGTTGGAGGACGTAAATTAAGCAATAACAAAAATAAGTTTTTCTTTCGATGTTACTAAATTACAAAAAATATGAGCAGACGATATTCGTCTTGTCTCATCTATTGGCAGCTGTCCGGTTCCATTGTCCAGTAACGGTCGTGAGAATACCTCGGCTGATAGATAGTTTTGAAGCTGTACACGCATATTCGGACACAACTATAATGTTGCCACAGTGTTGAATATTTCAGAAAAACATTTATTTCGTCCGCTGATGTCGATAGGGAAATTAAAGGTAAAATTTGTCTAAAATCTCCTGCTAGCAATATCAATGCACTGCCGAATGGTTGAATGTTTCCACGCAAATCTAGTAACGAACGATCCAGAGCTTCAAGAGATTTTTATGTACCATTGTGCATTCATCCCAAACAACGACTTTACATTTTTTTAATACTTTTCCTATACCAGACGCTCTGGAAACGTTGCACGTGGGAGTCCCGTAGATATACGGGGCAGTTTTATTGAAAAGTTGTAAAAAACAATAATTATAAAACATTTAGTTTCTCCTGTATCTCATAAAAAAACATAAACTCTACTTACAATTTGACGAACGGCGCAGCTCAATCATTACACGATCACAATACAAGGTGACAGAGTGACAAGACAGGTGACAAGAGACAGGTGACCAAAAGTTTCGTCTTTCTTCCGGTGCACTCTTGATTGTTAGAGAATGTTACATAAATTTCTAGGACAATTTGTGCAGCTTTAATAGAAGTCGCGGACCGCTAATTGAGTTAGTTGTAATCGGAACTGATAATCGTATGCTTGTAGCTGTGATTTGAAGGTGAGCTCTTATGTTTGTGGTCAAGTGGCAGACGACCTTGCAGGTTGTATTTGTTTATGTTATGGAATTCGGCTGCTCAGGGCTGTACAAAACGTGTCTTTCTAAAGAAATTAAGAGGAATCTGAAATTCTGCAAATAAGACCTTTAATTTTATGAAGCCACAACGTCACAATTGCTGTCAGAAGTGGAACATACGACAAAGGACGCTGCATTAGTGAAAATTCTAGAAGAGCTGAAACAAATGAGAACAGCGCATGACAACCTCGCTCCGAGGATGGAGGCGGCAAATAGCAAATTGGCCACGATGATAACCGAATTGACCACGGAAATAAATGCAGCAAACGATGGCCTGGCAACCGAAATGATGGCGACGTAAAAGGTCCTTGCCGCCAAATTTGAAGAGCAGTTAGCCGGCGTGAATGAGGACGTCACGGACATGGGCAAGCGCATTGGTCAAATGGACGAGCGCGTTGAGGTTCTGGCGAACCGCGTTAGCGGGCTATAGGGAAAGCCGACAGCAACACCAAGTCCCTGGACACCATGTTGAGGTCATCGTCTGCAGAAGGTTGGAAGATTTAAAGACATACGCCCCGGGACGCGACACAACATCGGCGCGCTTCAAACCACCAAAGAACAACGGCATATCAGCGTTTCAGATTTGCTACCAGCAATTGGATACAGTGGCTAAGCACAACAAATGGTCACGAGAGGAAGAGTCCGCTAACCTAATAGGCAGCACTTCAGCGGTGGGCCACAGACGTCCTCAGACCTGACGTAGCCAGGGGATTGTCGTTGAGAAACCAAGCCGACCATGCCAGCTTGTGACGATATTGGTCGTCAACTTCCGCGTGGAGAAGGAGGATCTGTTGCAGTTGACCTTGGGATAGAGTGGCGTGCGTCAATGGGTGTTCGTTGCGGAGGTGGCTGAGGAGGTGATACTGGGGCTGAATGCCCTCTGGAGACACAAGGGGACGATCGGCGTCGGCAGGAAGCTCCTGTGCCTCAATGGAGAAGAGGTGATACTCCGGCAAACCCGAAGAATGCCTTGGAACTTGCAGGTTCATCCTGAGGAAAGAAGTGGTTGTCCCCGCGAGAAGCCTGGATGAAGTCCAGTGGAGGAAGAACATGATGCTGGACCAGAAGCTGCCTCTGCACGGACTCTGTGTAGCCAGGACATTGTTGCTGCGCTAAGAGGAATTGCCCTGAGGCTGCTCAATCTAGAAGGCACCGATCACGACATCCAGGGCCGGACGGAATTGAGGACGTGTGATCCCGTGGTCAGCGTAACGCCAGTCCAGCATACCAATGAGCCAGTGCCGACGCAACACATGGGACCCCAGCTGGAAGGCTTACTAGATAAGGCCGACCACGTGATGGCGGAACAGGTGCAGAAGTTTCGATAACTGCTGAGAAGAGAATGGCACTTCTTCAGCCAAGAAAACAACCACTAAGGCCGCACGTAACAGGTGCATTGACACCGGAGACGCCCGGCCTATTGGGCAACCACCCAGATGTGTTACGCTGGCAAAAAAGCGGCAGTATGGGACATGCTGGAGGACATGAGATCCAGAGGAGTGACTGAACAGTTACAGTCCTTGGTGCTCCCCTGTATTCACTGTGACGAGGAAGAACGGCGAGCTACGCTTCTGCGTGGCCTATAGGAAGCTGAACGCTGTCACCAGGAAGGTCTGTTTTCCGTGACCCCGGATTGATGACACCCTCGATACGCCTTCTGGTACGCAGAGGTGCTTGACCTTGGAACTGAAGTCGGGTTAATGGCAGGTAGCTTCAGACCCGAGAGACAAGGAAACAAGCGGCATTAACTACAGGCCAGATATGCCCTTTGGTCTCACCAACGCCCCAGCTATCTTCCAACGCCTCATGGAGTCAATGATGGGAGGATTGACTTATGACGCCTGCCTGCTATACCTGGATGACATCATCATCGTCGGCAAGACCTTCAAAGACCATCTACAGAACCTGAGCAAGGTGCTATACTGCAGGCAACCAAATTGAAGCTGGACGGGAAGAAATGCCAGATCTTTCGCAAGGAAGTCAGTCAATTGGGTCATATAGTCTCATCAACCGTAGTGGCCACAGGCCCAGTGAAGACACTGGCAGTGAGAGATTGGCCTCGTGGGATAAGCGGGAATTGAGCAGTTTCTGGGGCTGTGCAGTTATTACCGCCGTTTAATCTAGGGGTTCTCAAACATCGCAAAGCCCCTCTCCCACCTAACAGAACACCGCCTTAAGTATGGACGGAGGACACCGAAAGCGCTTCCCAGCAGCTGAAGAACACACCTTGTAGTGCTCCTATTTTGGGATACCCACAACCAGGTTGCGCCTTCAGTGTGCACACAGACGCCTGCGACCATTGCATTGGAGGCGTCCTATCCTAAGTCCAGGAGGGCCACGAGCGGCTGATAGCCTACTACAGCAAGACTCCAAGGACAGAAGAACCACTGCGTCACTCGGCGACATTTACTAGCGGTGGTAGAGACCTATAAGCATTTCCACAAGAACCTGTACGGTAAGCCATTCCACCTGATTGACCATTCCGACCTAACCTGGCTATTTAGCTTTGGATACCTGGAAGGCCACAAAGCCCCTTGGATCCAGAGGTAGAAGGAATGAGACTTCACCTCTGAACATCGTAAAGGGAAGAGCTGCGGCAGCGCAGACACTATAATCCGGAGACCATGCCCAGAAGGGTGCAGTCAATGCTCAAGAGGGAAAGAGAAGGAGCATGCCGCAGCTATCAGAGTAGTCACGGCAGTGCCTGGGGTCAGTTGGGATAGTGAAGCCTGAGGAGGGAGCAGCTGACGGACACGGAGTTGGGGCCACTCTTGAGGTACGTGGAGGTGGGGACAAGACCGACCTGGGAGAACATCGCACCCAGAAGCGCTGCGCACAAGTGACATTTGTCCCAAAGTGACTTATTGAAGAGAAGAGAGGGCTTGCTGTTCCGTGTATTGGAAATACAGGATGGGAAGACGCAGAGGGAACATGTTATACTTTCCGAATTTAGATCTCAGAAATCTTGGAGGAAGTGCACGCCGGTACTTCAGGAGTACATCTGGGAGCATACCTAACGATCGACAAACTCCGACAGTGCTACTACTGGCTGAGGCTCTAAGCAGACACTAGGAGATTGTGCCGTAAATGTCATGTGCGCGCGGCGAGTCGACACCCCCAGACTAGGATCCGGGGTCGCATGCAGCAGTACAACGTTGGAGAGACATTCGAACGCATCGCTGTCGGCATAGCTAGACCATTTCCAGTGTCTCTCCAAGGCAAGAGATACCTGATGTTGGTAATGGACTACTTCACCAAGTGGCCGGAAGTTAATGCTATCTCGAACTAGCTGGCGAAAGCAATCACGGACTGCCACCTGGAGCAACGGTTCTGCCGTTTAGGGGTGCCGTTAGAGCTTCTCAGTGAACAGGGCTCCAATTTTGAATCTAACCTGATGAAGGAGGCACTGCAAAGACTTGGGTTGAACAAGATCCACACAACTCCCCTACACCCGCTGTCAGACGGCATGGTGGAGGGTACATCAAAACACCAGAAGAACACTTGGGAAGGTCATGGTCAGACATTAGAGAGACTGAGACGTCAGGGTGCCATTGTTCCTGCTGGCCTACCGTTCGTCAACACATGATACCACTGGGATGACGCCAGCCAGCTTAATGTTCGGCAGAGAGCTACGCTTCCTTTGTTACCTGGCTTTTGGATGAATAAAACCAGAATAAAAACAGCCAGCAACGGAGTATGTGGAGAGCCTCGTGGAGAATCTCCATGACATGCATGAGATGAGTCGTCAGAACAACCAGATGGCGATGATGATGAAGATGATGATGATGATGATGATGATGATGTATATAAGGACGCTCAACTACGGCAGTCAACACCGCCCTTTTAAAATACTGGTCATGGCAAAAGCCAGATATAAAAATTTCTAAAAACTAAACAAGTGTAATAAACCTATTAAAATTACACGTACATAGAAAAAATCATTCGAAACTTATTTCAATAAATCCTAAAGTCTAAACTAGAAAAGAATTCAAAAACCTTCTCCAGTACTGTGTTATCGTCCCCTGGCATTTCTGCAAAGCTGGCCGGCAGCTGCAGAGACGTCCTAAGGTGTGCTAGGGAAATAAACTCTAGCAGCACGTATCGTACAGATAACGCAGATGGTGAGCCACCGCATGAAGACCAGGTATTACAGGCAAGCCAACAGCCAAGGATTCCAGCAAGGTGGCCTGGTCTGGTTTTACCGCCCTATCTGGACCAAGGGGCGCTGCCCGCAACTTCAACAACCATGGCAAGGACCGTACCGGGTGGTAAATGGGATTAACGACGTGGTGTCGTTAAGGTGCCCCGAGGGAAATTGTTGGTGGTACACTTGGATCTTTTGTCCCGCTATGATGCTGCTGTTCGGGACAACCAGCCTTGACGCCGGAGTAGGTCGCAAGCATTGTTGCGTCCGGCACTTCTAGCGCGCACAAAGAGCAGATAATAAAGCGCGGAGATAAAAACTTGCCAAAGCAGAGAAAGAAAGAGATAGATAACTGGAATGCTCGTCTTTCTTCTGCTGCGGTCTTGATTGTTAGAAATCATTCTACAAACTTCTAGGACAATCAGCGGAGGCATAAAAGAGGCAGCGGGTCACCAGTTGAGTCAGTCGTAATCGAGCTGATAATCGTGTACCTGCAGCTGAGATTTGACATTGAACCCTTTTGTTTGTTGTTGAGTGGAAGACAACCTTGAAGGTTTTATTTTTGTATGTTATGTAGTTTGGCTGCTCAGGGCTCTACAAAAAGTGTCTTTCAATGGAGTAAAGGTCTTTTTGAATTCCTGCAAACTGGAATTTTAATTTTACGAACCCACAAATTCCAATATAATTAAAGGATAGGGCCAGAGATGGTATGGGCCTCTTCAAACTCCATTTTGATCGTTGATAAAATTCTATTCTTGCTTTCAGGGTATGTTACTGACACAAGAAATAGATAAAAACAATCATTGAAGCGAGCTGTATATCGTGTCAAAAATTTGAGCTAAATCGATGCAGAACGTTTTGGGTTTTTGAAACGTACACAATCCGACACACACACACACACACACACACACACACACACACACACAGACACACACACACACAAACACAAACACACCCACATACACGAAATCACAAAATGTTTGACAAATAGTTTTATAAACTTCGGGTATAGATTCCTCACACCAAAAGAAGGAAAAAAAAATCATCTGACCGTATGTCCCATAATCCTTTGTAGCTAACGCTTAGACATACACAATATTATCAGATGGGTGTTAAAGTGCACTATCAATGCACTGTAACAAAATGACAATCATCGCAAGATATGCTGCAAGAAATTTGCTAAACACACAGTATTTTGCGGTTCTCTAGGCAAAATAGTTCTACATACAATGGCCGTTCAATAAAGAATGTTCACAAACTTTTTTGACAACATACCGTTACTCATTCTTATAAGTGTGATGGTCCTTCTCAATATAGTCTCCCCTGAAAGCGAAGCACTTGTCCCAGCGCTTCTGCCAGTTTCTAAGATATGCTGGAAACCATTTTTGAGAAATCCTTCAAAATCGCCTCCGCAGCCTTCACCACTGCTTTTTATTTTGGATAATGCCTCCCACGAAGGATTTTCTTCAAGTTAGGGACTATAAAAGAGTCACATGGGGCTAAATCGAGATTATATGGAGGGTGAGAGATGCACTTCACGTTTATGTTTGCAAGATATTCGGCAACAACATTGACAATATGCGACCCCTCATTATCGTGGAGCAGCATCGAGCCTGCGTCACGGAAATGTGGTCTCTGGCGCATGATATGTACTCGCAATGTTTTCAGGACATCTCTGTAGTATTGTCCAGTTAATGATGTGTGTTCAGGTACAACATGCTTGTAAACCATTCCATGAATATCAAAGAATGAAATGACCATACATTTCCCAGCAGAAGCAACCACTTTTTCTTTTTGCGGGGTTGGTGATGAAGAGGATTTCCACACTGAGCTTTGCTGCTTGCTCTCAGAATCAAAATGCTGTAGCCAAGTTTCATCAGCAGTGATTACGTTTGAAAGAAACTCCAGATCTTCCTCTAACTTCAACTTGAACTGCACGCAGGCCTGCAGGCGAATGTGCTTTTGTTCGGGAATCAACAGTCTTGGAACCCATCGGGCACAAACACGTCTCATGAGTAATGTTTCTGTCACCAATATGTGGGTGGCACCCAATGAAATTTGCAGTACTTCATAAAGTGATCCTAAGGTAATTCGTCGGTCCTCTCTCACAATGATAGCAGCAGTGTTGATCTATTCTTCCGTAAGAGCAGCAACTTGAACAACAGGTTGAAATTGATTGTCTCCCCTCTTTAAACATTTTAAAACACCTTCGAGATGTGCTGTAGGGAAGAACAGACTTTCCATAGGCCTCCTGTGGCATTATATAGGCCTCAAATAATGATTTGTTGAGATAAAAGCAGAATTCCAAAGCCGCATATTGTTTCTCGCGTGTTACCTCCATTGCAGCGGTAGGCGCTACTGAACATGTCTGCACTTGCCTGGTTTTCACAGCCGGAAATCAGGAGTAGCAGCAGTGAAACTTCTATGCCACGTTTGTTTCACATTAAGCTAACAGAATATAATAAGTTTGAATTTTAGTGCAAAAAATTATGACCGTTAAAAATTGATTATCATTGTTTATTGAACAATCCTCATATATCCCAAATTTCATAAATGGCTCCTCAGAAAGTTAAAATAGCAGATATTTTCGTATAATTAAAATACATATGAGTCCACTTCACTATGTAACAACCATAATGTGCAGATATGTGGGAAGTAATTAACTATGTCAAAGAAAAAAAAACATGGGTTTGGGGGGGGGGGGGGCTTTAAGGTGAAAATTGAAATGGCTGAAGCTTTGTTAGATTTGTGTCAAATTTAAACCATTTACTTTTGTGATCGATCAAGAATGGCAGGCCATTTTCAAAATATTCCACATATTTTAATTTTAAAAGTTAATGCTTAGGGTATAAGTTGCTGCACCCATTTCAACATATTAATGACCGGTACTTGAAGTCGTGTTTGCAAAAGGAGAACGTAAGCCTGATACTGTAAACAAATAGAACATCGAAAGGCATGTAAGTAATTAGAAGTGGTTGTAAACGCATGACTGCAGAGGATCTGACATCTGACTACACAACTTCGCAAAGAACTCTGTAAGTTATATACAAATTATATTGGCAATGAAAACGTTAATAGTAAATCATTTTACAGAGAAAGTAGCAAATCGCTACCACTATTACCTCGTTCTGTTGACGAGGCACTGCTACTTACACGATTATATATCTTATGTAACAGACACGAGTAATTTTATTGCGTGCTCTTTATATGTAACACAAATTTAATTTTCTTATGTAATAATTGCAATACTATTTTTTACAGATCTCACGTGAGCCCAGATGTGTACAGACCACTTACTCGTATACAAATGGTGGATACATTCAACTTTTATTTTCTTTACTTTTAGCTAAAACAGTTGAAACGTATGAAATCATAGGAATGGTATTCCCGGTTAGGTATACGCAACGTATAATTGTATGTAGACTGAATTAGCAACTCTAACTGCTGTAAGAAATGTTAGTGCATGCTTATTTTGAACGTTGCATCTTTCATTTGGGACAGGATTGGTTTTCCTTTAGGGAAACTAAAGTATTTATTTGGTTTCCAGATATGGTGGTAACGGTTTTGATGTATTGCACCGCATTATTCCTGATAATTCCCAATTGAATGCGTTTGTCGAGTATGCATTCAAAACTACGTCACTGATGACGTCAAATTTCCACCGGTGTTGTGGGCTAGCTATCCCCGAACGACAAATGGGGCCGAGATTTTCCATAGACATTTAAAAAAAAAAATTCATTAATCACATTCATTTGTTCATGTCTTGATTATATTGCTTAAGGAATTACAGAACAAAATATACAACCTTAGAAAAAATAATGAGCAGCTACCAAAACAAAATTCGATTCGCAGAAAAACCAGAAGCAGTTAATGACACTACGATTTAATACGACTTTGATACATAGAGAAATGCTTTGTGATTAGGTCATATCCAAGGCAAGTATCTCATAAGTAGACCAACATGAGTTCCAATCCTTGATGTGCATGTTTCTTTGTATTATTATTGCATTCACGGTAATGCCTTACGTTTTTGTTGCAGGAGATAAATAGCAATAATATTTTAAAACACACTGATTTATAAAAACGCAAATAGTATTATCATTGTCGAAATAAATGCAATATTATTAGAAAATTGTCTTAGTATTGGTTGTGTAAACACGTGGGCACATTCATTTGTTATGAATGTTTCTGGCATATAATGCGAAGTATCCTCGTAAAAATTTCGCTAGTCATTTGTTCTCATCCATACCCTGCAGTAATAGAAACATAGGGTATATACACAGCCGATACTAAATTAATTTCCTTTTTTGTTTGATTTTAATGTTTATTTCAGTTTAAAAACAGTAATGTGTTTCACTTTTTAGGTTTGAGCATAAATGTCATAAAATCAAGTAAACCTTTGCAATGGAGTTACAATGTGCGTAATACATAATTCGTATTTGTCAATAAAAAATTAAAGTGATATTTAGGTTCGAACCGTCGAACGTTATTCATATGGTACAGGCAATTATTCCGATGCGAGCAAGACTGACCTACGCGAGTGAGGTGGGTTTCTTATCGGTTAGATGCGCCAGGACCGTTCATGTTCCTTATACCTGACCAGTAACTTCGGCGCACAGGTAAACAAGAAGAAAAAAATATATACTAGGCAACAGCACTAGCAGCACGTAGCGGACAGATAACGCTTCGTTGCAAAACGGACAGACTGGAGCAGGCTCCTTTGTAAACAGAAAGCTATGCTTAAAAACGCAGCGCCCAATGCGTAACCGAGCCAAACTTACCTCTTCACGACGTGATGAACAACAGGAAGTAACCCAGGTTATAGCCAGACTAAAAATTCAATGCCATAAAGGGATTCGAAACACGGATCTCGCACTCTCCGTGTGGCTGCTCTAAACCACTGAGCTACTATGACCAACGTCCCGACATGATATTAAATTCTCCAACTGACTCGTATGTTTCCCGGTAGACCACTCTCATATATTATGAGTGGGTTGCGGATGTTGTTGACCTAACAATGCTCTAAAACGAGCTAATAACGCCCTTAAAATATAACATAATGCACATAAGGTGTAAAAAAGGACCTAACAAAAGTTAACAGTTTTTTTCATAATAATAAATTAATAACAGTCATATAAAAATAATTAATATATGGTTCGAATAACCACATTTTTAAATTCAATTCCTTAGTAAATAATGGTACTAAATGATAAACATATTCAAAATTCATGAAGTCATTTTCATTTTTACCCATTAGCCAAAATATACCTTACTCAGCGTTGCAGTACAACACTACGGTCATCTTCAAGTTATCAAAAGTAAAGGAACGGCGGTTGTCAGCTATATTTTGAGAAACTTCTCTCCACTTCCACAGATGTTATAGGTGTATATTTGAAAATCACTATGTCACTGCCTGTTAAATCCTGTTCAGAGATATGAACTTTGAAGTTTTCTCTTGACATGATATCGGCTGACACGATATGAACTTTTAATCATAGATTATTTTAAAACCCCCCAAAGAGCACAGGGGTCAGCTGTCAGGGTCAGGTCTGCCACGGGAATCGAATGCGGGTCTCCCGAATGTGGGATACAAATGAAAACATCCAATAAATTCGTGAAAAAGAACTAAAATGACCGGAAAATGCATCTAAATATTAAAAAACGACTTTATTATAAAAATATGGAAAAAAAGCATTCTGATGACCAATAAAAACCATATATACCTAACGTATTTATTTCAGAATGCACTTAATTTCGAATAAGCTTCGTCTGTAAATTCTCAGAAAAAAGATGACTTTTCATCAAAATCCGGGACCTAGTTATGAGACATGCACCTTTGGTGGCGACTTACTATGCTCTAAGTACTTAAGTCCCAGGCTTCCCTCCAAGTCCCAAGGCATCTAGTGGTTTAGAACAACCGCACGGAGAGCGGGATGTCCGTGGTTGAAATACCGGCTACGGCATTAAACTGGCTCTGTCTCTACTCATCCCTAGCTTAGCCTTCACCAGGCTAGTGTGAAAGAAATGATTATTCCCAGTAAATAACAACTTTGGAATTCAAAAATGTTCTCTGATCATCTACTTTGGCACATTTAAAAATGCCTGTAAAATTAATTCCGCATCCTCAGGAATGATCACCAAATTTGCAATATGCAATTCTTAACAGAATATCTATAAAAGAGAAGTTTCTGAAGGATTTCGTCCAATTTGTATATATGAATACCTTTAAGAATGCCCAACAGTTAACCACCCTGAGGGTAAAAGAGCTAAGTCACAAATCCTTAGTCCAGTAACTGGTCAATTGACCATGATGTTATCCTACTGATGGAATAATCTTAATATGTAAGCCAGATATAACAGGAAGGCGACTACGTAACTACGACCAACCGTGTACCTCATATTGAATATATGTTTCAAGCTAAATACTGACAATCTACATGAATTATTGTAAACGTTAAAGCGACGTTAAATAGGGGAAATATATTCATTTCGTTTCATTTGTTTGATATACGAAAAACAAAAATCTAATAGTGCTAGAAATAATACAATGATGCTATCTTCTGATCACTTACAGTTGGCAGTCTCGCCCTCAAGGTGCTTTTAAATTGTATCACTTCACGAGAAATTCTGATGTCCTGGAGAATAAGCGTTCTGAAACAGTAAATTAAATCTTTATGGTTATTGGGCAACCAAGAATTCTCACAAAGACACTACATAACTTCTCAAGATAATTACCAAATGTACTGAAAGTGATCAAAGATACGAAAGCCTAACACAAAAAATCCTAAATATCACAAAGAAATTAGCATTACAAAGCAATCTGTTGTTTTACACAAACATACCTTCTCTAATCTTACTCTTTCTTACAAATGTTTATTTCTCTAGTTACTCCATTCTAATAGAAATAAACATTATCTTATTCCTAATTTTCTTTTAGGTGCATCGGAATGTGGGAAGAGGGAAGGGTTTTAATGACAGTCAGATCATTTAAACCTATATACGGGTCTGAAATTATCTTCTCTTTGCGTGCATTTCAGGGAACTAAAGGTATTGAAAAATTCAAAAACTTATCAAGCATTATCTCGGAAATGATTCATCAACAAAAAGGGCAAAACATGTATATCATAAAAATTGTTTTTAAAGGAAATCTTAATTTTTGTGCCATAAGATTTTGTCTTCTACGTCTTCCGAGTTATGCAAAACGTCATCCACAAAAAGGACTTCTGATACATTCACAAAAATTCTATACATACACATCCTATTTGTCATAAAAATACCTTAAACACACCCACATATATGTGTATATAAGGTGATGTAATCAAAATCGTTGCAATGATTCTAGAGAAAAACCAATTTTGGCAAAAAGAAATGTTTCTTTGTTTGACAAGAGTGAGTGTGCGGGGGCCGAGCAAATTATCTGGAGTATCATCGTGATGCATCCATGAAATATGCTGAAATCCATACCAGGTTCCGTATTTCACCAACGTTTAGTTTTTGGATATTTGTATCTATGAATTCAGACAGGCAGACACACGCACACCGACACACAAATACGGATCTTGCGTGTAATAACCTTTTGTTTTATTCAGAGATTCCAAACTCATTTATTTTCAGGGAAATGGTATGGAATATTTAGGGGAATGCAATAAGTAATAATAATAAATAAATAAATCAATTAAGGAAAATAGTTTCCAATTATTAAGAACTAATAATTATCTTCATTAGCTATAATAACGTTACTAAATAAGAGTTTCTTCCACTGTTGATAAAGTATTCTGCATACACTCACAAAAGTTCTGTAGACATTGCTCACATCTTATGCATTCGTTCACATTTGTTTTAAATATTAAATAACATTACTGTACCTGATGCAAAAACTTTTATCCCAGATGGGTATCCATTATTTTCTCGATGGCTTTGTGCTTCTTAAACTTCGTTAACCTGAGCTTAGGTCACTAATTAATTCACTGTTTATTCTTTCTCGTAACCAGCCACGTGCTGTCGAATGTTTTTTCCCCTTCATATTTTTTGTCGTTTTAGTAAACGCTACTATTTCCGTCATATTTCTTGCGGCTTTGATTTAATATTAACATATACTGTAAAATATTAATTAAAATACAACGTTACATATTTAAACAGAACAAACTTCTCTCAAATAACACGATTTTTAAATTCCTTTTGTGCCATATTTTGGTTCATTCATTCTTTCTTACCCATTCAACGTTCTTCTTATTCTTGTTTTGTAACAAATTTAATCCTATTAAACATAATGTTAGTACTTTAACATATTCAAACTTTAGAATTTATATAATTCAAGGAATAATAAGATTATAGATTGGATTAGGCTGAAAGCAAATCAGTCTATTCTAATATATAGCTTTAACAAGCTTTGACTTGTCCAAAAGAATACTGTATATATGTATATATAAATTCAATTTTAAGGAGCTTGGATTTATTTAAAGTGCTTTGTTTTGCTCTTAGAATATCTAAAGTCGCTCAAATAGGTTTTAGACATTATATTGACTTAAATACCACTACACTCTCCAAATAGTGAGTTGAAATTTTATATATAGAAGTGCTAAATGGTAGTTATCAATTCAAATGTACGAAAATTTAAGTGATTAAATCAGATCCTTATGTATATTTTATTAATTTTTGTGCACTGACAAAGGATATTACGATCTCTCCTACCTTCTATAATTTGCCGAGGAAAGGGAAATACAGATCCCGACGTTCACTGACTTATGAAAGCTTAGTTTTGGTATATTTATGAAAGACGTACTTCAAAAACGAGAATACGTTTCTATGCGAAGCTTGGATTTACGTTGCATGTGTACCAAAGATCAAAAAGAACGTTTTCATAAAATCCGCCTAGTTATTTAGATAGAGTTGTATTTACTCACCAAACAAACAATTGAGAATCAGCTACTGTAATCTAATTGTGACAAGATTTGAATTAAATGGCATAATTAAACCTGCAAACATAAACAAACCTCCAACATACCGGTGACGCTAATGTGATTTTGTATATGAACTGGCATTATCAAACAAAATAATTATTTTATTTATTTCGTTGGTCGTTAAGTTAATTCTTGTCAAGTCATTTGGTAACTTAGCGTTTATATTGATTGTAGTAGTATGTCCATATAATCTGTTACAGAGAACTCTAGCAAAGGAAATAATGTATTTATTTTCCGAACAATATACATTTAATTTTAAATACCACGCAGTTTAATATTATTTTAATTATCGCTAACCTATGAAAGGTAGAAGTATTTCGTTCCAGATAAAACTACAAGTATAAGTATTGGAAATGCATTTAAAAAGAAGAAAGGGAGATTAAAATTGCTGATGAATGTATGTGTGAGAGAGAAGAGAGAGAAAATAATGTCAATAAGAAAAGGATCGATAAATACCTAAGTTGATACTGGAGAGTTGTATAAAACCACCTACGTTTCATGTGGCAAAGTTGTTTTTATTTTCCTTTCAGAGTTAAATAACTATGCGCCGAACTCGCTGGTCAGGTATAAGGAAACTAAACCGTCCTGGCACAACTAACTGATGCAAACTGACCTCCCTCCCGTAGGTCAGTCTTGCACATATCGGAATATATTTTCTCGCGTCTGTACAATAAATCAAGACTGATCACTGTGCCAACTCCTCTCCGTAGAAAACCTAACCCTACTTGCAGTGTAGTTTAAGGCATAGTTCGCTATCTGTTAGCAGGTTTCCATAAGAAGTTCTGCTCTATTACATGTATATATCGGAAAATAGTTACGTAAACATCACACCTGAAAAATTGAAAAGCAGCGCAGTTTTCAACAACTTGTAACGAAAACTCTAGAAAGGAACCCTGGACCACGTAAGTTGCAACATCCCTTGCTTTTATGGATATTACAGTTCAGCTTTTTCTTCTACTTTAGCTTCCTAGGAATGTGTAAAATGTAAACGAATATATTGTAGAATTACAAGAAATGCACTGCTATCGAGCTAATTATTATGTACATTATATATTTTTATTTGCAATTTTCGTCCTCCAAAGTTAAGTCATATCGGGCGATGAATTGAATGAGTGAAATGATGCCCAAATGAGCCCGGGTTCAATAGAGCTTAGAGTTACCCAACATTCGTCTTTCAGGATAAGGGAAAACCCCGGAAAAACCTTATCCAGGTAACTAACTCTGACCGAGATTCCAACTCGGGACCTCTTGAGCATGAGGCAGACATGCTACAACAACACTACCGAGGCGGGCTGCATTATACTTGCGTTGTGCACTTGCTGTACTTTTGCCACCGTTTCTTTCTCTGGCGCCATATCAGATTCATATTCAGACAGTTGAAGACCTGGAACAACTTGCGCAGAGCATGCGGTCGGCAATGTAGCACAATAAACCTAATAACGCTGTCTAACCTTACAACATAGTCCGATAATAATAATACATACCCTGGAACTTTTCTCGTTTCAAATAAAGATCCCGTACCAATGTTACGAAAGTCCCGAATTCTATGTTCAAATGCTGCACTTCATAAATTCTAAACGATGTGTATGAAAGAAGGAGGTTACTTACTCATATGTGTACATAATACACAACAATAAAAGCAACAATATTAATCACCAAAAGGATGTTGGAGCAAAACTCATTCGTGGGTTAAATTTCAAATGTTGGTTAAACATTTAGTCCCTTTATCTTTCTTGTAACAACAAGGAAATATGTAATAACTTTTATCTTACATTTGGAGCAGTTGGAGAAATAAGCCTTTGCGGAAGAGTGGATTGAGAAAGAGGTGTGAGTGAAATATATTAACGTTTTGTTATAAATATACGTTGTGAAAAAGACGATTTTGTTGTTATTTTAAATTGACCACCAGGGAGGCAACTTTGCAACACAAGCAATGGAGCAGCTCGTGCCTCTGCCCAGAGATGGCTCTACCTGTACTATTGTATAGTCGGAAAGAACATTTTTAAATATTCGCAAAGATAAGTATCAAATTGTAATTATATGTTTAAATATAGATTATATTTAATTGATTTCTATGGCAAGGAAACGAAGAGTAATTATATCACACAGTGAGATAAAATCTAAAAAACTAATAATTGTTTATGGGAAAGGAAGCCTTCTAAATTGAATATATATGTCGAGCTGTTTTCTTCCCTTGGTATAATTCCCTTGTTAATAAAGCTAAAATCTCAATTGGAAAAAAATTCAACATACAAAAGGATCTGCATATATGTTATTTTGAGTGTATAAATTTTAACAAGTATCCCGAGTTCTTGGACTGTGCTGGTGATTTAGTTGTTATGCTGTTATGTTGACATGGTTAAGACTAAGTGATCTGTGGTTTATATCCAGGCTATGGCTCCGGCTCTACCTTTCTACGTTTACTGTCACAGAATAGTTACTTTATACCTCTCGCTTACATATATTTTGCTTTAATGTCACTTGATTTTGTGTCCAGAACTGAGATAATCTCTAACAAACTAGTTATGGTTTATGACAAAAACAGGTTACCAAAAAGTATTTACTGCTTTCTCTTCTTCTACAACATGGGTTTAATGTTACTAGAGCCTACTACATACAGGTAGTGTATACGGCTATAGTATTTACATTTGCAGGTGAAATAATCTCTGTGATGCCTTCCCTGAATGATCAACTTGTTTTTAGTTTTCATTTTCTATCTTAGAAATGTGTAAGCAACATTTTTGTTATTCTCATTTATCTACACGTGAATAATGAGCAGCTTTCATTTTACCACGTTTATATCGATTAGACTTCTCTTCCTAATAGTAGTGGTGGTGTACACCTTACATTCTAGAGGTCCCTACTTCGAATGACCGTCAGGTTCCGTTATCTGGATGACGTATTTTTCGGGGGTTTCCCTTATCCTGAAAGATTAATGTACAGTAGCTCTAATCTTCATGGATCCTGGACACATTTGAGTATCATTTCACCCATTTCATTCACCGTCCGATATGACTTAACGTTAGAGGATGCAAAATTACTAAAACAAAAGAAAGAAACTGTCTCGATATGCCAACATCTATCTACAATACAAGACATTTATTGTCATATCAATAACCTCAAACCACCAGCAAACATACAAATGTGTATACAAATTTCCTTGAGTGGCTCCAAAGTGATGTAATTCAGAGGTTACACTATTACAGAACTAATATCATCACCTCCTCAAATGTATTCCGACGTATGCAAGACTGACCTACTTACTATTCATAGTAGAGAAGGTAAAAATATAAGATACCAAAGATACAAAAGAATTTGCGGAAACTGATGATGGTACAAGAAGTAACTTTACATAGCCAACGTATGACATGCGGGGTACACTATCGTTGTGGCTTCCAATCGAAATATGCCGCGTTCTAATCCCGAGAGCCTATGAGTTTAACTGGGTTTCGTTTATACCATATTTCTCACTTTTTAATTAAATGCCACATAAATGTGTCGTTGTTCACAAAACATAAAAATTAGAATAGAATAATACAAGCTAATGTTCAGCCATCTAATCGGAAGAGTAGATGTCGCCAAACTAGACGTACCTAATGCCAACTGCTGGCCACACTTAGAAGCACAGTGTCATTCCATTTAAGTTCTCATTAATGTATGCTTCTGTTTTTGACGGACGTACGTTCACAAAGTTAGGCGAATGTAGATATTTCTTTTTTGTAACAGATATATACAAGAACTCCTTTTACTGCGGTTATCACCCTTAAAGGCCTCATAAAACCACCAGACTGAAATTCATTTGCTGATCCCTTAATGCCTCCAGCACTTCCTTATTGCCCTCGCATGTAGGTACACAACATTAGCAACAGAGTATGCTGCACTTGACGGGCGACAAATATGGGAGTGAAACCCGTACGATTTTTTCCGATTTTCACATACACACATACATACACTCACATAAATACATTCACACACGCTCACACAAACGCGCTCAGCGCGGGCGAGGACAGAGAAAGAGTGAGACAGAACCACTTGCTATCGCATTAGATATGTGAATCTTTCCCCCAAACGCATTTTTTACTGTTCAGCTGCCTTCAAGAAATGTTTGCCCTGTAATGTGTAAGACGTACAGCAGCAGTTCCTATCCAACGTGCCCCACAGACCGATATGTCGAAATCTAATTATTGGTTGCAATGCAATACTTGCTCTACTTACTCATGTAGATAGTGGACCACCAAAGACTATTCATACACTATGTAGCATTTGCAGAACGTGGAGTGAGTCAGGGAGAGGATAAGGAAGTTCATCCTTGTCCCATATGCCTTAATGTTAATACAAGCGGCGTCCAGAGAGTATGTTCTGTTTCAATTTATATCCGCTGCAGCGCTGCGTTGGCATTTCCGCAAATGCGCGGTAGACGCCCTGTATTAAGGAGAAAAAACGTACGCCATTGTGAGATCGCTGTCAGCCAAGTACGCTTTGTAGTGCCTGTTTAGAATGTTGATGTTGATTGTAAATTCCACCGCTCATGAAAACAGATCTGTGATTCGTTTTCTGAATGCTAGGAAAGTGAAATCAATTGAAATTTATCGGCAAATTTGCGATGTCAAAAGTTGTTGTGTTTCTTCACGATAACGCACGACCACACAATGCAAATACGACGAAAAAATCCTACAAGGATTTGGCTGGGACGAGTTTGACCACACACCGTACAGCCCTTACCTCGCTCCTAGCGACTTTCATCTGTTTTGCACCTCTAATACTTCCTTGGTGGTCAACAGGTCAACAATGACAAAGAGCTGAAATAAAATGTTTCCAGCTGGTTGAACACACAGTCCGCAAACTTCTATGAAGAAGGTATACAAGAATGTGTGCCTCGGTGTGGCCAATGCCTGCAAGATTTCGGCAGTTATGTGGAAAATTAGTTTATGAGTTGTGGAATTTTGTGCAATAAATAATTTTTCTGTATCTGCACACAATTTAATTGTATCACCAAACAGAACATACTTTCTGGACGTACCTCGTATTATTAGTCTGATGTTAGGAATAGCCGGGACTACGCGAAATTGAAGATTTTAGATGATCATCCACAACAAATATTTTGTGACTCATTCTACAGCAATTCTTTCACACTAAGGAGATTCAAAGTAAGTTACTTTGAAATCCCTGTAAACTAACAATTCTTTCAAATTCTTTCAAACAAACGTTCTTTCTTTGTTGTTAATTACATTGTAACAATTACAACAGTTTGATATCAGCGAAGAGGCCGCCATCTAGCCAGACTGGACCTAACTAGCGCTATCTGCTTGACACGTGAAGTACAGCGCCCAGTGATAAATACATAGACTTTTAAAAGTTCAAAATTACTGGGATTATCTGAGAAATATAAGCTCTATAAAGATGCATTTCACATAACTTGCGTGTTATAAGGAGGTGCACACATTTTGTGCAGTAATATTTTGTGTATCCCTTATTTCCTGCCTGTTGTAGTACTGTCAGCCAGAACGAAGATGACTTGCGAGGACCTTACCAGAAAATTCAAGATATACATTTCGTTTGGCATAAAAATATCTTTAAGTTTTGTTACTTTAATCAAAAGCATTAGAGCTATCTTTGAGGTAATAGAAGATTTTCAAAAAAATATCCCATTTGCATAAATGAATCTGATGCACCTCAACTTCTATTAACATTTTCAGGATCGTGTAAGTGCTGTCACTTAAAACCGACAGTGTGCACCGGATTTGAACCCGCGTCCTTGAGATGTATGGCCCAGAGCCTAACGAACTGAACTACCCGGATCGATATTTCGATATCCAATTTTGGTTAGAATGCAATACTTGCTCTAGTTACGTAAGTAGATAGTAGACCACCAAATGCTCTTTATACGCTCTATAGCATTTCCACTTTTCCAGAACCTGGAAGGAGTCAGGGAGAGGTTAAGGGTATCCGCCTTGCTTCACATCCTTTTGTGTCAATATTATTTACATCTGTAGTTAGGAATAGCCGGCATTACGAAATAAACATATAAGGTGAGATCGGCTACCTGTGGAATGTAAATTAAATACTTGGACTGTATGACATCTAGATGAAAGAAAACGAAATGTTTAAGTAAAAGGTGATATCGGTTATGAAAAACGAATATAATATTAGAGGCAGTAATACAGAGAGTACTTCAAGATTCAGTGTTAGTACCTTTGCTATATCTGATCTATATAAGCGATCTCTCACTTCGTACCAAGAAACGATGGAAAATAATCGTGAATTATTTTAGAGATCGGAAATCCTTGCTTACTGTAAATGGAGAAACCCTCACAAAGGAAGTTACACGCGGCTGCCCCAAGGATCTGCGTGTAGTCCCGGTTTTTGGGTTATACTGTATGATGATCTGTTACAGCAACAACTGCCGTCAGATTGTAGTATTTTTGCTTATGCAGATGATGCTTTACTACTTGTTAAATCAAATGACGCTAAAATCCTTGAAGAAAGAACTAATGAAGCACTTAAAATAATACACTCATGGGGAATTAAAAATAAACTTCTGTTTCATCCCTACAAAACCTTGGCAATGATTGTCACCAGTAGAAGAAAAATGTAGCCCATTACTCTTACCATGAATAACGTCGACTTGAAGGTAGTATCTACGGTAAAATAGCTTGGCGTTATACTGGATTGTAAATTAACATTTCGATCACACTGTTATTAGATTGCTGAAAGAACCAGCAAGCTCCTTGGTGCCCTCGCAACAACAAAATAACCAACCTGGTGTCTGATTTCTAGTATTCTTAAAATTATATATCAAGGTGCTGTAGTGCCCCTAATTTTGTATGGTGTATCTGCATTCCAGGATGTTCTTAATAAAAATGGGCAGTTAAAAAACTTGCACAAATTTAAAGGGGATATCTCCTTCGCATAAATCGAGGATATCGTACAATCTCCAATGATACAGCTCAGATTATAGGTAACATCGAACCTTTGGCTCTCACTGGTTTATCAACAACACCTATTACGAATTTAAGACATGAACGTGAATGTGCGTCTTATCTTTCTAACTTAAAACTACAAATCCCGGAGCATCCTACCACAGCAGGACACCCATAAAGTTTTGTAACCTGTTTAAAGGAAATACGTAATTTTCATGATTATTACATATATACAGACGTTTCGAGTTTCCAATTTGAAGATAATATATCTGCAGTGGGATGTGCTTTTGTTGTTTACGAAAACCAAATGGAACTAACTCACTCCATGTTTAAATTGTCACCTAAGTGTTTTGCATTCCAGTCGGAGCTCTTAGCAATTAAAGAAGCTATAAAATGATGTACTGTTAATGGTAACAGTGCTCATATTCTTAGTGATTCACAATCAGCTCTACTCGCTATTAGTGATAAATACAATTTAAATTCATTAGCACATGAAATCAGAACCTTGCTTGAAAACCATCCAGGACATATTTGCATGGGATGGGTAAAAGGACACAGTGGAATTTTAGGTAACGAGAGAGCTGATTGCTTGGCTAAGAAGGCTGCAGAATCCAATCTTCCTGTGACTTGCTCTTTATGTCCTATTTCTAATGTAAGAAGAATAATATATCAACATATTCTTGAAGAATGGAACCAACAATTGCTAACAACTGCAAATGGGAGTTTAACCCAAACATTATTTTTCCCTAGTGTATATGACAGAGGAAAATGTGAAACTCTTGTGCCAAATTTTGTTTTGACACAATTATTAAGTGGACATGCTAAATTTGGTGTATACTTATCACTCTTTCACTTAACATCCAACTCCGAGTGCATGTGTGGTGACGAATTTCAAACTGTAGTTCATCTCCTTTTCTGTTTTGCCATTTTCTGGCAGAAAGACAAGAATTAATATTCAAGCTAGACTCTCTAGGAACTGAATTTTCTGCTCCGCTCTACCTTTGCTAATGAAGCCACAACAGTATACGTACTTATGACGTTTATAAACCCAGTGCTTAAACTTCTGAAATAGTTAAATATGCATCAGAGTAAGACATAATTTCTTCCTTCTAGTATTTAAAATATTTTTGTTAAAATTGTATATTTTTATGTATCAACTCTAACCCTAATATACCACTGTATAAAATAGGGTTCAATAAGTCTGAATAAATACAAAAAACCATTGGGGCATTTGTAACTGTACGGTGCACGCTGTTTTGTAATACCTGCATTCGGCGGAGATTAGTCTTGATGGTGCTACATAGGTAAAAATGGGACGGACTAGAGACGTGTAAAGAAAAAGGGAGGATTCATAACTATGTGAGGTGCGCCTGTTGGGTAAAGGGTCCAGTTTCGATAGCCAAGCAAACGCAAGCGTAACAGGCTGACAGATGTGGGCGTTCCAAGTAAGTTGAGTTTCCAGTAGCACCCCAAGGTATTTCACTGGCTCACATGAGACATGTTCGTCGAGCAGCTGTAGTGAAGGAGAATCCATATAAGGACGTAATGAGAAGCTCTTAACCTCTGTCGTGTTAGTGTTGCGTTAGGATTCATAACCAGGTGTGGTGCCAGTCGATCCAGTTTGCAGTTCGTGAATGGCATGACGGATATTCGAGTGAGACTATACGAGAGCAGTCTCATCAGCGCATAAGGCCGTGCAAATTGAAGCTATAGCAGGAAGATCATAAGTGTATACATTAAACAGGAATGGTGCTACTACTGAACCTTGAGCTACACATGCTAAGATGTGTCGTTTGGTGGATGTGAACGCAGCAATGCGCACGCACAGCTATAGTCGGTCAGTAAACACTTATCTGATAAGAGTGTATTGTTAAAGGTAGCCGTCTGCTTTGTGCTTATATTTTACGACGTACCCAACAGTTAGAGAAAGTACGGTGTATCGTCCACTTTGACTGCAAATACATGTTCTGACGCTCCCTGAAAAAATGAAAAAACTAGCTACAGTGTCTGTCAGTGAACAGCATAGCTCAAAAATAAAGAATGGTATTCAAGTTTGTTATCATCCAAAGGTTTTCAAGACAGTCGTCTATTCCAGAATTACCCTTACATGTAATAGTCTACCTTAGTTTTACTTTCCTAAAAATGGCAATAACGATTATCGTCAAACTGCTATATGTTTAAGATATTTTCATAAAAATGAAATAAATATCTTGAAGTTTCTGGTCATGTCATCAAAATTCCTCTTCATTCTGGATGGCTTTTACGTAAATAGTAAACTTCAAGAGATGGATAGCATCTTGCTGCACAAAAGAGAAAGATCTCCTTGAACACACAGCATTGATTTCTATTTATTTTACATTAATTTTACTACATGGTGTTATCGCATACAACGAGCCAGAGCAGTATAAATCTCTTGTTATGAATCTCTTATGATAGCTGATTGCCTTCAGCAATTCAACAGAAACTGATTCATTTCCTCTCTATAAACACAGATGGTTGTGGCCAACCAAATGTTTTCACTATGAAAGGGTAAAGTATATTCGTTTTTGTCCGTCATGGACACACAGTTTCTATACTTCTATTCGTGTCTGTGTTGTATTAAAATCAGATATCCGTCACACAGCTCTTGCATGGTCCAGACGAAAAGGTAAGCTAACAGAAGAGATTTGGCCTAGCGCTTTCTCTACACAGAATCAGTTGTCGCCATCGCGATGCTACAAGGTCGCTAGAAATCATAAAAAAGTATTCAAAAAGGTACTAGATTTTCCATATACCGGGTGGTGCAGTGCAAGCTCCATACATCTGGGGGCTTTAACTTAATTACTCGGAGAGGAGAGGAACATAACAGATGTACCAACTGAATTTATACAAAGTGCCATTTATTTACGTCATGCTTTAGAATTATATCTTCAAAATAACATCTTCTAGATGACCTCCATTACAGTCCACACATTCCTACAAGCGTGCAATCAAACTGGAGAAACACACGAGCAGTAGGTCTCAAGCTATAGACATAACTTTTTTCAGTAGTGGCTTCTTTCAACGCTTGCAGAGTTGCAAGACGTCCAGTAAGGACTTTTGTTTCAAATAGCCATACAAGAAGAAATCAGGAACTGTAAGATTGGGTGAGAGCGAAGGCCATAAATGATACTGCAGAAGATAGCTCTTGAAGGTCGAACCGCAGGGAGAAGTTTTTGGGTCACTTGCGTTTTGTACGGGTAAATCTGAATTCAATAGTATGCGTCCTAACGATCTAAAGATATGAAACCTACGAGGTGAACGATGCCGACTACCGACAAAAACTTTTCTCACTCACACGGTTTTTTCTGGTGACTTCACAGTTCTAGGTGGACCATGATTAATGTCCAGGGCACTACCACATGTTGCATACTTATTCAACCAAAACATAATTGTTTTCCGTGAAGGAAATGTACCGTGGCTGGGCACATTAAAATGAACTCGAAATATTTTGATGACAAGGCCATCGATAGGCACCGATTAATATGCCGAGTGGCGAAATCGCCCACGGGGAAACTACCTCAGTTGGGATTTATGCTAGGCGGAGAGTTTGGGATTTCTACTAATTCATTTTTATAACGGTTTGGTAGCACTAATTAACACCACAATTAGTTTTATTAGAAGATTTACTACACTAAACAATTACAAAGTTGGTCCATAGGACTACATACCTGTTACAGATAGGGCATTACGAACGACCCAGACAAAGGCCGGCAAAGATAAAGGATTCACACCAGACTCACATATGCCACCAGGGGGTGATGACAAACACACGTGGCGTCACTACTACATTATCCGCGGCTAGCGAAGGATACAGGCTATGGCGCGTTTGAATCAGCGGATCACAGCAGTACTGACTTGTCGAGTATAGGTTTGACCGTTACATTGGGCGGTATGTCGTTCGTATGGACTGTGTGATATTAAGTTTGTTTTACTTTGTTAACTAGTGAAATGAATAATATTTAGTACTTCAGGTTAACATATATTCCAGTTTGTTCGTAAATTGTATGTATTTAGTAGTGTTTTCAAGTAGGCTGTAAGTTAACCTGTGGGAAAGTTCTAACGGCTTTGATGCCATAGTTCATCTTCTCGCTTGAATTTTGATTGAAGCATTTACATTAGTAAATTCTGCATATCCTTTTATTATGCGTGTGATATTACATAGTTCTATCCTGTGCTTAAATGTACAGAAGACTTATCCCCATTATTGAACGAAATAATAACTTCTGTGTTTAACCACATGCTGGATACAAATTAATGCTATTATTTCTATTATTATTCTCCTTTTTGTGTTCTCAGAATTGTAAACAATGCCTCGACGTTGTAGTGTCTTTGTGTGTAGATCAAATTATGACACAGAAATTGAAAAAAACTACAAGACTTTCACTACCAAAAGACGAAAATATTCGTAAGATCTGGCTACCGCTGGCTACAGATTTTTCGAAATTAAAGAATACTTTAGTGTGCATAAAGCATTTTGAGGAATCGTGTAATAAGGGTAGACAAGATTTCTACTTCAAAAGGAGAGTTAATAGAACATGAAAGGCAAATCCCTAAACCTACAGGAAATGCTGTACCAACAATACTTCCTAATACGCCCTCTTACTGTTCCAAAACGATTCCCAAAATAAAACGTCTTGCTGATAAAGAAGACGAAAATTTGATCCAGGTCTTTCGAGACAGCATTAAATCAGATAAACAGCACGTGGAAAGGGATTTAATAAATCATGTAGATAGCATTATTTCTTTTGTAGATATAAGACAAATCAATTCCAGTAAAGCTAATTGAACAGTAACTAAGGACGGGGGAACAATTTATATTTGTTTAATGGGTATAAATAATGGCACACTTTGTGTCATTTATACATAATGTCTTTATTCTTTAAAGTATCATATTTATAGATCTAAAGGGTATAATAATTTAAGTGTATATATTATAAGTACGTAAGTAATTATAAGAAACGTAATATAGCTTAGTAGTACGAGTGTACCAAAAATAGTTCCGAGACATAAAATCCCTTCTAATATAACATTACTTATAGAATTATGTTAATTAAAGTATAATTATCTAGAATGATGGACATATGTGAAATACTGTTTATTCATAATCATTCAGTTCACTAATAAAACAATGTAACTTCTGCGCTACGCTGTCCACTCTCACGCTGTCACTCGTGTGACGTCACACGAACGTTCCCCTACGTGCCGAAGCCGGTCTCTTTCGTTAGCCGCGTACATTATAAATACAAACTCTAGCATCCATTCTCTGCGCTGCCACAACAGACTTACTCTCTTGAAAGAAAGGCACTGGTGAAGCACAGTGTGCCCGTTGTTCATTGATGTGGTATTACAGTATGGCTTCCTATTTTCCCAAGACATAGAATTGAAGCTGAGGAACTTGTTATGCGCACAACGATATTGACCAGGATAACTGCATCAACATATGTTTTTCCAGTTTTTTTATAGATCTGTCATTTTTATTTTTATTTACTTTTAATTATATCTGAAGAATTATTGAGTGCATGTTTTTCTTAATTCGCCTAGGTACGAGGGCGGTCTAAAGTGTCCGAGCTCAACATGAGGAATACAGTACTCGCAAATAACAGCTAGTAAATTTCGTTGTTCATCTATTGACAGTTACTCAGCAAAGTTTCAGCCATTTTGGAAGCTCATTTGTTATGTAACAGACATTTGAGTGAGTTGATGTGAGTGTTTTTATGGAAATAGACAAAATCGAGTGTCGATCTGTCAATAAATATTTGTTTTCGAAAGGCAATTGGCCTACGCAAATCAAAGATAAGTTGGATTCAGTGTATGCGGACTCTGCACCATAATTTACTACAGTGAAATTTTGTGCAGCTGAATTTAAACGTGGCCGTAAGAGCCTGGTAGACGATGAATGTTCTGGACGTCCAAAACCTGTAACAACTTAAGAAAACAGCGCCAAAGTTCAACAAATGTTGCTAGACGACCGCCGAATTAAAGTAAGAGAGATGGCAGAGGATATGTACATGTCAAAAGAACGTCTTTGTCACATATTAAATCAACATTTAAATATGAGAAAGCTGTCAGCGTTTTGGGTGCCGCGTTTGCTGATCTTAGACCAAAAAGTGTTCGAATGGACACTTCCAAGGATCTGTTGGCGGAGTTTAGGCGCAATAAATCCGAGCTTTGGTGCAGATTAATTACTGTAGATGAACCTTGGATACACCATTAAAAGCCCGAAACAGAAGTACAGACCAAAGAGTGGACTGCCAAGGGGAAAACGCTTCCAAAAAAACCAAAACTATTTTTTCGGCTGGGAAAGATGGGGACTTTTTGGTATAATCATAGAGTAATTAAATTATTATTAATTTATAATAATTAATTATATTTGTACCCTTAAAGATAAAAGACGGATTTAATTTTTAAAAAACTACTTACCATCCTTGGGTTAATACACATTTTGATTTTTTTTTAATAAATTTGGTATAACTTTAGTTCCTCAAACTAAATACAGTATTAAAAATGTATTACAGTTCTCTGTAAAATTACTAATAATAAAAAATCTGGTATTTATCAGTCTAATTGTTTCAAATCTGATAGAGTTTATATTGCAAGGACAAAAAGTAATTTAGAAACCAGAACGAAAGAACATTTTCCTAACATTAATTAATTTTTGGCCAATTAATCATGGAATAAATCCAGAAGTTAAATTCTTAAAACAATTAAGTGGTCTGATAGATTTATCGGTTTGGGAAAATATATTTATTTTAAAAAACAAACATCGCGTAACGAATTTTGAAATACCGGCAGTGGATTATGTTTTTAAATGTTCTTCATTTTCAGATTTTTATAGTACTAACAAGACCGTATTAACATCTAGTGTTTGTAACTATGACAACCTTGTTTCCGGCTGAGGATGTGTAAAAGTTTAACATTATATCGCGATCCCGGATAATTTATAAGGAAATCATCATCACTTCTTATAGGTGAAGTTTAAGATACAAATTGTTATATTTGTATATATTTGTTTGCTTCACTGTTATTAGCTTCAGGATAATTACCTGTCAAGCTGAAGGCAGAACATATGGAAAAACGGCCACATTTGAGGAAAAAGAAAAACCTGTTTCACCAAGGCAACACACCATCTCACACCTCAGTTTTGCAAGGGCGAAAGCCCACGAATAACGGTTTGAACTATTTGCGAATCCGCCTTACTCACCAGATCTAGCGACATCTTTTTGTTCCCTCATATGAAAATTGGGCGCGGAGGACAGAGATTTTCGTCGAATGAAGAGGCAATAACCTTGGTGAAGAAATATTTTGCAAGAAAAACGCCGAGAAATATTTGGACGGGTTACAGAGATGGGAGCATCGCTGGGAGAAGTGTGTAGAGTTACAAGGAGACTATGTTGAAAAACGCCGAGTTCTATTTGGACGGGTTACAGAGATTGGAGCATCGCTGGGAGAGGTGTGTAGAGTTACAAGGAGACTATGTTGAAAAACGCCGAGTAAATTTTGGAGGGGTTACAGAGATGGGAGCATCGCTGAGAAAAGTGTATAGAATTACAAGGAGACTATGTTGAAAAGCGCCGAGTACTACTTGTGCGGGCTACAGAGATGGGAGCATCGCTGGGAAAAGTGTGTAGAGTTAAAAGGAGACTATGTTGAAAAACGCCAAGTATATTTGGACGGGTTACAGAGATGGGAGCACCGCTGGGAGAAGTGTGTAGAGTTACAAGGAGACTATGTTGAAAAACGCCGAGTACTATTTGGACGGGTTACAGAGATGGCAGCACCGCTGGGAGAAGTGTGTAGAGTTACAAGGAGACTATGTTGAAAAACGCCGAGTACTATTTGGACGGGTTACAGAGATGGCAGCACCGCTGGGAGAAGTGTGTAGAGTTACAAGGAGACTATGTTGAAAAACCCGAGTACAATTTGGACGGGTTACATTGATGGGAGCATCGGTGAGAGAAGTGTTTAGAGTTACAAGGAGACTATGTTGAAAAACGCCGAGTACTATTTGGACGGGTTACAGAGATGGCAGCACCGCTGGGAGAAGTGTGTAGAGTTACAAGGAGACTATGTTGAAAAACGCCGAGTACTATTTGGACGGGTTACAGAGATGGCAGCACCGCTGGGAGAAGTGTGTAGAGTTACAAGGAGAATATGTTGAAAACCCCGAGTACAATTTGGACGGGTTACATTGATGGGAGCATCGGTGAGAGAAGTGTTTAAAGTTACAAGGAGACTATGTTGAAAAAAAGTCTGAGAAAATAAATATTTCTTGATTAGGCCGGTAACTTTTCAGACCAGCTATGTACATCTGCGACTAATTACAGAATGAACAAAGAGTATGAATTTTAGTTTATAACAGTTAAATGGAGCAATTAAGTTAAGTGGGCAATAAGAGCCTTGCATATAGTATCTCATTGAGGTTGAGGAGAAGTAAACTGCAGAATTTTAATTAGAAACATGATGTAAAAGTTATCCATTCTGACAGCACTAAATAAATAAATAACCTTTTACTCATAGTATTTTCTATTGAAATTAAAGCTTAAGAAGTATAGGCTATTTAAATTTTGATTAACGCACCAAATGCACCAGAGAAGGAAAGTGCACAATAATAAAGTTGAGAAAATCTTATCACTCTGTAACATTGGGCAAAGAATGTAAAGCAATTTGTGTTCAATATTCTATCAAAAGAGAGTACTACTTGCTGGTAATCACATTTAATTTGCCACTTCAGTGCAAATGTTGCCCTTGAGATACATAGTCAAGTAAAACGGAACTGCTGTTCACTTATCTGTCACTGTCAACTGTCCAATCGGGAGCTCAGCTGTCTCTCAATGGTCCCATATACAAAACCCAACGTTAAATCCGAAGAAGCGATATTTCTAATACTTTTAGTATTAGTGTACGATTTGAATTTTCATCAATTAAACATAAAATAGTATAGACAAAGTTGTTTGTTATTTGATATAATTTACCGGTATGGAAGTTCTAAAATTCTAGAACTTAACTTCAAAATCCGAAAATGTATTAATATTAAACCCATCACAATTTTGGCATAACAGGGGTTAATTCTACCCATTTAATGTTAACTCGAAACATACACTTATAGAAATTGTTTTATCAGACCCTTCCTTATACATGCTGTGACTCTGTGGGTTCGTAGAGATAAAAGTGCAATTTGCAGAAATGAGAAATGTTCTTTATTTCCGTAAAAGTACCCTTTGGTCAATCCTTACAGTAGCAGAATTACGTAACATACACGAATACAATCTTCCAAACTCGTTGACCACAACAAAGAGCTCACTTTCAAAACCCCGCTGCAGGCACACGATTCAACTAACCCCGGCCTCCTTTTGTACGACCATTCCTAATTCCAGAAGGTTGTGGAATGTTCTTCATCAATCAAGATGTCACTAAAAGTTTCCAGTTATCTATCTTTATCTGTATCGGCAAGCCCTTTTATCTCCGCGCTGTGTTATCTGCCCTTTATCTCCGAGCTACACCATCTGCCCCTATGTGTATGTCAAGCCGCGCTATCGTAATAATAGATTCGCGACAGTACTAATAAATATGCTAATCTATTAAGTTTAATAATAGGAAAAACTATCAAGGGCTGGTCGTTACGTGTTGGCCTTGAAATGCTCACGTCAGGCAGATAAAACCAACTATTAAGCATTTAAGAAAATAACTTGTAATTATTGGTAAATTCAATCAAATAACAAGAAATAACACAGAATTATTTTACTATACAAGTAAATATTTTAGCAAGATCTATTATTTGTGTAGTAACATTTAGTCTAAATATCTCTTACGGCTTACCAATTATACAAAAATCATCCAGAACTAAAAAAGATATTAGGGACAATTTATACAATACATGTTACACATGAAAGTATATTTAAATATTATGTTTTAATCTAAATCAACTTATTTGAGAAAATCAAAAAGCCGTCAAAAATTTCTCCATGTAGCTCGGGTTTACTGGGTTTGGTGAATATCTTACTTTCGCATCTTTAAAAATGTTGAAATGTATAAATCATGTTAGGTATTTAACTGTCTTTTGTTTTTGGTTTCTGCTATTTACACACATACACTTGGATATTTTGTTTCTAAAAAGGCTCCTTTAATAAGGTGTGTCTAAAAATATCTCCGTATCGAAACTTTGGGAGAAATAGAGGCTTTACTGTATCAAATGCATATAGTTAAGCTAGTCAACGTGCTTTGTTGAAGTGAAAACTTCTTTAGGCGCGTTTAGCACTTTTTCTGGGTAGTGAATTAAACTGAGCCGTCATGCTGGAATATATGACGCTAATTCGGGTGAAGTCGGCTCGAGTCGGCTCAATCCGAACTAACCCCCAAAATCATTCGTTATTTCAGTCTTACGTTGTCCATACCGCTATACACCGTAGAGTTTCTGTATCACTCAACAGCGTATCAACAACACGCATTCAGGTATGTTTTAACATATCTCAAATAATATGAAAAATTCAGAAGCCCTACAGAAGTTTCGTTAAAAAAATAATTGTCTTAGGGCCGTTCTTACAAACATCTGCCAAGGGCCAGTAACCGATTCTGTCAGATAACCTTTTGTCATTTAACAATTCGACAACATGTCAAATTCCACTTTAAACAATAATAATAGTGAAAAAGAAGAGATAATATCACCGAAGTTTGGCATTTGGATAATTAAAACCATAATAACAAACAATAAAACGAGCGTGATAATTGGAAATAAAAGTGTTAGGGTTTCGTGAAAGAGATATTTCATTTCAGAACTGGTTATTTTTATTGACAATTTCTCTTTATTGTGAGTAGTAAGTCGTAAAACATCAATAAATTAGATGTAATAGCATGTAATTAATAAAATTACCACGTTTACCTTCATTTACAACTTATAGTTTATGTTTTTCCACAAACTGAAAGACCAAAAGAGGGACAAAAAGATATGATCTATCAGTTTGATTTTTTATACAAAAATATTTAAATATATATTAATTAGTTCGTAAAATAAAAATTTAAAGGCAAAACACCGGACAAAGGCATCGATGTTATAAATAAAAATGCAACGAAATATGTGTATCAGCAAGAAACAAAATATGTAATATGAGTGTGAAATAGCATGTATTTTAATATAAAAATAAAATACATGTAAAACAGTATATTATGTGATATGATTTTACTTCCTTTATACATCCTTTATGTACAACCCTCTTCGCACGGTCGCAAGTCCGTGGTCATTCAGTTGTTTCAGAGTATTTTCATTTGTGAGTACACTTAGCGTAAGGCAGGAAATGTTTAGCTCCAACTGGCAAGAATGTGTCAACATTAAATTTTTGCGAATAATTTTTAAAAATAATTTGTGATGCCAAGTTTTTTAGTTTTCACTTCTGTCATGTGCTCTTAAGCACATATATTTTTTACCTACCATGTGCATTTTCGTTAAGTTAAATTTTAAAACCCTAATAGCTGAGTTTCTGTTTTCTGTATTGTGTTCTTCATGTGGATTTATGAAGGAAAACAGTTCCTACCTCGGGAATGGAGCTGGGATACAAGAAATGAAAACGCGAGGTTGAGCGTACCACGAAACCACCTGGAGCGCTGCCATACTTGATCACGAAAGGCGATTAGCTGATTCAAATTTCGATTCAGTTTTTCTGTTTGATGTTTTGTAGTCTCTCTTTGGAAGTTGTTTTTAGAAGAAAGAGCGTTGGTTTGTTATCTTCGCTACTTACTCCAGGTACACAAAAATAAGCATGATAATGTATTTGTGTTTAAAACTCTCATTATTATTGGAGGTGTCAATGTTTGTCAAGGGTCTAAATAAATGTGAAACATACCAAACTCCAGGTGGATTTGACACACAATATTTAATGGTCATATTCTAGACCCATTGGAGACAACATTTCTGCAAACTATGTTTAATGGAAAAATTGCAATTTTGGCCATTTTTGTATCAGAGTGTCCCCTTAATTCCTTGAAAATTCATACAAAATCTTTGAGATGATTCATTAAATTATAAAACAATGAATATATTCCATGGAGAGAATTCATTGCAAGATTCAGAACTGGAGAATGAGCAATGTACTTTCATGATGTAGAGCTATTTCTTGTTACTATTAACATAATTAGTTTATTCAACCTGCAGCCATTACAGAGACCATTATATAAAGCGTAATAATTGCAGCGGTAGGCGATGCTGAACATGTCTCAAATTTCTTGGTTCTCACAGGCGGGAACCAGAAGTACCAACGATGAAACTACTACGTCGTGTTTGTTTCACATTAAGCTAACAGAATAGATTAAGATTGAATTTTAGTGCGAAAAATTGTGACCGTAAAAAATTATGATCATTCTTTATTGAACAGCCCTCGTATTTTACAGGAAAGTAAAAATTCTTATAATAATCTGATATGAAATACGAGTTCTCGTGATTTGGTAATATACATGTTCTATCTTCTAGCATTTAATTTCAAAGGAACTGCTTTCATTTTGGATATTTATTAGCTTTGTATCAGCTGATAAAGGAATGTTGAAGCTATAATTTGTAGGACTTTCTGACCCAAACCAGCATTACAAAGTATACACGGCAGAAAATTAAATGTAAATGCTTGATTACAAGATAATTCTGACGGAGAAATGATTCTCAGAACAAAAATTTCTTCGATATGTTCTTTATCCCCGCATAAATGACTACAGATCAAAAGTTATGTTAGGAAACTATTTACGTAATTTTCGTGTAAGCATACACTTTACATTACTTTCACACACAATAATTTATGGTTTCAGCTTAGGATGTACAAATAACGTAAGGTTATCTATCTCCTCCGGTGTTCTTCATTCCTTACTTCTAAATCAAATTTCAGCCAGGAAAAAGTGGTATTGGTGGCGCTAACAACACGGTCTCATCTCTTGTTATCCTTAACAGTAACCTTCTTCCTCTCAACATGATGTTATGGTTACGATTTAACAGAATAACAAATAGCGGTTCAACTTCAGCCATACATTACAGAATATACCCGGAAATATGTCCTAATAGTATTGCTGTAGATGATAGAAGATGATTATATGAGATTTTATAAAACAACTTCAAAACTGCAGTTTACACTCACAGAGCTCTCACGTAATTATTAACTTTTGGCATCATATATAGTGGTATTTTTTACATGAAATAAACCTAAGACACAGATTAATACCTGATGGTCAACTCTGTGCTGTGGATTGAAGCTACAGCTGTATTATTTTATCTTGACAGGAATCCTGCGCGGTAGGGATGAGTAGCAACTGTGGTGGTGATAGTGCACCTATCGCCACAATGCGTCATACGCGTAAGATTAGGAGAGGGAAAGGCGGTTTATAAGGAGTCTAAAAACAAATTTCATTCTCGAAGCCAGTTTTGCAGCTCTTATAAACTAAGTTGTAATTCTTCTATTTTAGTAATCTCCACGCATTTGTTGGATCCAAAATAGTACATAGACATTTGGAACAAACCCCTGTTCTCTTCCAGCAGGCATGATAAACAACTGTCGGACTTTCAATATCGCTGCAGAGTCCTTGTAATGTATTTCACTCCAGGCATATGGTCTAGTATGCGCTGTATTTATATAAGTTTCATCCATATAAATTATATAAACTTCACTTCGATATCTCCGAATATTTCATAAATAATTAAGCCTTTTTGCACGTATGGTGCAATTTACGATTAAAATTTGTCTGTCTTGCTTAGTGTTCTTTTTTTCCTTTTTTCAAATAATCCTAGCTTCAAAGGAACTCTTCTTAATGTTCAGACACTGCCTTGGAAGTCAGTAGAATTTTTAGTTTCATAAGCACTTTCTTCAAAGTTGGTCTTTGTTCTTCTGTGCTTTAAAAGTTAATCATAGTTCGCCTAACTACTTCTGAATTAAAACATCCAAATTAGATTTTGTGCAGGGTTTTAATCTTTGTTCACTGGGCATAGAGAAGGACGTTGTTGCACTAGCACCAATGGCTTTTCTTTCCTTAATAACTCTCCTAAACTGCCTTCAGACACAATTGTTGCCTCAGATACCTTTCCCCAGATTTTTATAGCTGACCCAGGTCATTGTTCCTTTTTTATAAATCTATGGACATTGGCTATTACTTCTCGTGTTTTTAAATGTAGCACTTTATTTCGTAATGTGCTGCTAGGAGGTGTCATTTATAAATGCCCTCTTGGAACCAGGAGACAAGCACATTTTGAAACAAGCTGTAGTGTTACCGAGTAGCTCTGCACGTGTTTAGTTGCTCGCAACTGGTACGCAACTGACCTGCCCTCCCCTCCAGTTGCACAGGTTCTGAGGTAGACTCGTCCAGATATCACAGTGCATCGCTCTGCACTTTTAAAGATAAAAAATATATATCTGTATATGCGTCGCCTTTCCTAAAGTTTCGGGTGCAACCTGTTGGAATTAGCGATTGCGTCGGTAATGCACTGAGCTTCAATTACGACAGAGCTTCCCCCACATTTCTCCGCTCGTGTCACTCGAAATCCAAATTCTTTCTAAGCTACATCTCGCTTAAACATAGTTCATGGCAGAAATCAACTATCGCATGTTACTGAAATGCACGTGACATACGGTGAGGAAATGAGCGGTGAAATATTCGTTATCCGATATTTTCTTTCTTGTTTATTGTTTATATTATGCAATTTTAAGCTTCTTCTTATTTATCCTCTTATGTATTCATTAAATTATTTGCCATCTTCCGAGACTGGTATAAGTGAAAAACAAACAAACCTCTTTGTTACGAGCCCCAAATGATAAAAACCTCTTTCCCTTTCTTTAGAATTTACTTTCGCGATCTTCAAATATTTCTAGCGGCAACAGAATAGCGCCAATAAAACGAACCATTTAGCTTGGAGAATATATATAGTGCTACAAACTGAACTAATTTTTCGACTTCCTTTCACCTTACTCCTTCTTATTGCTCTCCTCCTCCACCTCCCTTTCCTCATCCCTTTCCCTCCCCTTATTTGTCTTTAACATACACATTTGAGTAAATCTTAAAATTATCATCTTAAAATTGACATCTTGTTTGTGGTTTACCTTTAGGCTATGCATCATCACACCTTTATTTGTTGTGTACTTATTGCTTTATCTTCATGATCAAAATGTTATCATCAGAAGAAACAATCTGGCGGTTCAGGAACTAGTACTGAAAATTAAATCTAGTTGGCGCTACCTCGACATTCGTAAACAAAACAAGATCATCGCGGTAAATCTTAATATTAAAGTTACAGTCGACACTCTGGCTGCGGTTCATTGTTCACGCTATGCAACATTTTATTTCGTTCCATTTATTTGTTATCTCCCGAGATAGAACTAAGTGAAACGCAATCAAACCTCTTTGTTCGGCGCCAAAACGGTTCAAATCTTTTGCCGAGTTTTACTCTTCCCTTTCACGTTCTTCAGTAGTTTATACTCATAATGCAATAGCACGAAAAAGACGAACTGCTTAATTGGTAGAATTTGCAGTGCTATAAGCCAAAGGAATTTGCAATGCTTCTACTCTTTTCTCCCGATATCTTTTATAACAGTCATATTTACTTACATTTTCAAAATATCGTGATAATATTAAGCAATAGTGACGTAAATGCAACATTAATCAGGTGAAAAAGATCTGGAACAATAGGAAATTATACTCCAAACTAATTCCAGGGTGTGCCACTCCATAATTCGTAATTGATTCGAGATCAAAACAGTAAATTCTGATATTTAATTGGCATTCGATATTTTGGTTGCGTTACATAGTTTATCTATTGAAATTTATTTATTATTCACTGAATCGTTGATTTCTAATTTATGTTTATAAACTATATTACTTTATTTATTCATTTATTTGTTGGGCTACGTAGATACAAACAACTGAAGCGGAATCAGCCATATTTTCTACGACCCCCAAATGATTTCACATCTCTTTGCCCCTTTTTACTCAAAACCTCCCTGATCTTCAAATCTTTTTCAGTTGAACCTTAGCTGTGTTTTAGGCTAGTTGATTATCATTCAGAGCTTTCGTCTGATTTGCATTTCTGTTAACAGTTTTTCTCGACTTCGTACTTTCCTCATTTTTCATCTTCCTTTCTTACTTTCCACTTAATAGTTATACCTATTCGGTAAAGTTTATTCTGTTTTGGAGTGTTTGTGATAACCGAATTAGTTCTTATGGAAAAAAATATTGGAAAAGTTTTCCACAAACGCTTTGATTCTGTAAATTCTGAACGTCTTTAAGCTGTAGGATTTTTATATAAACCTTATACCTAACTCACGATTCAAACGATAAGTGTGCGTAATTACTTTTGTTATTTGGGATTGGTGGTGAAGTTGGAATCAGAGGAGAAGATCTGGAAGAATAAAGAATATTACAGAAAGCTAATTCAGGAGTGTTCCTCTTCACTATTAGTAACGAAAAATCATCGAAGTAAATTTTGTATTAAACGCTAAGCGATATTTTGTAAGCTGCTAATTTTTATGTTGTTCAATTTTAAGTTTCTTCTTATTTATTTGTTCTCTTGTTTATTCCACTATCTCCTGAGACTGGTATAAGTGAAACACAAACAAAGCTCTTTGCTACGACGGGCCCAAATGACCTCGTTGTCGACGGGCCCTAAAACCCACTAATCCGATCCAATACAATCTTTGCTACGAGCCCCAAATGATAAAAAGCTCTTTCCCCTTTTTTAGAATATACTTTCGCAATATTTAAATGTTTCTGGCGGCAACAGATTGGCGCCAATTAGACGAACCATTTAGCTCGGAGAATATGCACTGCTACAAACTGAACAATTTTTGGGACTTGTTTTCACGTTACTTCATCTTATTCTTCTTCTCCTTCTCCTCATCCTCCCCCCCCCTTATTCGAACTTTAACATACCCATTTAAGTACAACTTATAACTATCATCATACAGTTTAGGCAGTAATTAAGCCGTAGTCAGCAGAGGCAATCTAAAGAAATATGGAATAATACTCAAGACCTTCTAGAAGCCCTACTACGCAATCGTTAAGCCAAACAAGGGAATCGGTGCAAGAGGTCCTGAGTTCGAATCTCGGTCAGGGTGAGTTACCTGGATAAGGCTTTTCCGGGGATTTCCCTTATCCTGAAAGGCGAATGTCGGGTAATTCAAATCTCTTTGGGGCCCTGGGCTCATTTGGACATCATTTCACCCATTTATCGTCTGATATGACATAACGTTGGAGGACGTAAAACTACAAAAAAAAAAAAAGACATCGGTGCGAACTTCTAAATTTACGTGAAATTTTACATGTAGCTTGCTGTTTATTTTTAGCAAATGCATCACCTTACCTTTATTTATTGTTCATTTGTTGTATTTTATTTATGGTCGTGATGCTGTCATCAGAAGAAACATTCTGCAGGAACAGGGAGTATTACTCCAAACTTACACTAAAGGGCGCTACTTCGCCATCCTAAACAAAACAAGATCAACGCGGGAAATCTTGATGTTTAACCGACAATCGAAAATCTGCTTGCTGATCTTTGTTCACGCTATAAAATATTTTATTTCATTCTATTTATTTGTAATCTCCCGAGATAGAAGTAAGTGAAACGCAATTCTCACCTCTTTATACGGCTCCAAAATGCTTCAAATCTCTTTGTGCTTCTTTAAAATATTTCCTATCGTGATTTTCAATAAATGTACACATAATGCAATGCCGCTAATAAGACAAATTGTTTTTCTCTTATAACTCGCAGTGCTAAAAACCAAACGCACTTTATGTGCTATTCTGATTTTTCTTCTTCACTTTCCTACCTATACGTATTTCACATTTATATTTGTACACATTTTAAAACTACCGTGATAATTGTAAACAGCAGTGAAGGAGATGAAACAGTAATCAGAGGAGAAAATCTGAGATAATAAGGAATAATACTGCAAACTATTTCTAGAGGGCGCCAATTCTCCATTCCTAAAGGAATCCATATCATAACAGTAAGATCTGATATTTAATTTACATTCCATTTGTGGTTGCTTTTCTTTGTTTATGCAATTCAGTATTCTTATTTATTTGTGCATTTATTTACTTATTTATCTATTCATTTATTTATATGTATTTATTTGGTGTTATTTCAATATTATTTTATCCATTTCATTGACTGAACCTTACGATCTCATATGGGACAAAATGAACGATTATTTCTGCATAACTTGATTAACATCAAGTAGAGAGAGAAATGAATATATTTTAAAATGGTGAAAAGGGTACAGTGATGTTCAAATGCAGCTTCACAGATTCTAATATACATATCGATGATATTGAAGTGTGTTTAATTGAAACAGCCCCTCACGTTAGAGAGACATCACTAGAAACAGAGAAAAAAAAAACTTACCCGAAATAAATGTTCGTTATTTTACAAACTTTAATTATATGATAATATCAAAATTCACATTTTAGACAATACCTCGCTGCTGTTATCTTTAATATTCCTCATCTTGTATTCTAAAATACAAGTTCCTCATTTTTCTTTCGCGATATTCAATTGTTTCTACTCGAAATGCAATGGGGCCAATAAGGCGAAGCGGTCACTTCGTAGAATTTACAGTGCTCAAAAATAAACATATTTCTGCATATGTTTCACCTTACCTCTTATTACTTCTCGTTTTCCTTTTCTCCTTTTTCGACTTTTATAAATATATATTTAGTTACAACTCAAAAGTATCGTGATAAAGTCAGGCAGTATAGAAGCAGATGTAGTAGTGGTCGTAAGAGAAAATCTGAGAGAATAGGGAATAGTTCTCAGAATTAACTCTAGATAGCGCTGCCTCGCTATTCTTAAACGTAACAAGATCTTCGCGGTAAAATTTTATATTTACTTGATATTTGACGTTTTGTTTGCTGTTTATTTTTAGGTAATGCTTCATCATATATTTATATATGATTTGTATGTTGTTTCTTGTATATGGTCACGATGCTGTCATGAGAAGAAACCATCTGGGGGTACAGGGAGTAGTGCTCAAAATTAAATCTAGTGGGCGCTACCTCGCCATTCGTAAACAAAACAAGATCATCGCGGTAAATTTTAATATTAAATTGACAGTCGACACTCTGGCTGCTGTTCATTGTTCACGGTATGCCACATCTTATTTCGTTCTACTTATTTGTTGTCTCCGAATATAGAACTAGGTGAAACGCCGCTTTGTTTGGCGCCGAAGTGGTTCAGATACCTTTGCCACCTTTTACTCTTTCCTTTCATGTTCTTCAACTGTTTATAGAGCGAACTGTTTATACTCATAATGCAATGGCGCCAATAAGACGAAATGTTTAGATCGTAGAATTAGCAGTGCTACAAAACAAACGAATTTTCAATGCTTCTAGTCTTTGGTCCCTTGTCATTTTGTTACCGTACTATGCAATATCGTACATTTATATATTATTAGTATTGTCACCCGAACAGCGGAATTCGCGATAGAACCACCTGGCAGGTAGGGCCATACAGGTGAATCCAGGCCACGGCTACACATTTATCTCGTGTCACTAATTGAGAGGATGATTAGAAGAGCGGCACGAGCCGCGTACCGTCTCTTTCCCCTGCCCCGACGTCTGGAACATCTGCTATGATTTTCCGAACCGCGAAGCTTCCAGAAACAGCGATCTTACTTTATAAGGCAGCAGTGGACGAGTCAGTGCAGTTCTTGGCAAACAGCCACGTGGAGCGCTGGGCTAGTGAACGGACTGGAATACTGTGTACGTGTATCAGAGGAGTTGTACATAATTGTGAGTGTAGAGTGGACTTGTGACAGACGAACTGCCGAATTTTAATTGTGTGCGCTACGTAATTCCGTGTAATCGGCAAGTGTTCCAAATGTAACTTGGTGGAAACAAAGAACATTTTGAGTTTGTGCAATTGGACTTTTAAATTCACGAAACTACAAGGTCACAGTATATTGTTTCTTGTTTATGTTCATGACGCTATCATAAGAAGCAACAATCTAGAGGAACAGGGAGTGGTACTCAAAGTTCAATCACGTTAGCGCTACCTCGCCATTCCTAAACCAAACAAGATCATCGCGGTAAATCCTGATATTCAATTGACATTCCAAGTTTTGACTGCTGCTCATTGTTCACGCTATGCAACATTTTATTTAATTCTATTTATTAGTTTAATCCCGCGATAGTTCTGGAATTAATTAAACTAATTTGAAAGTGCGCTAATTCATTATTTGTAACACAAACAAGATCATCGCACTATACTTTGATATTTAGTAGACATTTGACATCTTTTTGTTTGCCCTTTTCTAACATTATGTATTTATTTTCACTTATTGTTATTTTATCTTCTAAATAAATATAGCTGAAAGACAAACAACCTCTTTGCTAAAGTTCCCAATGATTAAAATCACTTTATCATGTTTACTCTTTCCTTCCGCAAACTTTTATTATTTTTGTCAATTGAATTTTATTATGTTTTAGCTATTTTGTTGTCATTCAGAGTTTGTGTGTGATTTGGTTCTTCTTTAAACATGTTTATTTCAGGTTTTATTTCTTGTATTCCTTTTGTCTTGCTTTCCTTCTTTATTTCTTCCTTTATTTCTATCTTTCCTTCTTTCAACTTTTCTTTCTGCCTTCCTTTCCTTCCATCCTTCATCTTAAGGACAGTGAGATTATTTTGGATACAGATATTTGCTTTATATCTTTGTCCTAGACGAATTAGAGCTGTTATCAAAGGAAAGATGGCAAAAGTGTTCTGGAAATGTGTAAGTTCGGAAAATCTTGAATGTAATCTTCTTTTTTCTGTAGAACTCCACCTTTAAACTAAATAACGGTTCAAACCACAGATATGAATATTTCTTTTTGTTTATAGTGATGACGCATTATTCGCTAGAAACAATCTGGAAAAGTACGTAATTTTACTCAAAACTGATTCTAGATTATGCTACTTCAACATTGGTAAACGCAGCAAGTATATGGTAGTAAATATTGGCTTTTATATTACATCCGATATTTTTTTGCAGTTTGTTGTATATGTTATGGAAATTATGTATATTTTTGCCTTATTTATTTACTACCTTAATTATTTATTTACTTATCTCCCGATATAGAAATAACTGAAGCGCGATCAATCCTCTTTGCTACGAACTCGAAGTGACTTAGAGTTCTTTGCATTTTTTCAATTGTTTCTTTCACAATATTTAATTGATTCTACTCGCAATGCAATGTCCCCAGTAAGACGAATCGTTTAGCTCGTAGAATTGACAGTGTTCCAAAATAAACAAATTTCTGCTTTTGTTTCACATATCTTCTTCTTATTTCTCGTCTTCTTTTTCTCCTTATTCGACTTTTTGACATACATATCTAAGTACAATACAAGAGTATGATGATAAGTTTAGGCAGGATAGAAATAGATGTAGCAGTGGTCAGATGAGAAAATCTGAGAGAATAGGGAATAGTTCTCAGAAGTAACTCTAGATGGCGCTATCTCGCTATTCCTTAACGGAAAAAAAATCTTCGCAATAAATGTTTATATTTACTTGATATTTGACATTTCGTTTGCGGTTTATTTTCATATTTGCTACATCATATATTTATATATCATTTGTCTATTGTTTCTTGTTTATGATCATGACGCTCTCATGAGAAGAAGCAATGTGAAGGTAGAGGAAGTAGTACTCAAATTAAATCTAGTGGGCGCTACCCCGGCATTCGTAAACAAAAGGAGATCATCGCGTAAATCTTAATATTAAATCGACAGTCGACACTCTGGCTGTAGTTCATTGTTCACGCTATGCAACATTTTATTTCGCTCCATTTATTTGTTATCTCCCGAGATAGAACTGAGTGAAACGCAATCAAATATCTTTGATCGGCGCAAATTGGTTCAAACCTCTTTGCCGCCTTTTACTTTTTCCTTTCACGTTCATCAACTGTTTATACTCATAATGCAATGGCGCAAAATTGACGAACTGTTTAACTGGTAGAATTTGCAATGCTATAAGCCAAACGAATTTTCAATGCTTCTACTCTATCCTCCCTATACCTTTTATAAAATTCATATTTACTTACTTTTTTTAAATCATCGTCATGACATTAAGCTGTTGCAAAGGAATTGAGGCAGTAATCAGGTGGAAAAGTTCTTGAGGAATAGGAAATTATACTCCAAACTAATTCTAGTGGCCGCCAATTCACAATTCGCTATTGAATCGAGACGATAACAGTAAATTCTGATATTTAATTCACATTTGACGTTTTGGTTGCCGTAGATTGTTTATTTATTACAATTTATTTATTCGTTAACTTATTTGTTTATGTTTATTAACTACATTAATTTATTTATTCATAAATTACTCTACGTAGATAGAAAGAAATGAAGCGCAATCAATTTTCTTTTATACGACTCCCAAATAATTTCACACAGCTTTGCCCGTTTTTTCTCAAAACTTCCGCATTCTTCAAACCTTTTGTCAGTTGAATTTTAACTGTGATTTATCTAGCTTGTTATCATTCTGAGTATTTGTATGATTTCTGTTAACAGTTTTTCTCAACTCTGTACTTTCCTTAGTTTTGTTCTTCTTTTCTTACTCTCCACTTAAAAATAATTATACCGATTTTAAATGATTATTCTGGTTTGGAGTGTTTGTGATAAGCAAATTAGTTCTAATTAAAATAAATGATGCAAACGTTTCCCGGAGACGCCTAGATTCTGTAAATTCTGCACGTCTTTTAGCTGTAGGATTTTTATATAAACTTTAGACCAGATTCAAGGTTCAAGCAATAAGTGTGCGTAATTATCTTGATGCATGTTTTTGGTAGTGGAGCAGTAATCAGAGGAAAATATCTGGAAGAACAAAGAATATTACACAAAACCAATTCTAGGGTGTACCACTTCGCCATTAGTAACGAAATAACATTGCAGTGTCCGATATTTTTTGTTGTTTATTGTTTATGTTATGCAATTTTAAGTTTCTTCTTATTTATTTAATCTCTTCTTTATTAATTAATTTATTTGTTATCTCACGAGACTGGTATGAAACGCAAACAATCCTCTGTGCTACGATCCCCGAATGATAGAAAGGTCTTTCGCTTTTTAAAATTTACGCTCGCGATATTTGAATGTTTCTGGTGGCAACAGAATGGCGCCAATTAGAAGAACCATTTAGCTCGAAGAATATGCAGTGCTACAAACTGAACGACTTTTAGGACTAATTTTTACTTTACCGCTTCTTCTTCGTCTTCTTCTTCTTCTTCTTCTTCTTCTTCTTCTTCTTCTTCTTCTTCTTCTTCTTCTTCTTCTTCTTCTTCTTCTTCTTCTTCTTCTTCTTCTTCTTCTTCTTCTTCTTCTTCTTCTTCTTCTTCTTCTTCTTCTTCTTCTTCTTCTTCTTCTTCTTCTTCTTCTTCTTCTTCTTCTATATCTTCCCCTCCTCATCCTCCTCCTTCCCCTTATCCGACCTTAACAAACACATTTAAGCACAACTTAAAATTCTCATATACATTTTAGGCAGTAATGAAGCAGTCGCCAAAAGAGGCAATCTAAACAAATAGGTAATAATACTCAAAACCTTCTACAAATGCTACTACGCTATTCTTAAACCAACTATGATCATTGTTGCGAATTTTTATATTTACTTGATATTTGACATCTTGTCTGCAGTTTATTTTTGGGTTATACATCACCATTCCTTTATTTATTGTTTACTTGTATTTTCTTTATGGTCATGATACTATCATCAGAAGAAACAATCTGCAGGTACAGGGAGTAGTACCCAAATGTAACACTAGAGGGCGCTACCTCGCCATCTTTTAAACAAAACAAGATCAACGCGGAAGAGGCAATATAGCTTTTGTGGACGAGCGTAGTTGCCACTACTGGACACGAGTACAAGCTAAGGAATGTTAAACATAACACAAGCGAGGTATTTACTAAAATATGATTTGTAATGTTATTACATAATAAAGTAAAATAAACGAATGCGAATTGCGGGTAAGGTAATAAACAATGATAGCGTATTTTATCATTGCGGAGAAACAGAATATAGCTGTAATGATTGGAAAGATAAACAACAGTCTGTAGTTCGGATTCCTTGTAGTTTAAGGAAAAATAAATGTACAGAAGGTATAGAATACGGGACATATCAGATGTTTTAGCATTGATTAATAAGTCGAACCAACTATATATAGAGTTACATTTAAAGTAATAAAGTAACAAAATAAGAAATGTATAAGTAGAATGAAATGAGATAGAATAAAAGACAAAGCTATACGGGAAACATATAGCTGAAGGGAAAGAAGGAAATTGCTACAAAAACAGAAGGAGATATTAATAGTGCTTTCTCAGAACAAAGAGTAATGATTACTGCACGAATTACCTCCAAACCAAATGAATTACAAAACATTCAATGTGCACATTGCATTAATGGCTTCGGAACCTAGACAACAGGACCACAGATGGAACAGAAACCACAAATATATAGCAGTTAGTGTAGAATCAGAGCTAACATGGGAAAACCAAATAAAACAATTGAAGAGGGTATACAGCAAATATTAAGAATGCCCAAAATATTGACAGGCAGCAAATGCGGCTACTCAAAAGGAACACTATGTATAACATATAAATCGTGTTTACAAATATTACCAATGTTTCAACAAATATGCGGCATAATAAATAGAAGCTTAAAAACTAAAACTTGAAAAGAAACACGGATGAAATTTTAAAAGTAATGGCTGTGCCTGCCCTTCCTTTTTGGTTCTGAAACATGGACATTAACAAAAGCAGACAAAAACAAGATAGAGGCTGCCGAAATGAGATTTTTAAGAATAGTATAGGGATGTACTCTTTTAGATAAAATCCCAAATGAAAAAATAAAAGAAGGTGTAGAAATAAGTTCTTTAGAAGTAAAAGATAATAAATTATAGAAATGAATGGAGAGAGCATATTGAGAGAATGCCGAGAGATAGGATCCCAAGAGGAGTTATAAACTATTGTGACTTTGGTGGGTTCGTGGAATAAAAAGTCCAATTACACCACTCAACAATGTTCTTTATTTCCACCGACTTACAGTTTAACACTTGCCAATTACACAAAATTACTTGCTGCACACAATTACAATTTACCCGTTCGTCCGTTACAACTTCACTTGTACTCGCGATTACATAAACTCCGGTACACCTTCACAGTTCGTACAGTCTTCCGTTGCACAACCCTTTCGTTCATTAACACGTCATCGACTAACACTGCCTTCTTACACCAAGAACTGTCTTCACTCACACACACTAACCAACTGATTGACCAACTCAACCAACAACTGACTGGCTACACCAAAACCAACTCAACAACTGACACACACTGTCTGTCTGTAACCCTCTTTATAGGAATATCGCCGGTTTCTGGTGTTTACAAGATTGTTCTGGTAAACGAAAGATCGAGAAACAGGTAGAAGGAAAACAGACGACCAGTCATGTTTTCCCCTAACCAGAAGCCTGTCACCACTACAAGACAAACGAGGAGAAGGTGTGGCTAACGCGGTCCTCCCCCCTGCCTTCCGTTCGCAGCTGGTACAGGGTGTTCTAGCGGTCTCGTTACACTGCTCCCTCCTCAAAGCTGTTCGTCCTCGAACAGCCCCATCGTAGCGTGCGAGGCGGTCCAGGTGTACCACCAGGATCTGCCCGGAGTCTGAGCCAGAAGTAGCGCTGCCGTAGTTTGTGAATCATTCGGTTCGCTCCCAGGTGTCCTCCTGAAGTACCGGCGTGCACTTCCTCCAAGATTTCCGGGACCTTACTCCGGGGAAGTACCAACTGTCCTCTCTGCGCCTTCCCATCGGGTGACTCCCATACCCGGAACAGCACGCCCTCTCTCGTCTTCAACGAGTCCCATTTTGCCCAGTGCGACTTGTAGGTGGCGCTCCTCGGTGCGATGTCCTCCCAGGTTGGTCTCGTCCCTGCGTCCACTTCCCTTAAGAGTGGCCCCAAGTCTGCGTCCGCCAGCTGCTCCCTCCTCAGGCCTGCGCTATCCCAGCCTTCAGCAGGCACTGCCACAACTACTCGGACTGCTGCGGCACGCTCCTCCTCTTCCACTCTTGTGCGCCCGTGGCCGTCCTGGATCTGCGATAGGACACCTCCAATGCAATGGTCGCTGGCGTCGGTGTCCACAATGAAGGCGCCACCCGGTTGTGGGAAACCCAAAATTGAAGCACTGCACAGGGTCCCCTTCGGGTGCTGGAAAGCGTCTTCGGCGTCCTCCGTCCACACATAAGGCCGGTTTTCCTCCGTCAGGCGGGTGAGGGGTTTTGCGATGTTGTCGGCCTTTTCCTCTAAATCATTAAGGCGGTCGTCTACTTGACCCTTCCGCTTGCCCAGGTTCGTGACGTCATCCCTCTCGTCGGCCAACCGTTCCTCGAACTTTGCGGCGAAAGCCTCGTTCGCCACCTTCATTTCGGTAGCCGGACCGCCATTCGCTGCTCTCATTTCCGTGGTTAACTCGGCCTTCACTTGTTCCATCTTCTCGGCGATGTTGTCCCTAGCCGTCCTGATCAGTTTCAGTTCCGCGGCCAGGTTATTTCTAGTCTCCAGCTTCTCTGTTAATTCGGCCTGCATTTCTTCCATCTTTGCGGCCAGGTTGTTATTTGCCGCTTCTATTTCCGTTGTTAATTCGGCCTTCATTTCTTCCATCTTCCCGATTAGTTCGGCCTTCATTTCCATCATCTTCTCCAAAAATTTTTCCAATGCCGCGTCCATGGTTGTAATGTTCGGTGATGTTATCTTCCCGCTTCCTGACACCAGTGTGACTTGTGTTATCCCACTCCTGACACCAGTGTGACTTTGGTGGGTTCGTGGAATAAAAAGTCCAATTACACCACTCAACAATGTTCTTTATTTCCACCGACTTACAGTTTAACACTTGCCAATTACACAAAATTACTTGCTGCACACAATTACAATTTACCCGTTCGTCCGTTACAACTTCACTTGTACTCGCGATTACATAAACTCCGGTACACCTTCACAGTTCGTACAGTCTTCCGTTGCACAACCCTTTCGTTCATTAACACGTCATCGACTAACACTGCCTTCTTACACCAAGAACTGTCTTCACTCACACACACTAACCAACTGATTGACCAACTCAACCAACAACTGACTGGCTACACCAAAACCAACTCAACAACTGACACACACTGTCTGTCTGTAACCCTCTTTATAGGAATATCGCCGGTTTCTGGTGTTTACAAGATTGTTCTGGTAAACGAAAGATCGAGAAACAGGTAGAAGGAAAACAGACGACCAGTCATGTTTTCCCCTAACCACAAGCCTGTCACCACTACAAGACAAACGAGGAGAAGGTGTGGCTAACGCGGTCCTCCCCCCTGCCTTCCGTTCGCAGCTGGTACAGGGTGTTCTAGCGGTCTCGTTACACTATAAACGTAGAGGAAACAGACATCCAGGAAGACCACAGAAACGATGGTCAGAAGTGTTTTAAGCCGGAACAGGCACCATTGCCTAGCCGTTGCAGTGGAGAACAAGAAGAAATATAACAATTTGTAACTTAAAACTTCACCTGTCTAATAAGAATTGATGATACCTTTCTTATAAATGTTTCCTATAACAGCAACCACAACAACATATTGTTACCAAATTAGCGGAAAGCACAACCAACGACAGCTGACAAGGGACCAGAGGCAGCCGAGCCACACCCTCCCATTAATCTGTTACTAGCTGAGGGGTTGATTAGGGGAGTGTCACTTGTCGCTGGCCGCCTCTTTTCCCTTCCCCTGTCCTCTGGAATCTTCGCGGTAATTCACTAAAACCAGAGACTTCTAGGAAACAGTGATATCTATATAAAAGGGCTGCAGTGAGTGAATTGAGTCAGTCAGTCAGTCAGTCAGTCAGTAAGTCAGTTCTTGGCGAGCAGCGTAAGAGCGCAGTGCTAGTGTACGACGAGAAGACTGTGTACTTGCATCGGAGGATTGTACGTAATAGCGAGAGCAAAGTGGAATTGTAACGGACGAACTAGTGAATCGTAATTGTGTGCATTACGTAATTCTGTGTAATTGGCAATGTTTTTGCTGTAAGTCGGTGGAAATAAAGAACAGTTTTGAGTGGTGCAATTGGAGTTTTCATTTCACGAACCCACAAAGTCACACTGGTGTCAGGAGTGGAATGACAACATCACCGAACATTACGGCCATGGACGCGGCATTGGAAAAGATTTTGGAGAAGATGATGGAAATTAAGGTGGAACTGACAGAAATAAAGACGGACAAAGACAACATCACCGAGAAAATGAAGAAGAAGTTGGAAGCGGCAATTTGAAGGCCGATGCGCCGGGACGCGACGAAACATCTGAGAGCGTCAAACCTCCCAAGTATGACAGCGCGTCAACGTTTGAAGTCTTCCGCCGCCAGTTAGACGCAGTGGACAAGCACAACAAATGGTCGCCAAAGGAGGAGGCCACACAGTTAATAGCCAGCCTCCAGGGAAGGGCCGCGTAAGTCCTAAACGCGGTGCAGACAACGGCGGTGCCCAAGGACATCTGGGAGGCCCTGGAGAATCGTTTCGGAAACCACCGCTTAACCGCAGCGTACCGCAGGCAAATAAAAGCCAAGGTCAAAGCAGCCGGGGGAGACGCTGCAGGAGTTCGCCCTGGCAGTTGAACGATTGGCAAGCAAGGCCCTAAACGACCTCCCACCAGAGTTCGTGTCCCAGGAAACTGCCTACTGCTTCGTTGACGGGGTAGGGGACACGGAGATTCGTCAGCGCATAATGCTCGGCGATTACAAAACCATCCACGAGTCGCTGACGGCAGCATTAAGGATGGAGGCGGACAAAGTTACAGCTATCCCGACGTCGAGAACGAGGTGTGTCCGCTACACCGGAGACAGAAGACCAGCCGAGGGACGCCGGCGAACACCTAGTGGCCTGTGTGGGGGGTTTGGACAGCCCGTACCCCTGGAGGGAGACTGCCCACACCAGGAAGGGCAGCTGGAAGAACGAGTAAGGCCCAGCGTGGAGAGGGGCACGTCGGCGCCATTACCACCATCCCGTCGAGTGACACTGCGCACCGTCAGCCGGCGTATGGATGGCAGCCTCATCGCGGGCGGTTGGGTGAGAGGGAAGCCGTGCAGCGTGCTGTTGGACACTGGGTCAGCCGTGACCATCATTAGACTTGACGTGGAGAAGAGTTTGCCGACGAGGAAGCCGAGCCAACCATACGAGCTTGTAACGGCATTGGGCGACACCTTGCTTGTGGAGAAGGAGGCCCTGCTGGAGCTGACCTTGGGGCGAAGTTTGGTGCGTGTGTGGGTGTTCGTCGCGAAGGTGGCTGAGGAGGTGATTCTGGGACTGGATGCCCTCAGGAGCCACGAGGCGACGGTCGACGTAGGCAGGAAGGTCCTGCGGCTCAACGGAGAAGAGGTTATAGACCGTAAACCTTAAGAGCGCCGTGGAATCTCCAGGGTCATCTTGAACGAAGACGTGGTTGTCCCCGCGAGGAGCGAGGTGATGGTGACGGTGCGACCGGAAGGACAGAGAGCAGGTTGGGTCCACAGGCTGCAGGAGTACGACTTCACCTCGGTACATCGTAGAGGGAAGAGCCACGGTAACGCTGACGCCATATCCCGAACACCCTGTCTAGAAGAGTGCGGCCAGTGCACAACAATGGAGGAGAAGGAGCGTGCCGCAGCAGTCCGAGTAGTCACGGCAGTGCCTGCGGATGGCTGGTATAGCGTAGGCCTGAGGAGGTAGCAGCTGGCGTAAGCAGACTTGGGGCTACACTTGAGGGCATTGGAGGCAGGGACGAGACCAACCTGGGAGGACATCGCACCGAGGAGCGCCACCTACAAATCGTACTGGGCCCAATGGGACTCGTTGAAGACCAGAGAGGGCGTGCTGTTCCGGGTATGGGGATCACCCGATGGGAAGACGCAGAGAGAACAGTTGGTACTTCCCCGAAGTAAGGTACCGGAAGTCTTGGAAGAAGTGCACGCCGGTACTTCAGGACACCTGGGAGCGAACCGAACGATTGACAAAATATGGCAGCGCTACTACTGGCTGAGGCTCCGAGCAGATGCTGAGAGATGGTGCCGTCTGTGTCAGGTGTGCTCGGCGAGTCCCGGCCCCCATACTAGGAGCCGGGGTCGCATGCAGCAGTACAACGTCGGAGCGCCATTCGAACGGATCGCCGTTGACATTGCAGGACCGTTCCCAGTTTCCGACCGAGGCAACAAGTACCTAATGGTGGTCGTGGACTAGTTCATCAAATGGCCGGAGGTGTATGCCATCCCAAACCAAGAGGCAAAGACAATGACAGACTGCCTCGTTTAGCAAGTGTTCTGTTGATTTGGGGTGCCGTTAGAGCTACACAGTGACCAGGCTACCAACTTTGAGTCCAACCTAATGAACGAGGCACTACAAAGGCTTGGGGCGAACAAGACCCGCACGACGCCTCTACATCCCCAGTCGGATGGCATGGTCGTAAGGTACATCAAGACCTTAGAAGAACACCTGAGGAAGGTCGTGGCCAGCCACCAGTGTGACTGGGACGTCAAGGTGCCACTGTTCTTCCTGGCCTACCACTCGTCTACACACGACACATTTGGAATGACGCCAGCTAGCCTAATGTTTGGCCGAGACTTACGCCTTTCTTGTGACGTGGCTTTTGGGAGCCCTCCGGAAGCGAAACAGCCAGCGACCGAGTATTTAGAGAACTTTGTGGACCATCTCCACGACATGCACGAGATGGCTCGCCAGAACATCCAGAAGGCGAGCGACCGCATGAAGACTAGGTATGACAGGCAAGCCAACAGCCAAGGGTTCCAGCAAGGTGACCTGGTCTGGTTGCACCGTCCTACCCGGACCAAGGGACGCTGCCCGAAGCTCCAGCAGCAATGGCAAGGACCGTACCGGGTGGTGAAGAGGATTAACGTCGAGGTCTGCTGCATCCAGAAGGTTCCCCGAGGGAAGATGATGGTGGTACACCTGGATCGTCTAGCCCGCTACGATGGTGCTGTTCAGGACGACCAGCTTTGAGGAGGGAGCAGTGTCACCCAATTAGCGGAAAGCACAACCAACGACAGCTGAGAAGGGACCAGAGGCAGCCGAGCCACACTCTTCCATTAATCTCAGTCACTAACTGAGATGTTGATTAGGGGAGTTTCACTTGTTGCTGGCCACCTCTTTCCCCTTCCCCTGTCCTCCGGAATCTTCGCGGTAATTCACTGAAACCAGAGACATCTAGAAATCATTGATATCAATATAAAAAGGGCTGCAGTGACTTAATTGAGTTAGTCAGTCAGTCAGTCAGTTCTTGGCGAGCAGCGTAAGAGTGCAGTGCTAGTGTACGACGAGAAGACTGTGTACGTGCATCGGAGGATTGTACATAATAGAGAGAGCAAAGTGGAATTGTAACGGACGAATTGGTGAATCGTAATTGTGTGCATTACGTAATTCTGTGTAATTGGCAAGTGTTTAACTGTAAGTCGGTGGAAATAAAGAACGTTTTTGAGTGGTGCAATTGGACTTTTCATTTCACGAACCCACAAAGTCACAATATTGACATCTAGCATTCTTAACGACGACATCAGCTTTGTTGTTTCCGGCTCACGATGTGTAAAAGTTTTACATGAAATCTCGATCCCGAACAATTTATAAGAAAGGTATCATCAATTCTGATAAGAACGATGTAAATTTAAGCTAAACTTGTAATATTTGTATATATTTGTTTCCTTTATTGTTAATAGCTTCATATTTTACGTATATATAAATTGTGTATAAAACTGTCTGTCCCGGCGTAATTCGTACCGTCAATAAAAGCTTCCTGGACTTACCTATATAGATAAAGCAAACCACCTCACGATTCCAACGTTGGACGTGCCTAAATTTTTCTGTTTTCTATTTATGATCATGAAACAGTAATCGGAGGGAAAAAACCGTAACAGTAAGAAATATTGCTGAAAACTAATTTGAAGGTGCGCTAATTCACTATTTGTAACACAAACAAGGTCGTCGCACTATACTTTGATATTTAGTTTACATTTGAAATTTTTGTTGCCCTTTTCTAACATCATGTATTTATTTTTACTTATTGGTATTATATATTCAAAATAAATATAATTGAAAGGCAATCAACCTCATTGCTACGATTTCCCAAGGATTGAAATCCCTTTATCATGTTTACTCTTTCCTTCCGCGAACATTTATTATTTTGGTCAATTGAATTTTATTATTTTTTATCTATTTCGTTGTCATTCAGAGCTTGCGTGTGATTTGGTACTCTTTTAAACATGTTTATTTCAGGCTTTCTTTCTTTTATTCCTTTCTTTCTTCCTTTCCTTCTTTATTCCTTCCTTTCTTTCTATCTTTACATCTTTCAACTTTTCTTTCTGCCTTCTTTTCTTTCCCTCCTTCACCTTAAGGGCAGTGAGATCATTTTTATACAGATATCTGCTTTATACCTTTGTCCTAGACAAATTAGGTTTTTTATAAAAAAAAATGGCAAAAGTGTTCCGGAAATGTGTAAGTTCCGAAATTTTTTAATGTGTTTTTTTTCTGTAGAACTCTACTTTGGACCTATCTAACGATTCAAACCACAGATATGAATAATTCATTTTCTTTATAATGATGATATTTTAATCGTTAGAAACAATCTGGAAAAGTAGGCAATATTACTCAAAACTGATTCTAGATTTTGCTACTTCAACATTGGTAAACGCAGCAAGACCATAGTAGTAAATTTTGGTTTTTAAATTACATCGCATAGTTTGTTGCAGTTTGTTGTTTATGTTATGCACATTATGTATATTTTTACTTCACTTATTTATTTACCATCTTAATCATTTATTTACTTATATCCCGAGATATAAGTAAGTGAAGCGCGAACAATCCTTTTTGCTACGAGCTCCAAGTGCTACAAAGTAGGTTCTTTGCATTTTTTCTTTTTTTTTTCTTTACAGATATTCATTTGTTGCTACTCGCAATGCAATGGCGCCAATAAGAAGAAGCTCTAACTTCGAAGAATTCACAGTGTTTCAAAATAAAGAAACTTCTGCTTCTGTTTCACATTACTTCTTCTTATTTCTCGCCTTCCTTTTCTCTTTATTTGACTTTATAAGTATATATTTAAGTACAAATCATGATAAATTTAGGCAATAAAGAAGCAGATGTAGTAGTGGTCAGATGAGAAAACCCGAGAGAATAGCGAATAATTCTCAGAATTAGCTCTAGTTGGCGCTGCCTCGCTATTCTTAAACGAAACAAGATCTGCGCCGAAACTTTTTACTTGATTTTACTTGATATTTGACATTTTGGTTCCTGTTTATTTTAAGGGTTGCTACATCATATATTTATATATTATTTGTTTGTTGTTTGTTGTTTATGTTCATGATGCTATCATGAGAAGCAATCTGGAGGAACAGGAAGTAGTACTCAAAATTAAATCTAGTAGTCGCTTCTGCACCATTCGTAAACAAAACAGGGTCATCGCGGTAAATCTTAATATTAAAATGACAGTCGACACTCTGGTTGCTGTTCGTTGTTCACGCTATGCAACACTTTATTTCGTTCTATTTATTTGTTGTCTCCCGAGATTGAACTGATTGAAACGCAATCAAACTGCTTTGTTCGGCGCCAAAATGGTTCACACCTCTTTGTCACCTTTAACTCCTTCCTTTCACGTTCTTCAACTGTTTGTACTCATATTGAAATGGCGCGAAAAAGACGAACTGTTTAATTGCTAGAATTTTCAGTGCTATAAGCCAAAAGAATTTTCAATGCTTCTAGTCTATCCTCCCTATACCTTTTATAACATTCGTATTTACTTACATTTTAAAATTATCGTGATGTGTTTAAGCAATTTAAAAGGAAATGAAGCAGTAAGCAGGAGGAAAAGATCTTGACGAATAGGAAAGTATACACCAAACTAATTCCAGAGGGCTTCACGTCACAATTCGTAATTGTGTCTACATCATAACTGTAAATTCTGATATTTAATTTATATTCGACGTTTCGGTTGCCTTATACAAATTATCTATTTAAATTTATTGTATATTTACTATATTAATTAATTTATGTACCTGTATCTATTAACTGATTACTTAATTTATTTATTTATTTATTTATTTATTTATTTATTTATTTATTTATTTATTTATTTATTTATTTATTTATTTATTTATTTATTTATTTATTTATTTATTTATTTATTTATTTATTTATTTATTTATTTATTTATTTATTTATTTATTTATTTATTTATTTATTTATTTATTTATTTATTTATTTATTTATTTATTTATTTATTTATTTATTTATTTATTTATTTATTTATTTATTTATTTATTTATTTATTTATTTATTTATTTATTTATTTATTTATTTATTTATTTATTTATTTATTTATTTATTTATTTATTTATTTATTTATTTATTTATTTATTTATTTATTTATTTATTTATTTATTTATTTATTTATTTATTTATTTATTTATTTATTTATTTATTTATTTATTTATTTATTTATTTATTTATGTATTGGTTTATTTATGTATTTATTTATTTATTTATTTGTTTATTTATTTATTTATTTATTTATTTATTTATTTATTTATTTATTTATTTATTTATTTATTTATTTATTTATTTATTTATTTATTTATTTATTTATTTATTTATTTATTTATTTATTTATTTATTTATTTATTTATTTATTTATTTATTTATTTATTTATTTATTTATTTATTTATTTATTTATTTATTTATTTATTTATTTATTTATTTATTTATTTATTTATTTATTTATTTATTTATTTATTTATTTATTTATTTATTTATTTATTTATTTATTTATTTATTTATTTATTTATTTATTTATTTATTTATTTATTTATTTATTTATTTATTTATTTATTTATTTATTTATTTATTTATTTATTTATTTATTTATTTATTTATTTATTTATTTATTTATTTATTTATTTATTTATTTATTTATTTATTTATTTATTTATTTATTTATTTATTTATTTATTTATTTATTTATTTATTTATTTATTTATTTATTTATTTATTTATTTATTTATTTATTTATTTATTTATTTATTTATTTATTTATTTATTTATTTATTTATTTATTTATTTATTTATTTATTTATTTATTTATTTATTTATTTATTTATTTATTTATTTATTTATTTATTTATTTATTTATTTATTTATTTCTTACGCTCCCTAGATAGAAAGAACTGAAGCGCAATCAAACATTTTGTCCAGACCCCCAAAAGTTTTCAGATTTCCTTGCCGCTTTTTACCAAAAACTTCCGTGATATTCACATATTATGTTAGTTTAATTTTAACTGTGTTTTAGCCAGTTTACTTTCATTCCGAGATTTTGTCTGATTTGTATTTCTGTTAACGGTTTTTCTCAACTTTGCATCCTCCTTATTTTTCCTCTTGTTTCTCCCTTTCCATTTAACAACAATTATAACGATTTGGCAATGATTACTCTTAAATGTTGAAAGCAAAAGCATTATCAATAGTGAAGTATTCTTCATATTTAAGTTTGATTTATGAGTCACTATGTTTACACTCAAACTTCACTTACTTGTTGATGTATAATTGAAACGTTTTCAAGTTCATTCGATCTCATCCTCAGCTGTTTGGTGACTAAATGCTGACTTCCTCTTCTTCCTCTTCTTCCACTACTACGGAGCTCCGATCACTCTGCCATCTGGTGTTAGGGGCACTAAGTTTTAATACTTCATTTAATGCCGGGATTTCAAAATTTATAACTTTATCACGGTTTTTGTTTATAAATATTTTCTTCCCTAATATCCAGTTCTATGGGTGTACTTAAAGATTTTAACAGTTTAATGTTGTGGCCATTGTAGTGGATTTCTGTCCAAAAATGGTGTGAAAATGCAGATTTTTCTGCTTGTTTGAACCTAATGTCCCTCTGGTGTTCTTTTTGCGTGGTTAACAAGTTTCTCTTAGTTTTCCTATGTAGTTTTTTCACAGGTTTCACAATTAACCTGATAAATTCCTGATTTCAAATTGTTGGGGATTGTATTTTTCAGTGGTTTATGTAGCAGGTTCCTCAGACTGAATTTGTTTTGGGGTGCTAGTTTTAAGTTTAGTGTTTTGAAGATTCGTTCAAATTTTCTAAAAGCCCATAGATTGTAGGAGAATTTTCTATATTGCCAATTTGTGTTTTTAAGTGGTGTGAGAGTGGTATTTTTTGATATTATCTTCAGTTTTTCTTTTCTCTTCATCATATTCCTTATGATGGCTGGGTTGAATCGATTTACTACCGCATTTTAGTTACTCTAGTAATTATGGAGACAGAAGACTATATTCAGAGCGTAAACCTTATATTAGACAGTCCAGAATATAAAATAATTCCAAAAGATCCACTATCCCAAAATATCACTTCTGTTAATAAAGCTTTATCAAGTACAAAAACATTTAGTTCATCTGAAAAATACAACTTAAAACCTTCTAACCCCACACTTCCAAGGTTGTACTGTCTGCCAAAAATCCGCAAACAAGAAAAGAGAGTGAGACACATCATCAATGGCATCAATTCACCTACATACCACATTGCAAAGTGGTTAGTAAGAAAATTAGAATCATATGACAAATTTCAAAGTTTGTGAATAAAAAACTTCTTAGAATTGATAAATCATCTACAGAAGTACAATATCCCGGAAAATCATATACTAGTTTCTTTTGACGTTAAGGCACTTTTTACAAACATTCCAGTAGAAGAAATATCTACATTCCTCAAAAAAGGGCTAACCTAGACTACAACGGACCCCAGAGAAATAGATGACATTATCAATCTTACAGATTTATGCATAAGGAATAATTACTTCATGTTTAACCATAAATTCTACAGACAAACAAAAGGATTAGCTATGGGGAGCCCACTTTCGCCTATTTTAGCAGACCTATACATGAGCTATTTTGAAACACACATAGTAAAGGCCTTCCCACAGATTTATAAATTTTGGCAGAGATATGTTGATGATGTTTTTGCTATCATTCAGGAAAAGCTTAGAGAAGATTTTCTAAAATTACTAAACTTGCAAGATAATCACATCCAATTTACTATGGAAGTAGAAAGAGACAACACCCAACCCTTTTTGGACCTCAAGATAACTAGAAATCGTCATGGTGTAGATTTTGGAATATACAAGAAGCCCACACACAGATAATTACATAAAGAAAAATGAATACAACCCAGTTTCACATAAACTAGCTGCTTTAGAAGTCTAATTCACCGGCTATACAACATCCCTTTGAGTAAGGATGAATTTTTGAAAGAAAAACTCATAAAAGACATAGCGGTTTTAAATGAGTTCAAACCAGCCTGAGGAACCTGCTAAATAAACTACTGAAAAATACAATCCCCAATAATTTGAAATCAGGAATTTATCAGATTAATTGTGAAATCTGTTGAAAATGCTACATAGGAAAAACTAAGAGAAACTTGTTATTCAGGCAAAAATAACACCAGAGGAACATTAAGTTGAAACAAACAGAAAAGTCTGCAGTTTCACACCATTTTTGTCCAGAAAACCACAACATTGGCCACAACATTAAGCTGTTAAAATCTTTAAGTACACCCATAGAATTGGATATTTGGGAAAACAATATTCATAAACAAAATCCGTGATAAAATTATAAATTTTGAAATCCCGGCATTAAATGAAGTATTAAAACTTAGTGCCCCTAACACCAGATGGCAGAGTGATCGGAGTTCCGTAGCAGTGGAAGAAGAGGAAGTCACCATTTAGTCACCAAACAGCTGAGGATGAGATCGAATGAATTTGAAAACGTTTCAATTATACATCAACAAGTAAGTGAAGTTTGAGTGTAAACATAGTGACTCATAAATCAAACTTAAAAATGATTACTCTGTTTTGGATTGTTTGTAACAAACGAATTAGTTCTTATGGAAGTAAATGTTGTAAACGTTTCCCGCAAACGCTTAGATTCTGTAAATTCTGTAAATTTCTGGATTTTTCATATAAACTTTAGACCTAACTCCCGATTCAAACGACGAGTGTGCGTAATATCTTTTGTTGTTTTTGTTTTTGGTGGTGAAGCAATAATCCGAGGAAAAGATTTCGAAGAATAAAGAATGTTACACAAAACTACATCGCAGTTAATTTTGGCAATAAAAGTACTTTTTTCTTATAAATTGTTCCTATCACAGCAACATATGAACATCTAGCGTTCGTTATGATGACAACAGCTTTGTTTCCGGTGTAGGATGAGTAAACGTTTACATGAAATCGTAATCACGAACAACTTATAAGACACACAAACCCATTACACAAATCTATTAAATATTTAGGAGACTTTGAAATGTGTATTCCTAATGAAATCTGTGATAAAATGTTTGTGTAGAATACAAATGCACTTGTGCCAACTATCTACGTGATAAAGAAAGTAAAACTCAAAATTGTCCTGCAGTGTCATGAACAAAATATTAATTTCTTCACTAATTACCTGCAAACCACTTAAATGACCTGAAAATGTTGCAGCGCGGCATTACCTTCAGTTGCGAGCTTGTTCTTAGACTTACACTGAAAATCTGAAACGTTCACTTAACACAACTGCATTGTGATTATTTCTGGCATCTGTAAAGTCTAAAACTGTTTCTCTCTCTTTGACACAACGAATGACATCGGGAAGTTGGAATAAGTATGCTGCATCCAACGTTTCTTCCAGCGTTCACATAATAGGTATTTATGGGTCTTGAGAGGTAATTTGAGTTCATTAGCGAGTGAAAACTTTAACGTCCTAAGCATTAAACATCAAACCTGGCTAACCCAATACGTAATTTTATCCATTACCAACAAAAAATCCACTTGAATGTATAAGCTTTTCTTTATATTTGTCGGGGCTTCTGAAGGGTAGAGAATAATGAAAATAAAAGATAATCCTACAAACACTTTAGACCCAATTGACGATTCCAACGTTGCACGTGCCTAACATTTTCTCAGTAATCGGCAAAAAAAACTGAAACAGTAAGGACTATTCCTGAAAATTAATTTGAAAGCGCGCTTGTTCGTCATTTGTAAAGCAAACAAGATCTTCGTGCTATATTTTGATATGCAGTTGACATTTCAAATACAATTTGCTCTTTTTAACATTATGTATTTATTATTTATTTATTTGTTTGTTACCTTTTCAATAAATATAGCTGAAAGGTAATCACCCTCTTGTCTAGGATCTGCCATTGACTTTTTTTTTCCTTATTTAACCGATTTTTCAGTATTTGCGTATGTTTTCCTTATCTGTTTTCCTAGTTTCACAAATATTCACTATACACACATGCCCACGGCGGAACTCGAACCCGCGACTCTTTACGCGGTGGAACACTAGAGACATACGCTTTAGTGGCCATGGCTACGAGGGCCGGCTCGATTCTAATCACTTTATCAAGTTTACTCTTTACCTCCGCGAACTTTTATTATTTTTGTCAATTGGATTTAGATTATGTGTTAGCTACTTTGTCATCATCCAGAATTTGTGTGTGATGTGCGACATTTTTAAAACTTCTTCATTTCAGGCTTTCTTTCTTTTATTCTTTTCTTTCTTCCTTTCCTTCTTGATTTCTTCCTTACTTTATTTCTTTCCTTCTTTCAACTTTCATTTGTCTTCCTATGTTGCCCTTCTTCATCTTAACGGCAGTGAGATTATTTTGAAAATATATATTTGTTTTTAAACCTTCGCGCTAGAAGAATTAGGATTTTACGAAAGGAAAAAGAACAAAAATGTGCCGGAAATTTGTGTTCGGAAAAATTTTAATGTGTTTTTCTGTAGGAATCCACTTTAGACCCAGTTAGCGATTCAAACGACAGATCTGCATTACTTTGTTGTTCCTTGTTTATAGTGATGGTGCAGTTATTAGAAGAGAAATATCTGGAATAATAGAAAATAGTACTGAAAACTTATTCTAGACTGTGAACTTCACCATTAGTAAGCGGAACAAGATCATCGCAATAAATTTTGGTTTTTAAATTACATCCCACATTTTGTTTGTAGTTTGTTGTTTACGTTATGCAAAATATGTATATTTTTACTTTATTTATTTATTTGCCACCTAAATCACCTATTTACTTGTTATCTCCCTTGATAGAAATAACTGAAATGCAATCAATCCTCTTTGCTATGAGCTCCAAATGATACAAAGTTCTTTGCATTGTATAGAAAATGAGTAGTTGTCAAACATTTTTATGATTACTCACTCAGATGAGATGTTCTTCATATCCCCAAAAGCGCTTTTCGATCAGGTTTTGATCATCTTCAGTGTGTGTTGACCAGCTACTTAATCTTTTCTTTGCGACATACCAATGTTTGCACTCGCAATGCAATGGCACCAATAAGACGTAGCGTTTATCCCGTACAGTTTACACTATTCCAACCTAAACAATTTTCCGCCTTTTTCGACTTTACTTCTTCTTATTCCTCGTCTTTTTTTCCTCCTTTTTCCACTTTTTAACATACATAATTAAGTACAACTTAAAAGTATCATGATAAATTTATGCATTATAAAAGTAGATGTAGTAGTGGTCAGAAGAGATATTCTGAGTGAATGGGGAATATTTATCAGAATTAACTCTAGATCTTCGCCGAAAATTCTTATATTTGCTTGGTATTTGACGTTTTGGATGCTGTTTAGTTTTAGGTTATGCTTTATCATATATATAACTTGTTTGTTGTATTTGTTTATGATATTGACGCTATCATCAGAAGAACAATCTCTAGGTACAGGAAGTAGTACTCAAAATTAAATCTAGTGGGCACTACCCCGCCATTCGTAAACAAAACAAGATCATCGCGGTAAATCTTAATATTAAATTGACTGTCGACACTCTGGCTCCTGTTCATTGTTCACGCTATGAAACATATTATTTCGTTCTATTTATTTGTTATCTCCCGAGATAGAACTGAGTGAAACGCAATCAACTGCTTTGTTCGGCGACAAAATTGTTCTTACCCTTTTGCCGCCTTTTACACTTTCCTTTCACGCCCTTCAACTTTTTATACTCATAATTCAATGGCGTGAAAAATACGAACTGTTTAATTGGCAGAATTTGCAGTGGATAAGTCAAACGAATTTTCAATGCTTCTACTCTATCCCCCCTATACCTTTTATAAAACCCATACTTACATTCTTAAGTTATCGTAATGACTTTAAGCAATTGCAAAGGAAATGAAGCAGTAATCAGGAGGTAAAAATCTTGAAGAATAGGAAAGTCTACCCCAAACTAATTCAAGAGCGCACCACTTCACAATTCATAATTGAATCGAGATTATTTCTGACATTTAATTTACATGCGACATTTTGTTTGCCTTACACAGATCATCTATTGAAGTTTATTATTTATTTACTTCATAAATTTATGTATCTGTGTTTATTAACTAATTAACTAATTTGTTTGTTACGCTACCTAATAGCTAGTGGCCGCTACTTCGCCATCCGTAAACAGAACAAGATCATCGCGGTAAATCTTGATATTTAACTCAAATTCGAAAATTTGCTTGATGTTCATTGTACATGGTATGCAACATTTTATTTCATTATATTTATTTGTTATCTCTTTGAGACAGAAATCAAACCTCTTTGTACGACGCCAAAGTGGTTCAAATCACTTTGCCGCCTTTCACTCTTTCCTTTCACGTTCTTCAGTTGTTTATACTTTGGTGTTACCCGACATTCGTCTTTCAGGTTAAGGGAAGGCCACAGAAAAAATCTTATTCAGGTAACTCACCCTGACCGGGTTGGAACTCGGGACCTCTGGAACGTGAGGCAGACACGCTACCGCCACGCTATGGAGGCGGGCTTATTTTGTTAAGAATGGAGAATTTGGGGGGACTGCCGAACCCGAAAGAGTATACATGTCCTTCAGATTCAGCAGGCACAGCAAATTATGGGTCATCGCTGTCTTATATAACCATTTGGAACCATTCTGTCCATAACGTCCTCAGTCCACAATCGAAATATACCGTGTTCCAATCCCCTTAGGCTGCAGACCCAACTGGGTATCCCACATACGATAGTTCTTACTTGTCTCACATAGTCTGTCAACCTAAGATTCCACGTTAGGTCCAAAATCATTTAAATATGATACTCACGTATAAAAGCGCATCGTCTGCCATGTACCGGAAGAGCCAATATAGCCTTTGGGGCCGAGCGCTATAGCCAATACAGGGCAAGAGTACAAGCTATGGAATATTAAAGATAACACAAGTGAGGTATTTGCTAACATATGGCTTCTGATATTATCACATTATTAAAGTAAAATAAACAAAGACTAATTGCGGGAAGGTTAATAAACAATGATAGTGTATTTTATAATTGCGGAGAAACAGAATATAGCTGTAATGATTGGAAGGATAAACAACAATCTGTAGTTCGTATTCCTTGTAGTTTAAGGAAAAAAGAAATGTACAGAAAGTATAGAATGCGGGACATATAAGATGTTTTAGCATAGATTAATAACTCGAACCAACTATAGATAGAGTTACATTTAAAATAACGTAGGAACAAAATAAGAAATGTGCAAGTAGAATGAAAAGGGATAGAATAAAAGACAAAACTATACTGGAAACAAATAGCTGAAGGGAAAGAAGGAAATTGCTACACAATCAGAAGGAGATATTAATGGTGCATTCTCAGAACAAAGAGTAATGATTTCCGCACGAATTACTTCCAAACCAAATGAATTACAAGACATTCAATGTGCACGTTGCATTGATGACCTCGGAACCTAGAGAATAGTACCATAGATGGATCAGAAACTTCAAATATATAGCAGTTAGTGTAGATTTAAAGCTAACATGGGAAAACCAATTAAAATAATTGCAGAAAATGTGCAAGAAAGACTAACAGTGCTTTAAAGAAGGACAGGCAGCAAATATGGCTACTCCAAAGGCATCCTATATATAACAAATTGTGTATAAAAATATAACAATTTCTAACTTAAAACTTCACTTATGTTATGATATTTTTCTTATAAATTGATGTTATAACAACAACATATTAACATCTAGCGTTCGTAAAGGTGACAACAGCTTTGCTTCCGGTTTAGGGTATGTAAACAATTTACATGAAACTGCGATCCCGGACAATTTATAAGAAAAGTATCATCAATTCTTATAAGTTAAGTGAAGTTTTAAGCTACAGATGGTTATATTTGTATACATTTGTATGCTTCATTGTTAATAGTTTCATATTATGCGTATATATAAATTGGGTATAAACGTATCTGACAGGACGAAATTCGCACAGCCAATAAAAAGTTTCCTGGACATATCTATATAGATAAAACAAATTCGAATTTTACTTATTCTGCAATTGGGGATCACGTTTATGTATTACACACTTACAATTAAGTTAATCAATTTAAAGCTTTCTGCTAAACAATGAATGTAGTCTTTTACTTTGGTATATATATTATATAAAGATTCTGGTTTTCCGAGAGTACTGGCCTCCTAATTACATTCTCTTTGCATGGTCAAAACATAAAATGCGAATACCTACTTCCCACTTGAGAAACGTGTAAGTAATGGAAAACTCAAACACCTAACTAGGATTGTGGTGGACAACACGGCGTTGGGGCGGGTTTTCTCCGGGACCGCCGGTTTCCCCCGCCATCTCATTCCACCGGTGCTCCATCTTCATCTCATGTATCATCAGTGTCATCGCCTGCGGTGCCGTATGTAGTAAAAGCGGGCGTTAAACACTACACATTTCATTTACCTAACTAGGAATATCTCGGAAATGGACAACTATATCAAATTAGCATAAATTTTGTGGTTTATTTGGAGCTGTATGTTTTAATTATTGAGATTGTGTGTATCATTTAAGATTTACCCGTTATATAAACATTGTCTCACATGAATAGTACTTCAGATTATTCATGAACATATCTTTAAAATTACGTATTTTAATACGCTTTTGAAATGTAAACATTCTTTGAAAACTTTTCCATCCAAACAATAATTTGCGAGGAGAGAATTTTTTGAATTGTTGTGAGCCGCATTTTGGGAAACACGTTGAACATGAGCGCCGAAAATGCCTTTTCCTTTTTGAGAGCTACTGATAGACAGACTGTTCTGTGAAAGACACACACAAACCCAATACATGGACCTAATAATTATTTGGGGGACTTTGAAGTGTGTAATCCTAGTTAAATCTGGCATCCAATTTTTGTGTAGAATTCCTTACCACTTGTGTCTACTATCTACGTGATAAAGAAAGTAAACCTGATTACAATCATGCAGTGTCATGAACAATATCTTAATTTCAGCCATACTTATTTCCAATCCACATAAATGTCCTGAAAATGTTGCAGTCCGGCCTCACCTTCAGTTGCAATTTGGTTCTTAGACTTACACGGAAAATCTGATACGTTCACTTAACACAATTGCATTGTGATTATTTCTGACACCTGTATACCTTAACACTGTTGCTCACTCTTTGACATAACGAATGACAATGGAAAGTTGGGATAATTTTGCTGCATCCAACATTTCTTCTAGCATTCACTAAATAGTTATTTATGGGGCTTGACATTTATGTTGAGGATTATTTGAGAGTGAAAACTTTAACGTCCGAGACATTAAACATTAAACCTGGCTAACCCAATACGTAATTTTATCCACAAAAAAGCCAAAAATCTACTTGAATTTATAAGCTTTTCTTTATCTTTATTGCGTCTACTGAAGGGTAGAGAATAATCCAAATAAAAGAACATCCTAGAATCACTTCAGATCCAACTCACAATTCCAACGTTAGAGGTGCCAAACTATTTCTCTTTTCCATTTAAGGTAATTATGAAACAGTAATCGGAAGAAAAAGTCTGCAACAGTAAGGATTATTACTGAAAACTAACTTGAAATTGCGCTTATTCATCATTTGTAAAGCAAACAAGATCTTCGTGCTATATTTTGATATTTAGTTGACATTTCACATATTAGTTGCTCTTTTCTAACATTATGTATTTATTATTTGTTTGTTTGTTACCTTCTAAATAAATATAGATGAAAGGCAATTGCCCTCTTGGCTAGAATCTCCCAATGATTCAAAATCACTTTATCAAGTTTACTCTTTGCTTCCAAGAACTTGTATTGTTTTTGTAAATTGGATTTTGATTATGTTTTAGCAACTTTGTTATCACTCAGAGCTTGTGCCTGATTGGCTACATTTTTAAACTTCTGTATTTCAGACTTTGTTTCTGTTATTCCTTTCTTTATTCATTTCTTTCTTTCTTTCTTCCTTTCTTTCCTTCTTTTCTTTCTTTCTTTCCTTCTTTCTTTCTTTCTTTCTTTCTTTCTTTTTTTCTTTCTTTCTTTCTTTCTTTCTTTCTTTCTTTCTTTCTTTCTTTCCTTCCTTCCTTTTTTATTTCTTTCTTTCCTTTCCTTTCTTCTTTCAAAATCTCTTTCTGTGTTTCTATCTTTCCCTCCTTCATCTTAACGGCAGTGAGATTATTTTGGAAATAGATATTTGTTTTTAAACCTTCGCAGGAGACGAATCAGGATTTTATGAAAAGAAAAATAGCAAAAATGTTCCGGAAAAGTTTGTATTATGATAATTTTGAGTGTGTTTTTTTTATAGGAGACAACTTTAGACTCAGCTAGCTATTCAAACGACATAAAAGCATAATTTTGTTGTTGTTTGTTTATAGTGATGATGCAGTTATCAGAAGAAAAATATCTGGAATAATAGGACATATTAGTTAAAACGGATTCTAGACTGTGCTATTTCACCATTGGTAAACGGAACAAGATCATCACAGTAAATTTTAGTTTTGAAATTACATCCCACATTTTGTTTGCAGTTTGTTGTTTGCGTTATGCAAATTATGTATATTTTTACTTTAATTATTTATTTACCACCTTATGTGCTTAGTTACTTGCTATCTCCCCAGATACAGTTAACTGAAACGCAATCAATTCACTTTGCTATGAGCCCAAAATGATACAAAGTTCTTTGTATATTTTAATCTTTTCTTTCGCGATATTCAACTGTTTCAGCTCGCAATGCAATGGTACCAGTAAGACGAAGGGTTACCAGGTAGAATTTACAGTGTTCCAAACAAATCAAACTTTCGTCATTTTTCACTTTGCTCCTTCTTATTCTTCGTCTTCTTTTTTCCTTTTTAGACTTTTAACTACATATTTAGGCACAATTCCGACGCACCATGACAAATTTAAGTCGTATAGAAGCAGATGAAATAGTGGTTGGAAGAGAAAATCTGAGGGAATAGGGAATAGTTCTCACAACTAACTCTAGATGGCCCTACTTCGCTATTTTCAAACGAAACGGGATATTCGCCGTAAACTTCTATATTTACTTGACATTTGACATTTTGGTTGCGGTTTATTTTTAGTTTATGCAACAAAATTTAGTTATATATTATCTGTTTTTTTCTTGTTTATGATCATGATGCTGTCATGACAAGGAACAATCTGGAGGTACAGAAAGCAGTACTCAAAGTTAAATATAGTGGGCGCCACTTCGCCGAAAACAAAACAAGATCATCGCGGTAAATCTTAATATTAAATTGACAGTAGACACTTTGGCTGCTATTCATTGTCCAC
>CM060950.1:287707958-287727958 GCA_030765055.1 Mantis religiosa
ACATTAAATATACATCAGTGGCATTCTTTTAGAAGGGAAAATTCATCCCAAGAACAATTTTGGCAAATTTCTCCGTTTTTGGATGGCGCGTTGCACCAGACCTACAAGACGACAATTCCGGCCCTCGGGCGGCGTGGCCTCAACTGCCGGCATAGCTCCGAGACGAACTCCCGGGGGACTTAAAAATTTTTCGCTCGGAGTTGGACCTTAAAAAATTTTGATCGAAGTGAAAAAAATGTTTTTTTAAAAAATGTGAAACATGCATCAGTGGCATTCGTAAAAATAATTTTTTAAGAACATGAAATATACATCAGGCGCATTCTTTTAGAAGGGGCAACTCTTACCAAGCACAACTTTGGCAAATATCCCCGTATTTCAATAGCGCGTTGTACCAGACCTACAATACGACAATTCCGGCCCTCGGGCAGGGTTCCGAGACGAACTCCCTGCTGGATTTGGAAATCTTTCGCTCGGAGTTGGACTTTGAAAAAATTTGTTCGGACCGACGAAAACAGTTTTTGTTAAATGCGAAACACGCATCATTGGTGTTTGTTTGATAATGAAAACAAATCCTAAGCCTCCTTTTTGCTAATTTGTCCCTCTTTCATTAACCTTTTGCGCCGATTTGGACTTAGAAAGAGTTTCGATATTTTGCAAAAATAATTTTTTTAAAAACATTAAATATACATCAGTATATCGCCATCACCATAAACCGACCGACCGAAGTGCTGGCAAGTAGTTTGGATATTTTGCAAAAGTAATTTTTATAAAGTCAAGAAATATAAATCAGAGGCATCCTTTTAGAAGGGGAAATTCGTCCCAAGAACAATTTTGGCAAATTTCCCCGTTTTTCGATGGCGCGTTGCACCAGACCTACAAGACGACAATTCCGGCCCTCGGGCGGCGTGGCCTCAACTGCCGGCATAGCTCCGAGACGATCTCCCGGGGGACTTAAAAATTTTTCGCTCGAAGTTGGACTTTGAAAAATTTTGATCGAAGTGAAAAATGTTTTTGAAAACGTGAAACATGCATCATTGGCATTCGCTTGATAAGGCAAACACATCCTAAGGTTCGCTTTTGCTAATTTGTCCCTCTTTAAGTAGCAGTTTGCTCCGAAAGTGGTCGTTCCCCCATGTACTACGCGGCTGGGCTTAGAACATTTTCGCTCGGAGCTGGACTTTTAACTTTTCTCAGACCGAAAAAAAGCTTTTTTGATAAATGTGAAACATGCATCATTGGTGTTGGTTTGATAAAGAAAAGACATCCTAAGCCTCCTTTTTGCTAATTTGTCCCTCTTTCATTAACCTTTTGCGCTGATTTGGACTGAGAAATAGTTTGGATATTTTGCAAAACACATCCTAAGCCTCGTTTTTGCTAACTGGACCCTCTTTCATTAACCTTTTGCGCCGATTTGGACTTAGAAAAAGGTTCGATATTTTGCAAAAATAATTTTTTAAAAAACATAAAATATACATTAGAGGCATTCTTTTAGAAAGGGAAACTCATCCCAAGAACAATTTTGGCAAATTTCCACGTTTTTCGATGGCGCGTGGCACCGAGTCGAGAAGACGACTCTTCCGGCCCTCGGATGTGGAGGCCTCATCTGCCGGCATGGTTACGAGACGAACTCCCGGCTGCGTAAAAATCGCTATTTTGGCGTAAAAATATCGTTTTTTGCTATCTTCAGGTAAAAAGCTGATTTTCGCTTTTTATGCTGTTTTCAAGCTAAAAATTATTTTCCGCAAAGAATTTACTTTGAGAATTACCATTAGCTTGTTTTTTTGTAAAAATAGCTATTTTGGCGTAAAAGGTTCGTTTATTGCTAACTTCACGTAAAAAGCTGATTTTCGCTTTTTATGCTGTTTTCACGCTAAAACTTCTCCGCGAACAATTTACTTTGACAATGAACATCGCATGTTAATTTATATTTTTGCTCACCATTTAGTTCGTCCGCCATCCTTTTGACGATACAGACTACTTTTCAAAATACGCTATCGTTATAAACCACAGTTCGTCTTTTCACTTCACAATGCCATTTTCGTCTCGTTTAACCTCGGCAATCTTCTTTTGACCATGAAGAATGCATTTCTCGTAAAATGCATGTTTAATGAGCAATACTATCTGTATAGGCTAAGGAAGTCACAGGTCGCTGTTTTCACATTAAAAGTCCTTTTCCATAGATTCCGGTTATGCAAAAAATGTACTTTTACGCAAAACCATCATTCCCCTAGAAGTTTCTCAAATCAAGCTTGTTTTTACGTAAAAAGCGATAATTTGGCGTAATAAGTTCGTTTTTTTACTATCTTCGCATGAAAAGCTGGTTTCGCTTTTAATGCTGTTTTCACACTAAAACGTCTTTTCCACAACCAATTTACTTTGAGAATTAACATTAGCTTGTTTTAAGTAAAAATCGCAATTTTGGCGTAAAAAGTTCGTTTTTTGCTAACCCCGTGAGATGCTGATTTTCGCTGTTTTTGCTGTGTCACGCTAAAACCTCTTTTCCGCAAATAATTTACTATGAGAATTAACATTAGCGTGTTTTAAGTAAAAATCGCTATTTGGGCGTAAAAAGTACGTTTTTTGCTAACTTCAGGTGAAAAGCTGATTTTCGCTTTCTATGCTGTTTTCACGCTAAAACTTCTTTTCCGTGAACATTTACTTTGAGAATGAACATCGCATGTTAAGTTATATTTTCGCTCACCTTTTAGTTCGTCCGCCTTCCTTTTGACGATAAAGGCTAGTTTTGAAGATACGCTATCGTTTTAAACCAAAGTTGATTTTTTCACTTCACAATGTCATTTTCATCTCGTTTAACCTCGGCAATCCTGCTTTGACCATAACGCCTATATTTGTTGTAAAATTTAACTTTAATGAACAAAACTGTCTTTATACGCAAAATTCACGGCAGGGATGACACAGGTCGCTGTTTTCATATTGACTCATTTTCCATAGAAACCGGTTATGCAAAGAATGTGCTTTGACGCAAAATCCTCATTCCACTCGAAGTTTCTAAAACAAAGCCTGTTTTAGGTAAAACGCTATTTTGGCGTAAAAAGTTCGTTTTTTGCTATCTTGACGTAAAAAGCTGATTTTCGCTTTATATACTCTTTTCACGCTTAAACTTCTTTTCCGCAAACAATTTACTTTGAAAACTACCATTAGCTTGCTTTAAGTAAATATATCTATTTTGGCGTAAAAAGTTCGTTTTTTGCTAACCACGTAAAAAGCTGATTTTCGCTTTTGTGCTGTTTTCACGCTAAAACTTATTTTCCGCAAACAATTTACTTTGAGAATTAACATTAGCGTGTTTTAAGTAAAAATCCCTATTTTGGCGTAAAAAGTTCGTTTTTTGCTATCTTCAGGGAAAAATCTGATTTTCCATTTTTATGCTATTTTCACGCTAAGACTTCTTTTCCGTGAACATTTACTTTGAGAATTAGCATCGCATGTTAAGTTATATTTTAGCTCGCCTTTTAGTTCGTCCACCTTCCTTTTGACGATAAAGGCTAGCTTTGAAGATACGCTATCGTTTTCAACCAAAGTCGATTTTTTCACTTCACAATGTCATTTTCATCTCGTTTAACCTCGGCAATCTTGCTTTGACCATAACGCCTATATTTGTTGTAAAATTCAACTTTAATGAACAAAACTGCCTTTATAGGCAAAATTCCCGGCAGGGATGTCACAGGTCGCTGTTTTCATATTGACTCATTTTCCATAGAAACCGGTTATGCAAAGAATGAGCTTTGACGCAAAATCTTCATTCCACTCGAAGTTTCTAAAACAAAGCCTGTTTTAAGTAAAACGCTATTTTGGCGTAAAAAGTTCGTTTTTTGCTATGTTCGCGTAAAAAGATCATTTTCGCTTTTTATGCTGTTTTCACGCCAGAACTTGTTTTCCGCGAACAATTTACTTTGAGAATTAACATGGCATTTTAAGATATATTTTAGCTCGCCTTTTAGTCGTCCGCCTTCCTTTTGAAGATCGGGGATAGTTTTGAAGATACAATATCGTTTTAAACCAAAGTTCATTTCTTTTCACCTCACAATGTCATTTCTGTCTCGTTTAACCTCGGCAATCTTCTTTTGACCATGACGAATGCATTTCTTGTAAAATGCATTTTTAATGAACAAAACAGTCTCCGCAAAATTCAAATCAGGGATGTCACAGGTCGCTGCTTTCACATTCACTCCATTCTATAGATACCGGTTATGCAAATAATGTGGTTTTACGCAAAATCCTCATTGCACTAGAAGTTTCTAAAATAATGCTTGTTTTAAGTACAAATCGCTATTTTTGCCTAAAAAGTTCGTTTGTTGCTATCTTCCCTTAAAAAGCTGTTTCGATTAGTATTCTGTTTTCACGCTAAAACTTCTTTTCCCCGAGCAATTTACTTTCAGAATTAATATCGCATGTTAAGATATATTTGAGCTCGCCTTTTAGTGCGTCCGCCTTCCCTTTTGACGATAGAGGCTAGTTTTGAAGAGACGCTATCGTTTTAAACCAAAGCACATTTTTTCACTTCACAAGATCAATTTCTTCTCGTTTAACCTCGGCAATCTTATTTTGACCATTGTTGTAAATTCATACCATGGATGTCGCAGGTCGCTCTTTTCACATTGAAAGTCATTTTCCATAGGTTCCGGTTATGCAAAAAATGTACATTTACGCAAAATCCTCATTCCACTCGAAGTATCTAAAACAAAGCTTGTTTTAAGTAAAAATCGCTCTTTTGGCGTAAAAAGTTCGTTTTTTGCCATTTTGACGTAAAAAGCTGATTTTCGCTTTTTATGCTGTTTTCACGCTAAAACTGCTTTTCCGGAAACAATTAGTTTGAAAATTTCCATTAGCTTGCTCTAAGTAAAGATAGCTATCTTCGCGTAAAAAGTTCGTTTTTTGCTAAGTTGACGTAAAAAGCTTATTTTCGCTTTTTGTGCTGTTTTCAAGCTAAAAATTATTTTCCGCAAAGAAATTACTTTGAGAATTACCATTAGCTTGTTTTAAGTAAAAATAGCTATTTTGGCGTAAAAGGTTCGTTTATTGCTAACTTCACGTAAAAAGCTGATTTTCGCTTTTTATGCTGTTTAAACGCTAAAACTTCTCCGCGAACAATTTACTTTGACAATGAACATCGCATGTTAAGTTATATTTTAGCTCGCCTGTTAGTTCGTCCGCCTTCCTTTTGACGATAAAGGCTAGTTTTGAAGATACGCTATCGTTATAAACCACAGTTCGTCTTTTCACTTCACAATGCCATTTTCGTGTCGTTTAACCTCGGCAATCTTCTTTTGACCATGAAGAATGCATTTCTTGTAAAATGCATGTTTAATGAGCAATACTATCTGTATAGGCTAAGGAAGGCACAGGTCGCTGTTTTAACATTAAAAATCCTTTTCCATAGATTCCGGTTATGCAAAAAATGTACTTTTACGCAAAATAATCATTCCCCTAGAAGTTTCTCAAACCAAGCTTGTTTTTACGTAAAAAGCGATAATTTGGCGTAATAAGTTCGTTTTTTACTATCTTCGCATAAAAAGCTGGTTTCGCTTTTAATGCTGTTTTCACAGTAAAACGTCTTTTCCACAAACAATTTACTTTGAGAATTAACGTTAGCCTGTTTTAAGTAAAAATAGCTGTTTTAGCGTAAAGAGTTCGTTTTTTGCTAACCGCGTGGGATGCTGATTTTAGCTTTTTATGCTGTGTCACGCTAAAACCTCTTTTCCGCAAATATTTTACTTTGTAAATTCATACCATGGATGTCACAGGTTGCTCTTTCCACATTAAAAGTCATTTTTCCAGATCCCTTTTATGCAAATAATGTCCATTTACGCAAATCGTCATTCCACTCGAATTTTCTAAAAGGAAGCTTGTTTTAACTAAAAATCGCTCTTTTGGTGTAAAAAGTTCGTTTTTTGCTATCTTGACGTAAAAAGCTGATTTTCGCTTTTTATACTCTTTCCACGCTAAAACTTCTTTTCCGCAATTTACTTTGAAAATTACCATTAGCTTGCTTTAAGTAAATATAGCTCTTTTCGCGTAAAAAGTTCGTTTTTTGCTAACTTCACGTAAAAAGCTGATTTTCCCTTTTTGTGCTGTTTTCACGCTAAAACTTCTTTTCCGCAAACAATTTACTTTGAGAATTACCATTAGCTTGTTTTAAGTAAAAATAACTATTTTGGCGTAAAAGGTTCGTTTTTTGCTATCTTCGCGTAAAAAGCTGATTTTCGCTTTTTATGCTGTTTTCACGCTAAAAGTTCTTTTCCGCAAACAATTTATTTTGAGAATGAACATCGCATGTTAAGTTATATTTTAGCTCACCTTTTAGTTCGTCCGCCTTCCTTTTGACGATAGAGGCTAGTTTTCAAAATACGCTAAAGCTATTAACCACAGTTCGTTTTTTTACTTCACAATGTCATTTTCGTCTCGTTTAACCTCGGCAATCTTCTTTTGATCACGAAGGATACATTTCTTGTAAAATGCATGTTTAATGAACAAATAAATCTGTATAGGCAAAAGTCGTATCATGGAAGTTACAGGTCGCTGTCTTCACAATAAAAGTCATTTTCTATAGATTCCGGATATGCAAAAAATGTACTTTTACACAAAATCATCATTTCCCTCGAAGTTTCTCAAACCAAGCTTGTTTTTACGTAAAAAGCGATAATTTGGCGTAAAAAGTTCGTTATTTTTACTATCTTTGCTAAAAAGCTGGTTTCGCTTTTATTGCTGTTTTCACACTAAAACTTCTTTTCCGCAAACAATTTACTTTGAGAATTCATATTAGCTTGTTTTAAGTAAAAATCGCTATTTTGGCGTAAAAAGTTCGTTTTTTGCTAACCCCGTGAGATGCTGATTTTCGCTTTTTTTGCTGTGTCACGCTAAAACCTCTTTTCCGCAAATAATTTACTATGAGAATTAACATTAGCCTGTTTTAAGTAAAAATCGCTATTTTGGCGTAAAAAGTTCGTTTTTTGCTATCTTCAGGTAAAAAGCTGATTTTCGCTTTTTATGCTGTTTTCACGCTAAAACTTCTTTTCCGTGAACAATTTACTTTGAGAAATAATATCGCATGTTAAGTTATATTTTAGCTCGCCTTTTAGTTCTTCCGCCTTCCTTTTGACGATAAAGGCTAGTTTTGAAGATACGCTATCGTTTTAAACCAAAGATCATTTTTTCATTTCACAATGTCATTTTCATCTCGTTTAACCTCGACAATATTACTTTGACCATAACGCCTATATTTGTTGTAAAATTTAACTTTAATGAACAACACTGTCTTTATACGCAAAGTTCACGGCAGGGATGTCACAGTTCGCTGTTTTCATATTGACGCATTTTCCATAGAAACCGGTTATGCAAAGAATGTGCTTTTACGCAAAATCCTCATTCCATTCGAAGTTTCTAAAACAAAGCTTGTTTTAAGTAAAACGCTATTTTGGTGTAAAATGTTCGTTTTTTGCTAACCGCGTGAGATGCTGGTCTTCGCTTTTTCTGCTGTGTCACGATAAAACCTCTTTTCCGCAAATAATTTGCTATGAGAATTAACATTAGCCTGTTTTAAGTAAAAATCGCTATTTTGGCGTAAAAAGTTCGTGTCTTGCTATCTTCCCGTAAAAAGCTGAGTTTCGATTAGTATTCTGTTTTCACGCTAAAACTTCTTTTCCGGAAACAATTTACCTATGAGAATTAACATTAGCCTGTTTTAAGTAAAAATCGCTATTTTGGCGTAAAAAGTTCGTTTTTTGCTATCTTCCCGTAAAAAGCTGAGTTTCGATTAGTATTCTGTTTTCACGCTAAAACGTCTTTTCCGCAAACAATTTACTTTGAAGATTACCATTAGCTAGTTTTATGTAAAAGTAGCTATTTTGGCGTAAAAATTTCGATTTTTACTAACTTCACGTAAAATGCTGATTTTCGCTTTTTGTGCTCTTTTCACGCTAAAACCTCTTTTCCGCAAACAATTTGCTTTGAGAATTAGCATTAGCGTGTTTTAAGTAAAAATCGCTATTTTGGCGTAAAAAGTTCGTTTTTTACTATCTTCAGGTAAAAAGGTGATTTTCGCTTTTTATGCTGTTTTCACGCTAATACTTTTCCGTGAACAATTTACTTTGAGAATTAACATGGCATGTTAAGTTATATTTTAGCTCGCCTTTTAGTTCGTCCGCCTTCCTTTTGACGATAAAGGTTGGTTTTGAAGACACGCTATCGTTTTAAACCAAAGTTTATTTTTTCACTTCACAATGTCATTTTCGTCTCGTTTAACCTCGGCAATCTTCCTTTGACCATTTTGTAAATTCATACCATGGATGTCACAGGTCGCTCTTTTCACATTAAAAGTCATTTCCATAGGTTCCGGCTATGCAAAAAATGTACATTTACGCAAAATCCTCATTCCACTCGTAGTGGAATTCTTGTTTTAAGTAAAAATCGCTATTTTGGCGTAAAAAGTTCGTGTTTTGCTATCTTGACGTAAAAAGCTTATTTTCGCTTTTTATACTGTTTTCACGCTAAAACTGCCTTTCCGCAAAAAATTAGTTTCAAAATTACCATTAGCTTGCTTTAAGTTGAAATAGCTATTTGGCGTAAATAGTTCGTTTTTTGCTAAGTTCACGTAAAAAGCTGATTTTCGCTTTTTGTACTGTTTTCAAGCTAAAAATTATTTTCCGCAAACAATTTACTTTGAGAATTTCCATTAGCTTGTTTTAAGTAAAAATAGCTATTTTGGCGTAAAAGGTTCGTTTATTGCTATCTTCACGTAAAAAGCTGATTTTCGCTTTTTATGCTGTTTTACGCTAAAACTTCTTCTCCGCGAAGAATTTACTTTGAGAATGAACATCGCATGTTAGGTTATATTTTAGCTCACCATTTAGTTCGTCCGCCATCCTTTTGACGATAGAGGCTAGTTTTCAAAATACGCTATCGTTATAAACCACAGTTCGTCTTTTCACTTCACAATGCCATTTTCGTCTCGTTTAACCTCGGCAATCTTCTTTTGACCATGAAGAATGCATTTCTTGTAAAATGCATGTTTAATGAGCAATACTATCTGTATAGGATAAGGAAGTCACAGGTCGCTGTTTTCCCATTAAAAGTCCTTTTCCATAGATTCCGGTTATGCAAAAAATGTACTTTTACGCAAAATCATCATTCCCCTAGAAGTTTCTCAAACCAAGCTTGTTTATACGTAAAAAGCGATAATTTGGCGTAAAAAGTTCGTTTTTTTTACTATCTTCGCATAAAAGGCTGGTTTCGCTTTTAATGCTGTTTTCACACTAAAACGTCTTTTCCACAAACAATTTACTTTGCGAATTAACATTAGCTTGTTTTAAGTAAAAATCGCTGTTTTAGCGTAATAAGTTCGTTTTTTGCTAACCGCGTGAGATGCTGATTTTCGCTTTTTATGCTGTGTCACGCTAAAACCTCTTTTCCGCAAATATTTTACTTTGACCATAAAGGCTATATTTGTTGTAAATTCATATCATGGATGTCACAGGTCGCTCTTTTCACATTAAAAATCATGTTCCATAGATTCCTTTTATCCAAATAATGTCCATTTACGCAAAATCCTCATTCCAAAACACATCGCTTTTGCTAATTTGTCCCTCTTTAAGTAGCAGTTTGCTCCGAAAGTGGTCGTTCCCCCATGCACCACGCGGCTGGGCTTAGAAAATTTTCGCTCGGAGCTGGACTTTTAACTTTTCTCAGACCGAAAAAAAGCTTTTTTGATACATGCATCATTGGTGTTCGTTTGATAAAGAAAACACATCCTAAGCCTCCTTTATGCTAATTTGTCCCACTTTAAGTAGCAGTTTGCTCCGAAAGTGGTCGTTCGCCCATGTACTTCGCGGCTGGACTTAGAAAATGTTCGCTCGGAGTTGCACTTTAAATTTTCTCAGACGGAAAAAAGATTTTTTGATAAATGTGAAACATGCATCCTTGGTGATCGTTTGATAAATCGATTTCGATTTCGATTGCGATTTCGATTTCGATTGCGATTTCGATTTCGATTTCGATTTCGATTCGATTCGATTTCGATTTCGATTTCCATTTCGATTTCGATTTCGATTTTTATTTCAATTTCGAAATCGATTTCGATGGCGCGTTGCACCGAGCCTAGAAGACGGCCTTTCTGGCCCTCGAGCGGCGAGGCCTCAACTGCCGGCATGGTTCCGAGACGAACTCCCGGGGAACTTGGAAATTTTTCGTTCGGAGTTGGACTTTGAAAAATTTTGATCGAAGTGAAAAAAATGTTTTTTTAAAAAATGTGAAACATGCATCAGTGGCATTCGTAAAAATAATTTTTAAGAACATGAAATATACATCAGACGCATTCTTTTAGAAGGGGAAACTCTTACCCAGCACAACTTTGGCAAATATCCCCGTATTTCAATAGCGCGTTGCACCAGACCTATTTCGATTTCGATTTCGATATTTCGATTTCGATTTCGAATTCGATTTCGATTTCGAATTCGATTTCGATTTCTGATTTCGATTTCGATTTCGATGGCGATATCGATTTCGATTTCAAATGCGATTTCGATTTCGATTCGATTTCGATTTCAATATGTCGATTTGTATTTCGATTTCGATTTCCGATTTCGATTTCGATTTAGAATTCGATTTCGATTTCGATTTGGATTTGGATTTTTTAGATTTCGATTTCGATTTCGATTCGATTTCGATTTTGATTTCGATTTCGAATTCGATTTCGATATTTCGATTTCGATTTCCGATTTCGATTTCAATTTCGAATTCGATTTCGAATTCGATTTCGATTTCGATTTTTATTTCGATTTCGATTTCGATTTCCGATTTTGATTTCGATTTCGATTTTGATTCGATTATGATTTCGATTTCTATTTCGATTTCGATATTTCGATTTCGATTTCCGATTTCGATTTCGATTTAGATTACGAATTCGATTTCGAATTCTATTTCGATTTCGATTTTTATTTCGATTTCGATTTTGATTTCTATTTCGATTTCGATGTCGATTTCGATTTAGATTTCCGATTTCGATTACGATATCGATTTCGATGGCATTTCGATTTCGATTTAGTTCGATTTGGATTTCGATTTCGATTTCGAATTCGATTTCTATTTCGATATTTCGATTTCGATTTCGATTTCCGATTTCGATTTCGATTGCGATTTCGATTTCGATTTCGATTTCGATTTCGAATTCGATTTCGATTTCCGATTTCGATTTCGACTTCGAATTCGATTTCGAATTCGATTTCGATTTCGATTTTTATTTCGATTTCGATTTCGATTGCGATTTTGATTTCGATGGCGCGTTGCACCGAGCCTAGAAGACGGCTTTTCTGGCCCTCGAGCGGCGAGGCCTCAACTGCCGGCATGGTTCCGAGACGAACTCCCGGGGAACTTGGAAATTTTTCGCTCGGAGTTGGACTTTGAAAAATTTTGATCGAAGTGAAAAAAATGTTTTTTTAAAAAATGTGAAACATGCATCTGTGGCATTCGTTAAAATAATTTTTAAGAACATGAAATATACACCAGACGCATTCTTTTAGAAGGGGAAACTCTTACCAAGCACAACTTTGGCAAATATCCCCGTATTTCTATAGCGCGTTGCACCAGACCTATTTCGATTTCGATATTTCGATTTCGAATTCGATGTCGATTTCTGTATTTTTTCGATTTCGATATCGATATGGATTTCGATTGCGTTTTCGATTTCGATTTCGATTCGATTTCGATTTCGATATTTCGATTTCCATTTCGATTTCGATGTTTATTTCGATTTCGATGACGCGTTTCACCGAGCCTAGAAGACGGCCTTTCTGGCCCTCGAGCGGCGAGGCCTCAACTACCGGCATGGTTCCGAGGCGAACTCCCGGGGAACTTGGAAATTTTTCGCTCGGAGTTGGACTTTGAAAAATTTTGATTGAAGTGAAAAAAATGTTTTTTTAAAAAATGTGAAACATGCATCAGTGGCATTCGTAATTTCGATTTCGATTTCGATTTCGATTGCGATATCGATTTCGATTACGAATTCGATTTCGATTTCGATATTTCTATTTCGATTTCCAATTTCGATTTCGACTTCGAATTCGATTTCGAATTCGATTTCGATTTCGATTTTTTTTCGATTTCGATTTCTATTTCGATTTCGATTTTGATTTCGATTTTGATTTAAATGGCGCGTTGCACCGGGCCTAGAAGACGGCCTTTCTGGCCCTAGAGCGGCGAGGCCTCAACTGCCGGCATGGTTCCGAGACGAACTCCCGGGGAACTTGGAAATATTTCGCTCGGAGTTGGACTTTGAAAAATTTTGATCGAAGTGAAAAAAATGTTTTTTTAAAAAATGTGAAACATGCATCAGTGGCATTCGTAAAAATAATTTTTAAGAACATGAAATATACACCAGACGCATTCTTTTAGAAGGGGAAACTCTTACCAAGCACAACTTTGGCAAATATCCCCGTATTTCAATAGCGCGTTGCAGCGGACCTATTTCGATTTCGATTTCGATTTCGATTTCTGATTTCGATTTCGATTGCGATATCGATTTCGATTGCGATTTCGATTTTGATTGCGATTTCGATTTCGATTCGATTTCGATTTCGATTCGATTTCGATTTGTATTTCGATTTCGATTTCCGTTTTCGATTTCGATTTTGATTTCGATTTCCGATTTCGATTTCGATTTCGATTTCGAATTCATTTCGATTTCGATTTTTATTTCGATTTCGATTTCGATTTGGATTTCTCATTTCGATTTCGATTTCGATGGCGATTTCGATTTCAATTTTGATTCGATTTTGATTTCTATTTCGATTTCGATATTTCGATTTCCGATTTCGATTTTGATTACGAATTCGATTTCGAATTCTATTTCGATTTCGACTTTTATTTCGATTTCGATTTTGATTTCGATTTATATTTCTATTTCGATTTCGATTTCGATTTCCGATTTCGATTTCGATGGCGATTTCGATTTAGTTTCGATTTCGATTTCGATTTCGATTTCTATTTCGATATTTCGATTTCGATTTCCGATTTCGATTTTTCGATTTTGAATTCAATTTCGATTTCGATATTTCGATTTCGATTTCGATTTTCGATTTCGATTTCAATTTCGATTTCGAGTTCAATTTTGATTTCGGTATTTCGATTTCGATTTCGATTTCCGATTTCGATTTCGATCTTAGAAAAAGTTTCGAAATTTTCCAAATATAATTTTTTAAAACATGAAATATACATCAGAGGCATTATTTTAGAAAGGGATACTCATTCCAAAATCAATTTTGGCAAATTTCCCCGTTTTTCGATGGCGCGTTGCACCGGAGCTACAAGACGACAAATCCGGGCCTCGCGTGATGAGGCCTCAACTGCCGGCATGGTTCCGAGACGAACTGCCTCCTGGACTTGGAAATTTTTCGCTCGGAGTTGGACCTTGAAAAAAAATTTTCGCAGCGAAAAAGGCATTCTTTCATAAATGTGAAACATACATCATTGGTGTTCGTTTGATAAAGAAAACATCCTTAGCCTCGTTTTTGCTAATTTGTCCCTCTTTAATTAACTTTTTGCGCCGATTTGGACTTAGAAAAGGTTTCGATATTTTGCAAATATAATTTTTTAAAACATGAAATATACGTCAGAGGCATTATCTTAGAGAGGGATACTCATCCCAAAATCAATTTTGGCAAATTTCCCCGTTTTTCGATGGCGCGTTGCACCGAGTCGAGAAGACGACCTTTCCGGCCCTCGGATGGCAAGGCCTCAACAGCCGGCATTGTTCCGAGATGAATTCCCGCCTGGACTTAGAAATTTTTCAGTCGGAGTTGGACTCAGATAAATGTTGATCGAACTGAAAAAATGTTTTATGAAAAATGTGAAAGATGCATCAATGGTATTCGTTTGATAAGGCAAACACATCCAATTACAAAACATTCAATGTGCACATTGCATTAAAGGCTTCGGAACCTAGACAACAGGACCACAAATGGAACAGAAACCACAAATATATAGCAGTTAGGGTAGAATCAGAGCTAACATGGGAAAACCAAATAAAACAATTGAAGAAGGTATACAGCAAATATTAAGAATGCCCAAAACATTGACAGGCAGCAAATGCGGCTACTCAAAAGGAACACTATGTATAACATATAAATCGTGTTTACAAATATTACCAATGTTTCAACAAATATGCGGCATAATAAATAGAAGCTTAAAAACTAAAACTTGAAAAGAAACACGGATGAAATTTTAAAAGTAATGGCTGTGCCTACCTTTCCTTTTTGGTTCTGAAACATGGACATTAACAAAAGCAGACAAAAACAAGATAGAGGCTGCCGAAATGAGATTTTTAAGAATAGTATACGGATGTACTCTTTTAGATAAAATCCCAAATGAAAAAATAAAAGAAGGTGTAGAAATAAGTTCTTTAGAAGAAAAAGATAATAAACTATAGAAATGAATGGAGAGAGCATATTGAGAGAATGCCGAGAGATAGGATCCCAAGAGGAGTTATAAACTATAAACGTAGAGGAAAGAGACATTAAGGAAACGATGGTCAGAAGTGTTTTAAGCCGGAACAGGCACCATTGCCTAGCCCTTGCAGTGGAGAACAAGAAGAAATATAACTATTTGTAACTTAAAACTTCACCTGTCTAATAAGAATTGATGATACCTTTCTTATAAATGTTTCCTATAACAGCAACCACAACAACATATTGTTACCAAATTAGGGGAAAGCACAACCAACGACAGCTGACAAGGGACCAGAGGCAGCCGAGCCACACCCTCCCATTAATCTGAGTTACTAACTGAGGGGTTGATTAGGGGAGTGTCACTTGTCGCTGGCCGCCTCTTTTCCCTTCCCCTGTCCTCTGGAATCTTCGCGGTAATTCACTAAAACCAGAGACTTCTAGGAAACAGAGATATCTATATTAAAAGGGCTGCAGTGAGTGAATTGAGTCAGTCAGTCAGTCAGTCAGTCAGTCAGTCAGTCACTCAGTTCTTGGCGAGCAGCGTAAGAGCGCAGTGCTAGTGTACGACGAGAAGACTGTGTACTTGCATCGGAGGATTCTACGTAATAGCGAGAGCAAAGTGGAATTGTAACGGACGAACTAGTGAATTGTAATTGTGAGCATTACGTAATTCTGTGTAATTGGCAATGTTTTTGCTGTAAGTCGGTGGAAATAAAGAACAGTTTTGAGTGGTGCAATGGGAGTTTTCATTTCACGAACCTACAAAGTCACACTGGTGTCAGGAGTGGAATGACAACATCACCGAACATTACGGCCATGGACGCGGCATTGGAAAGGATATTGGAGAAGATGATGGAAATTAAGGTGGAACTGACAGAAATAAAGACGGACAAAGACAACATCACCGAGAAAATGAAAAAGAAGTTGGAAGCGGCAATTTGAAGGCCGATGCGCCGGGACGCGACGCAACATCTGAGAGCGTCAAACCTCCCAAGTATGACAACGCGTCAACGTTTGAAGTCTTCCGCCGCCAGTTAGACGCAGTGGAAAAGCACAACAAATGGTCGCCAAAGGAGGAGGCCACACAGTTAATAGCCAGCCTCCAGGGAAGGGCCGCGTAAGTCCTAAACGCGGTGCAGACAACGTAGGTGACCAAGGACATCTGGGAGGCCCTGGAGAATCGTTTCGGAAACCACCGCTTAACCGCAGCGTACCGCAGGCAAATAAAAGCCAAGGTCAAAGCAGCCGGGGGAGACGCTGCAGGAGTTCGCCCTGTCAGTTGAACGATTGGCAAGCAAGGCCCAAATCGACCTCCCACCAGAGTTCGTGTCCCAGGAAACTGCCTACAGCTTCGTTGACGGGGTACGGGACACGGAGATTCGTCAGCGCATAATGCTCGGCGATTACAAAACCATCCACGAGTCGCTGACGGCAGCATTAAGGATGGAGGCGGACAAAGTTACAGCTATCCCGACGTCGAGAACGAGGTGTGTCCGCTACACCGGAGACAGAAGACCAGCCGAGGGACGCCGGCGAACACCTAGTGGCCTGTGTGGGGGTTTGGACAGCCCGTACACCTGGAGGGAGACTGCCCACACCAGGAAGGGCAGCTGGAAGGACGAGTAAGGCCCTGCGTGGAGAGGGGCACGTCGGCGCCATTACCACCATCCCGTCGAGTGACACTGCGCACCGTCAGCCGGCGTATGGATGGCAGCCTCATCGCGGGCGGTTGGGTGAGAGGGAAGCCGTGCAGCGTGCTGTTGGACACTGGGTCAGCCGTGACCATCATTAGACTTGACGTGGCGAAGAGTTTGCCGACGAGGAAGCCGAGCCAACCATACGAGCTTGTCACGGCATTGGGCGACACCTTGCTTGTGGAGAAGGAGGCCCTGCTGGAGCTGACCTTGGGGCGAAGTTTCGTGCGTGTGTGGGTGTTCGTCGCGAAGTTGGCTGAGGAGGTGATTCTGGGACTGGATGCCCTCAGGAGCCACGAGGCGACGGTCGACGTAGGCAGGAAGGTCCTGCGGCTCAACGGAGAAGAGGTTATAGACCGTCAACCTTAAGAGCGCCGTGAAATCTCCAGGGTCATCTTGAACGAAGACGTGGTTGTCCCCGCGAGGAGCGAGGTGATGGTGACGGTGCGACCGGAAGCACAGACAGAAGGTTGGGTCCAGAGGCTGCAGGAGTACGACTTCACCTCGGAACATCGTAGAGGGAAGAGCCACTGTAACGCTGACGCCATATCCCGAACACCCTGTCTAGAAGAGTGCGGCCAGTGCACAACAATGGAGGAGAAGGAGCGTGCCGCAGCAGTCCGAGTAGTCACGGCAGTGCCTGCGGATGGCTGGTATAGCGTAGGCCTGAGGAGGTAGCAGCTGGCGGAAGCAGACTTGGGGCTACACTTGAGGGCATTGGAGGCAGGGACGAGACCAACCTGGGAGGACATCGCACCGAGGAGCGCCACCTACAAATCGTACTTGGCCCAATGGGACTCGTTGAAGACCAGAGAGGGCGTGCTGTTCCGGAAATGGGAATCACCCGATGGGAAGACGCAGAGAGAACAGTTGGTACTTCCCCGAAGTAAGGTACCGGAAGTCTTGGAAGAAGTGCACGCCGGTACTTCAGGAGGACACCTGGGAGCGAACCGAACGATTGACAAAATATGGCAGCGCTACTACTGGCTGAGGCTCCGAGCAGATGCTGAGAGATGGTGCCGTCTGTGTCAGGTGTGCTCGGCGAGTCCCGGCCCCCATACTAGGAGCCGGGGTCGCATGCAGCAGTACAACGTCGGAGCGCCATTCGAACGGATCGCCGTTGACATTGCTGGACCGTTCCCAGTTTCAGACCGAGGCAACAAGTACCTAATGGTGGTTGTGGACTAGTTCATCAAATGGCCGGAGGTTTATGCCATCCCAAACCAAGAGGCAAAGACAATGACAGACTGCCTCGTTTAGCAAGTGTTCTGTTGATTTGGGGTGCCGTTAGAGCTACACAGTGACCAGGCTACCAACTTTGAGTCCAACCTAATGAACGAGGCACTACAAAGGCTTGGGGCGAACAAGACCCGCACGACGCCTCTACATCCCCAGTCGGATGGCATGGTCGTAAGATACATCAAGACCTTAGAAGAACACCTGAGGAAGGTCGTGGCCAGCCACCAGTGTGACTGGGACGTCAAGGTGCCACTGTTCTTGCTGGCCTACCACTCGTCTACACACGACACATTTGGAATGACGCCAGCTAGCCTAATGTTTGGCCGAGAGTTACGCCTTTCTTATGACGGGGCTTTTGGAAGCCCTCCGGAAGCGAAACAGCCAGCGACCGAGTATTTGGAGAACTTGGTGGACCATCTCCACGACATGCACGCGATGGCTCGCCAGAACATCCAGAAGGCGAGCGACCGCATGAAGACTAGGTATGACAGGCAAGCCAACAGCCAAGGGTTCCAGCAAGATGACCTGGTCTGGTTGCACCGTCCTACCCGGACCAAGGGACGCTGCCCGAAGCTCCAGCAGCAATGGCAAGGACCGTACCGGGTGGTGAAGAGGATTAACGTCGAGGTCTGCTGCATCCAGAAGGTTCCCCGAGGGAAGATGATGGTGGTACACCTGGATCGTCTAGCCCGCTACGATGGTGCTGTTCAGGACGACCAGCTTTGAGGAGGGAGCAGTGTCACCCAATTAGCGGAAAGCACAACCAACGACAGCTGAGAAGGGACCAGAGCCAGCCGAGCCACACTCTTCCATTAATCTCAGTCACTAACTGAGATGTTGATTAGGGGAGTGTCACTTGTTGCTGGCCGCCTCTTTCCCGTTCCCCTGTCCTCTGGAATCTTCGCGGTAATTCAATGAAACCAGAGACATCCAGAAAACATTGATATCAATATAAAAAGGGCTACAGTGACTTAATTGAGTTACTCAGTCAGTCAGTTAGTCAGTTCTTGGCGAGCAGCGTAAGAGTGCAGTGCTAGTGTACGACGAGAAGACTGTGTACGTGCATCGGAGGATTGTACGTAATAGCGAGAGCAAAGTGGAATTGTAACGGCTGAACTGGTGAATCGTAATTGTGTGCATTACGTAATTCTGTGTAATTGGCAAGTGTTGAACTGTAAGTCGGTGGAAATAAAGAACGTTTTTGAGTGGTGCAATTGGACTTTTCGTTTCACGAACCCAGAAAGTCACAATATGGACATCTAGCATTTTTAGCGACGACATCAGCTTTGTTGTTTCCGGCTGACGATGTGTAAAAGTTTTACATGAAATCTCGATCCCGAACAATTTATAAGAAAGCTATCATCAATTCTGATAAGAACGATGTAAATTTAAGCTAAACTTGTAATATTTGTATATATTTGTTTCCTTTATTGTTAATAGCTTCATATTTTACGTATATATAAATTGTGTATAAAACTGTCTGTCCCGGCGTAATTCGTACCGTCAATAAAAGCTTCCTGGACTTACCTATGTAGATAAAGCAAACCACCTCACGATTCCAACGTTGGACGTGCCTAAATTTTTCTGTTTTCTATTTATGATCATGAAACAGTAATCGGAGGGAAAAAACCGTAACAGTAAGAAATATTCCTGGAAACTAATTTGAAGGTGCGCTAATTCACTATTTGTAACACAAACAAGGTCGTCGCACTATACTTTGATATTTAGTTTACATTTGACATTTTTGTTGCCCTTTTCTAACATCATGTATTTATTTTTGCTTATTGGTATTATATATTCAAAATAAATATAATTGAAAGGCAATCAACCTCATTGCTAGGATTTCCCAAGGATTGAAATCCCTTTATCATGTTTACTCTTTCCTTCCGCGAACATTTATTATTTTGGTCAATTGAATTTTATTATTTTTTATCTATTTCGTTGTCATTCAGAGCTTGCGTGTGATTTGGTACTTTTTTAAACATGTTGATTTCAGGCTTTCTTTCTTTTATTCCTTTCTTTCTTCCTTTCCTTCTTTATTCCTTCCTTTCTTTCTATCTTTACATCTTTCAACTTTTCTTTCTGCCTTCTTTTCTTTCCCTCCTTCACCTTAAGGGCAGTGAGATCATTTTTATACAGATATCTGCTTTATACCTTTGTCCTATACAAATTAGGTTTTTTATCAAAAAAATGGCAAAAGTGTTCCGGAAATGTGTAAGTTCCGAAATTTTTTAATGTGTTTTTTTTTTCTGTAGAACTCTACTTTGGACCTATCTAACGATTCAAACCACAGATATGAATAATTCTTTTTGTTTATAATGATGACATATTAATCGTTAGAAACAATCTGGAAAAGTAGGCAATATTACTCAAAACTGATTCTAGATTTTGCAACTTCAACATTGGTAAACGCAGCAAGATCATAGTAGTAAATTTTGGTTTTTAAATTACATCGCATAGTTTGTTACAGTTTGTTGTTTATGTTATGCACATTATGTATATTTTTACTTCACTTATTTATTTACCATCTTAATCATTTATTTACTTATATCCCGAGATATAAGTAAGTGAAGCGCGAACAATCCTTTTTGCTACGAGCTCCAAGTGATAC
>CM060950.1:287732958-287742958 GCA_030765055.1 Mantis religiosa
TTTGAAAGAAAAACTCATAAAAGACATAGCGGTTTTAAATGAGTTCAAACCAGCCTGAGGAACCTGCTAAATAAACTACTGAAAAATACAATCCCCAATAATTTGAATTCAGGAATTTATCAGATTAATTGTGAAATCTGTTGAAAATGCTACATAGGAAAAACTAAGAGAAACTTGTTTTTCAGGCAAAAAGAACACCAGAGGAACATTAAGTTGAAACAAACAGAAAAGTCTGCAGTTTCACACCATTTTTGTCCAGAAAACCACAACATTGGCCACAACATTAAGCTGTTAAAATCTTTAAGTACACCCATAGAATTGGATATTTGGGAAAACAATATTCATAAACAAAATCCGTGATAAAATTATAAATTTTGAAATCCCGGCATTAAATGAAGTATTAAAACTTAGTGCCCCTAACACCAGATGGCAGAGTGATCGGAGTTCCGTAGCAGTGGAAGAAGAGGAAGTCACCATTTAGTCACCAAACAGCTGAGGATGAGATCGAATGAATTTGAAAACGTTTCAATTATACATCAACAAGTAAGTGAAGTTTGAGTGTAAACATAGTGACTCATAAATCAAACTTAAAAATGATTACTCTGTTTTGGATTGTTTGTAACAAACGAATTAGTTCTTATGGAAGTAAATGTTGTAAACGTTTCCCGCAAACGCTTAGATTCAGTAAATTCTGTAAATTTCTGGATTTTTCATATAAACTTTAGACCTAACTCCCGATTCAAACGACGAGTGTGCGTAATATCTTTTGTTGTTTTTGTTTTTGGTGGTGAAGCAATAATCCGAGGAAAAGACTTCGAAGAATAAAGAATGTTACACAAAACTACATCGCAGTTAATTTTGGCAATAAAAGTACTTTTTTCTTATAAATTGTTCCTATCACAGCAACATATGAACATCTAGCGTTCGTTATGATGACAACAGCTTTGTTTCCGGTGTAGGATGAGTAAACGTTTACATGAAATCGTAATCACGAACAACTTATAAGACACACAAACCCATTACACAAATCTAATAAATATTTAGGAGACTTTGAAATGTGTATTCCTAATGAAATCTGTGATAAAATGTTTGTGTAGAATACAAATGCACTTGTGCCAACTATCTACGTGATAAAGAAAGTAAAACTCAAAATTGTCCTGCAGTGTCATGAACAAAATATTAATTTCTTCACTAATTACCTGCAAACCACTTAAATGACCTGAAAATGTTGCAGCGCGGCATTACCTTCAGTTGCGAGCTTGTTCTTAGACTTACACTGAAAATCTGAAACGTTCACTTAACACAACTGCATTGTGATTATTTCTGACATATGTAAAGTCTAAAACTGTTTCTCTCTCTTTGACACAACGAATGACATCGGAAAGTTGGAATAAGTATGCTCCATCCAACGTTTCTTCCAGCGTTCACATAATAGGTATTTATGGGTCTTGAGAGGTAATTTGAGTTCATTAGCGAGTGAAAACTTTAACGTCCTAAGCATTAAACATCAAACCTGGCTAACCCAATACGTAATTTTATCCATTACCAACAAAAAATCCACTTGAATGTATAAGCTTTTCTTTATATTTGTCGGGGCTTCTGAAGGGTAGAGAATAATGAAAATAAAAGAAAATCCTACAAACACTTTAGACCCAATTGACGATTCCAACGTTGCACGTGCCTAACATTTTCTCAGTAATCGGCAGAAAAAACTGAAACAGTAAGGACTATTCCTGAAAATTAATTTGAAAGCGCGCTTGTTCGTCATTTGTAAAGCAAACAAGATCTTCGTGCTATATTTTGATATGCAGTTGACATTTCAAATACAATTTGCTCTTTTTAACATTATGTATTTATTATTGATTTATTTGTTTGTTAACTTTTCAATATATATAGCTGAAAGGTAATCACCCTCTTGTCTAGGATCTGCCATTGACTTTTTTTTCCTTATTTAACAGATTTTTCAGTATTTCCGTTTGTTTTCCTTATCTGTTTTCCTAGTTTCACAAATATTCACTATACACATAAACACACATGCCCAAGGCGGAACTCGAACCCGCGACTCTTTACGCGGTGGAACACTAGAGACATACGCTTTAGCGGCCATGGCTACGAGGGCCGGCTCGATTCTAATCACTTTATCAAGTTTACTCTTTACCTCCGCGAACTTGTATTATTTTTGTCAATTGGATTTAGATTATGTGTTAGCTACTTTGTCATCATCCAGAATTTGTGTGTGATGTGCGACATTTTTAAAACTTCTTCATTTCAGGCTTTCTTTCTTTTATTCTTTTCTTTCTTCCTTTCCTTCTTGATTTCTTCCTTACTGTATTTCTTTCCTTCTTTCAACTTTCATTTGTCTTCCTATGTTGCCCTTCTTCATCTTAACGGCAGTGAGATTATTTTGAAAATATATATTTGTTTTTAAACCTTCGCGCTAGAAGAATTAGGATTTTACGAAAGGAAAAAGAACAAAAATGTGCCGGAAATTTGTGTTCGGAAAAATTTTAATGTGTTTTTCTGTAGGAATCCACTTTTGACCCAGTTAGCGATTCAAACGACAGATCTGCATTACTTTGTTGTTCCTTGTTTATAGTGATGGTGCAGTTATTAGAAGAGAAATATCTGGAATAATAGAAAATATTACTGAAAACTTCTTCTAGATCGTGAACTTCACCATTAGTAAACGGAACAAGATCATCGCAATAAATTTTGGTTTTTAAATTACATCCCACATTTTGTTTGTAGTTTGCTGTTTACGTATGCAAAATATGTATATTTTTACTTTATTTATTTATTTGCCACCTAAATCACCTATATCCTTGTTATCTCCCTTGATAGAAATAACTGTAATGCAATCAATCCTCTTTGCTATGAGCTCCAAATGATACAAAGTTCTTTGCATTACTTAATCTTTTCTTTGCGACATACCAATGTTTGCACTCGCAATGCAATGGCACCAATAAGACGAAGCGTTTATCCCGTACAGTTTACACTATTCCAACCTAAACAATTTTCCGCCTTTTTCGACTTTACTTCTTCTTATTCCTCGTCTTTTTTTCCTCCTTTTTCCACTTTTTAGCATACATAATTAAGTACAACTTAAAAGTATCATGATAAATTTATGCATTATAAAAGTAGATGTAGTAGTGGTCAGAAGAGAAATTCTGAGTGAATGGGGAATATTTATCAGAATTAACTCTAGAAGGCGCTACTTCGCTATTCTTAAACGAAACAAAATCTTCGCCGAAAATTGTTATATTTACTTCATATTTGACATTTTTATTGCAGTTTATTTTTAGGTTATGCTATATCATATATTTATATGTTATTTGTCTGTCGTTTCTTGTTTATGATCATGATGCTATCATGAGAAGAAACAATCTGGAAGTACAGGGAGTAGTACCCAAAATTAAATCTAGTGGGCGCTACTTCGCCATTCGCAAACAAAACAAGATCATCGCGGTAAATCTTGATATTTAACTCACATTCGGAAATTTTCTTGCTGTTCATTGTTCATGCTATGCAGCATCTTATTTCATTCTATTTATTTGTTATCTCCCGAGATAGAAATAAGTTAAACGCAATCAAACCTCTTTGTATGATGCCAAAATGGTTCAAATTCGGATTTTAGTTATTCTGCAACTGGGGATGAATTTTATGTATTACACAGCTACAATTAAGTTAATCAATTTAAAGCTTTCTAGTAAAATATAAAAATTGCCTTTTATTTGGTGTATATGTAAAGAGATGATGGTTTTCCGATAGTATTGGCCTCCTTACTACATTCCCTTTGTATGTTCAAAACATAAAATGCGAATACGTACTTCCCACTTGAGTAATGTGTAAGTAATGGAAAACTCATACACGTAACTAGGAACATCCGGGAAATGGATAATTACATAAAATTGGCATACATTTTGTAGTTTATTTGGAGCTGTATGTTTTACGTATTAAGATTGTGTGTATCTTTTATGATTTACGGTTATATAACCATTATTCCACAAGAATAGTATTTCAGATGCTATTTGTAGAAAATATGAAATACAAAACGTTTCATTATTTATGAACATATCTTAAAAACTAAGTATTTTAATATTCTCTTGAAAGGTCAACATTCTTTGAAAACTTTTTCATGCAAACAACAATTTGCGACAAGGGAATTTTTTGAATTGTTGTCAGCCACATTTTGGGAAGCACGTTGAACATAAGCGCCGAAACAGACTTTTTTCTTTTTGACAGCTACTGATAGACTGTGCTGTGAAAGACACACACAAACCCACCACATGGATCTAATAATTATTTGGGGGACTTTGAAATGTTTAATCCTAGTGAAATCTGGCATCCAATTTTTGTGCAGAATTCCTTACCACTTGTGCCTACTATCTACGTGATGAGGAAAGTGAACCTGGACACGGTCATGCAGTATCATGAAAAATATCTGAAGTTTTTCACTAGTTATTTGCAAACAACTTAAATGACTTGAAAATGTTGCAGCACGGCCTCATCCTTCAGTTGCGAGTTTGTTCTTAGACTCGCATTGAAAATCTGAAACTTTCACTTAACACAACTGCATTGTGAATATTTCTGACATCTGTAAAGTCTAAAACCGTTTAACTCTTTTTGACATAACAAGTGCCATTCGAAATTTGCAATAATTGTGCTACATCCAAAGTTTCTTCGAGCATTCACTTAATAGTTATTTATGGGGCTTGAGAAGTAAGTTCAGGTTTATTAGCGAGTGAAAACTTTAAGGTCTGAGGCATTAAACATCAAACCTGGCTAGCTCAATACGTATTTTATCCATTACCAAAAAAAAACACTTGAATTTATAAGCTTTTATTTATCTTTATCGCGTCTACTGAAGGGTATAGGATAATCTAAATAAAACAAAATCCTACAATCATTTTAGACCCATCTCACGATTCCAACGTTGAGCGTGCGTATTTCTTTTCTATTTAAGGTCATGAAGAAACAGTAATCTGAAAAAAAACTGGAAGAGTAAGGAATATTACTGAAAATTAATTTCACATTGCGCCAATTCATCATTTGTAAAGCAAACAAGGTCTTCGTGCTATATTTTGATATTTAGTTGACATTTCACATATCAGTTTCTCTTTCCTATTATTAATTATTTACTTATATATTTGATATCTTATAAATAAATATAGCTGGAAGGCAATCGCCCTCTTGACTAGAATCTCCCAATGATTCAAATCACTTTATCAAGTTTACCCTTTCCTTCCGCGAACTTGTCTTATATTTGTCAATTGGACCTTGATTAAGTTTTAGCTACTTTGTTATCATCCAGAGTTTGGGTGTGACTTGCTACATTTTAAACTTCTTTATTTAAGACTTTATTTCTTTTATTGGTTTCTTTCTTGCTTCCATTCTTGATTTCGTCCTTACTTTATTTGTTTCCTTCTTTCAACTTTCATTTGTGTCTTCCTTTCTTTCCCTCCTTCATCTTAACGGCAGTGAGAGTATTTTGGAAATAGATATTTGTTTCTAAACCTTCGCGCTAGATGAATTAGGATTTTATGAACAGAAAAATAACACAAATATTCCTGCAATGTTTAAATTCAGAAAATTTTGAATGTGTTTTTTCTGTAGGACTCCACTTTAGAACTAGTTAGCTATTCAAACGACAGATCTGCATAATTTTGTTGTTGTTTGTTTATAGTGATGATGCAGTTATCAGAAGAAACCATGTGTAAAGTTGGCAATATTACTCAAAACTAATTCTAGATTGTGCTACTTCATCATTAGTAAACGAAGCAAGACCATCGCAATAAATTTTTGTTTTTAAATTGCATGCGATATTTTGTTTGCAGTTTGTTGCTTATGTTATGAAAATTGTGTATCATTTTACTTTACTTACTTATATACCATGTTAATCATTTATTTACTTATCTCCCAAGATAGAAATAACTGAAGCGCGATCAATCCCCTTTGCTACGAGCTCCAAGAGATACAAAGTTCTTTGCATTTTTTTAATTGTTCCTTTCACGATATTCAATTGTTTCTACTCGCAATGCAATGGCGCCAATAAGACGAATCGTTTACCTCGTAGAATTTACAGTGTTCCAAAATAAACAATTTTGTGCTGTTGTTTCACCTTACTTCTTCTTACTTCTCGTCTTCTTTTTTCCTTATTCGACTTTTTAAATACATATCTAAGTACAGCTCAAAAGCATCATGATAAATTTAGGCAGTATAGAAGCAGATGTAGTAGTGGTCAGATTAGAAAAACTGAGGGAGTAGCGAGTAGTTCCCAGAATTAAATCTATATGGCGCTGCCTTGCTATTCTTAAACGAAGCAAGATCTTCGCCGAAAATTCTTATATTTGCTTGGTATTTGACGTTTTGGATGCTGTTTAGTTTTAGGTTATGCTACATCATATATATAACTTGTTTGTTGTATTTGTTTATGATATTGACGCTATCATCAGAAGAACAATCTCTAGGTACAGGAAGTAGTACTCAAAATTAAATCCAGTGGGCACTACCCTGCCATTCGTAAACAAAACAAGATCATCGCGGTAAATCTTAATATTAAATTGACTGTCGACACTCTGGCTCCTGTTCATTGTTCACGCTATGAAACATATTATTTCGTTCTATTTATTTGTTATCTCCCGAGATAGAACTGAGTGAAACGCAATCAACTGCTTTGTTCGGCGACAAAATTGTTCTTACCCCTTTGCCGCCTTTTACACTTTCCTTTCACGCCCTTCAACTGTTTATACTCATAATTCAATGGCGTGAAAAAGACGAACTGTTTAATTGGCAGAATTTGCAGTGGATAAGTCAAACGAATTTTCAATGCTTCTACTCTATCCCCCCTATACCTTTTATAAAACCCATACTTACATTCTTAAGTTATCGTAATGACTTTAAGCAATTGCAAAGGAAATGAAGCAGTAATCAGGAGGTAAAAATCTTGAAGAATAGGAAAGTCTACCCCAAACTAACTCAAGAGCGCACCACTTCACAATTCATAATTGAATCGAGATTATTTCTGATATTTAATTTACATGCGACATTTTGTTTGCCTTACACAGATCATCTATTGAAGTTTATTATTTATTTACTTCATACATTTATGTATCTGTGTTTATTAACTAATTAACTAATTTGATTGTTACGCTACCTAATAGCTAGTGGCCGCTACTTCGCCATCCGTAGACAGAACAAGATCATCGCGGTAAATCTTGATATTTAACTCAAATTCGAAAATTTGCTTGATGTTCATTGTACATGGTATGCAACATTTTATTTCATTATATTTATTTGTTATCTCTTTGAGACAGAAATCAAACCTCTTTGTACGACGCCAAAGTGGTTCAAATCACTTTGCCGCCTTTCACTCTTTCCTTTCACGTTCTTCAGTTGTTTATACTTTGGTGTTACCTGACATTCGTCTTTCAGGTTAAGGGAAGGCCACAGAAAAAATCTTATTCAGGCAACTCACCCTGACCGGGTTGGAACTCGGGACCTCTTGAACGTGAGGCAGACACGCTACCGCCACGCTATGGAGGCGGGCTTATTTTGTTAAGAATGGAGAATTTGGGGGGACTGCCGAACCCGAAAGAGTATACATGTCCTTCAGATTCAGCAGGCACAGCAAATTATGGGTCATCGCTGTCTTATATAACCATTTGGAACCACTCTGTCCATAACGTCCTCAGTCCACAATCGAAATATACCGTGTTCCAATCCCCTTAGGCTGCAGACCCAACTGGGTATTCCACATACGATAGTTCTTACTTGTCTCACATAGTTTGTCAACCTAAGATTCCACGTTAGGTCCAAAATCATTTAAATATGATACTCACGTATAAAAGCGCATCGTCTGCCATGTACCGGAAGAGCCAATATAGCCTTTGGGGCCGAGCGCTATAGCCAATACAGGGCACGAGTACAAGCTATGGAATATTAAAGATAACACAAGTGAGGTATTTGCTAACATATGGCTTCTGATATTATCACATTATTAAAGTAAAATAAACAAAGACTAATTGCGGGAAGGTTAATAAACAATGATAGTGTATTTTATAATTGCGGAGAAACAGAATATAGCTGTAATGATTGGAAGGATAAACAACAATCTGTAGTTCGTATTCCTTGTAGTTTAAGGAAAAAAGAAATGTACAGAAAGTATAGAATGCGGGACATATAAGATGTTTTAGCATAGATTAATAACTCGAACCAACTATAGATAGAGTTACATTTAAAATAACGTAGGAACAAAATAAGAAATGTGCAAGTAGAATAAAAAGGGATAGAATAAAAGACAAAACTATACTGGAAACAAATAGCTGAAGGGAAAGAAGGAAATTGCTACACAATCAGAAGGAGATATTAATGGTGCATTCTCAGAACAAAGAGTAATGATTTCCGCACGAATTACTTCCAAACCAAATGAATTACAAGACATTCAATGTGCACGTTGCATTGATGACCTCGGAACCTAGACAATAGTACCATAGAAGGATCAGAAACTTCAAATATATAGCAGTTAGTGTAGATTTAAAGCTAACATGGGAAAACCAATTAAAATAATTGCAATTCTTATAAGTTAAGTGAAGTTTTAAGCTACAGATGGTTATATTTGTATACATTTGTATGCTTCATTGTTAATAGTTTCATATTATGCGTATATATAAATTGGGTATAAACGTATCTGACAGGACGAAATTCGCACAGCCAATAAAATGTTTCCTGGACATATCTATATAGATAAAACAAATTCGAATTTTACTTATTCTGCAATTGGGGATCACGTTCATGTATTACACACTTACAATTAAGTTAATCAATTTAAAGCTTTCTGCTAAACAATAAATGTAGTCTTTTACTTTGGTATATATATTATATAAAGATTCTGGTTTTCCGAGAGTACTGACCTCCTAATTACATTCTCTTTGCATGGTCAAAACATAAAATGCGAATACCTACTTCCCACTTGAGAAACGTGTAAGTAATGGAAAACTCAAACACCTAACTAGGAATATCTCGGAAATGGACAACTATATCAAATTAGCATAAATTTTGTGGTTTATTTGGAGCTGTATGTTTTAATTATTGATATTGTGTGTATCATTTAAGATTTACCCGTTATATAAACATTGTCTCACATGAATAGTACTTCAGATTATTCATGAACATATCTTTAAAATTACGTATTTTAATACGCTTTTGAAATGTAAACATTCTTTGAAAACTTTTCCATCCAAACAATAATTTGCGAGGAGAGAATTTTTTGAATTGTTGTGAGCCGCATTTTGGGAAACACGTTGAACATGAGCGCCGAAAATGCCTTTTCCTTTTTGAGAGCTACTGATAGACAGACTGTTCTGTGAAAGACACACACAAACCCAATACATGGACCTAATAATTATTTGGGGGACTTTGAAGTGTGTATTCCTAGTTAAATCTGGCATCCAATTTTTGTGTAGAATTCCTTACCACTTGTGTCTACTATCTACGTGATAAAGAAAGTAAACCTGATTACAATCATGCAGTGTCATGAACAATATCTTAATTTCAACCATACTTATTTCCAATCCACATAAATGACCTGAAAATGTTGCAGTCCGGCCTCACCTTCAGTTGCAATTTGGTTCTTAGACTTACACGGAAAATCTGATACGTTCACTTAACACAATTGCATTGTGATTATTTCTGACACCTATATACCTTAACACTGTTGCTCACTCTTTGACATAACGAATGACAATGGAAAGTTGGGATAATTTTGCTGCATCCAACATTTCTTCTAGCATTCACTAAATAGTTATTTATGGGGCTTGACATTTATGTTGAGGATTATTTGAGAGTGAAAACTTTAACGTCCGAGACATTAAACATTAAACCTGGCTAACCCAATACGTAATTTTATCCACAAAAAAAGCCAACAATCTACTTGAATTTATAAGCTTTTCTTTATCTTTATTGCGTCTACTGAAGGGTAGAGAATAATCCAAATAAAAGAACA
>CM060950.1:287747958-287760458 GCA_030765055.1 Mantis religiosa
AGCACAACTTTGGCAAATATCCCCGTATTTCAATAGCGCGTTGCACCAGACCTACAATACGACAATTCCGGCCCCCGGGCAGAGTTCCGAGACGAACTCCCTGCTGGATTTGGAAATTTTTCGCTCGGAGTTGGACTTTGAAAAAATTTGTTCGGACCGACGAAAACAGTTTTTGTTAAATGCGAAACACGCATCATTGGTGTTCGTTTGATAAAGAAAACAAATCCTAAGCCTCCTTTTTGCTAATTTGTCCCTCTTTCATTATCCTTTTGCGCCGATTTGGACTTAGAAAGAGTTTCGATATTTTGCAAAAATAATTTTTTTAAAAACATTAAATATACATCAGTGGCATTCTTTTACAAGGGAAAATTCATCCCAAGAACAATTTTGGCAAATTTCCCCGTTTTTCGATGGCGCGTTGCACCAGACCTACAAGACGACAATTCCGGCCCTCGGGCGGCGTGGCCTCAACTGCCGGCATGGTTCCGTCTTTAAGTAGCAGTTTGCTCCGAAAGTGGTCGTTCCCCCATGTACTACGCGGCTGGGCTTAGAACATTTTCGCTCGGAGCTGGACTTTGAAAAATTTTGATCGAAGTGAAATTTTTTTTTGAAAATGTGAAACATGCATCATTGGCATTCGCTTGATAAGGCAAACACATCCTAAGGTTCGTTTTTGCTAATTTGTCCCTCTTTAAGTAGCAGTTTGCTCCGAAAGTGGTCGTTCCCCCATGTACTACGCGGCTGGGCTTAGAAACTTTTTCGCTCGTAGCTGGACTTTTAACTTTTCCCAGACCGAAAAAAAGCTTTTTTGATAAATGTGAAACATGCATCATTGGTGTTCGTTTGATAAAGAAAAGACATCCTAAGCCTCCTTTTTGCTAATTTGTACCTCTTTCATTAACCTTTTGCGCCGAATTGGACTGAGAAATAGTTTGGATATTTTGCAAAAGTAATTTTTATAAACTCATGAAATATACATCACAGGCATTCTTTTAGAAGGGGAAATTCATCCCAAGAACAATTTTAGCAAATTTCCACGTATTCCGATCGCGCGTTGCACCGAGCCTAGAAGATTTCCTTTCTGGCCCTCGGGCGTCGAGGCCTCAACTGCCGGCATGGTTCCGAGACGTACTCCCGGGGGACTTAAAAATTTTTGGCTCGGAGTTGGACTTTGAAAAATTTTGATCGAAGTGAAAACACTTTTTTGAAAAATGTGAAACATGCATCAGTGGCATTCGTTTGATAAGGCAAACACATCCCAGGGTTCGCTTCTGCTAATTTGTCCTTCTTTAAGAAGCAGTTTGCTCCGGAGGTGGTCGTTCGCCCATGTACTACGCGGCTGGACTTTGAAAATTTTCGCTCGGAGTTGGACTTTAACTTCTCTCGGACCGAAAAAGTTTTTTTGATAAATGTGTAACATGCATCCTTGGTGATCGTTTGCTAAAGAAAACACATCCTAAGCCTCCTTTTTGCTAATTTGTCCCTATTTCATTAACCTTTTGCGCCGATTTGGACTGAGAAATAGTTTGGATATTTTGCAAAAGTAATTTTTATAAAATCATGAAATATACATCAGAGGCATTCTTTTAGAAGGGGAAATTCATCCCAAGAACAGTTTTGGCAAATTTCCATTTGTCCCTCTTTCATTAACCTTTTGCGCCGGTTTGGACTGAGAAATAGTTTGGATATTTTGCAAAAGTAATTTTTATAAAATCATGAAATATACATCAGAGGCATTCTTTTAGAAGGGGAAATTCATCCCAAGAACAAGTTTAGCAAATTTTCACGTATTCCGATGGCACGTTGCACCGAGCCTAGAAGATTTCCTTTCTGGCCCTCGGACGTCGAGGCCTCAACTGCCGGCATGGTTCCGTCTTTAAGTAGCAGTTTGCTCCGAAAGTGGTCGTTCCCCCATGTACTACGCGGCTGGGCTTAGAACATTTTCGCTCGGAGCTGGACTTTTAACTTTTCTCGGACCGAAAAAAGCTTTTTTTGATAAATGTGAGACATGCATCATTGGTGTTCGTTTGATAAAGAAAAGACATCCTAAGCCTCCTTTTTGCTAATTTGTCCCTCTTTCATTAACCTTTTGCGCCGATTTGGACTGAGAAATAGTTTGGATATTTTGCAAAAGTAATTTTTATAAAATCATGAAATATACATCAGAGGCATTCTTTTAGAAGGGGAAATTCATCCCAAGAACAAGTTTAGCAAATTTTCACGTATTCCGATGGCACGTTGCACCGAGCCTAGAAGATTTCCTTTCTGGCCCTCGGACGTCGAGGCCTCAACTGCCGGCATGGTTCCGAGACGTACTCACGGGGGACTTAAAAATTTTTGGCTCGGAGTTGGACTTTGAAAAATTTTGATCGAAGTGAAAACTTTTTTTGACAAATGTGAAACATGCATCAGTGGCATTCGTTTGATAAGGCAAACACATCCCAGGGTTCGTTTGTGCTAATTTGTCCCTCTTTAAGAAGCAGTTTGCTCCGAAAGTGGACGTTCGCCCATGTACTACGCGGCTGGACTTTGAAAATTTTCGCTCGGAGTTGGACTTTAACTTCTCTCGGACCGAAAAAGTTTTTTTGATAAATGTGTAACATGCATCCTTGGTGATCGTTTGATAAAGAAAACACATCCTAAAGCTCCTTTTTGCTAATTTGTCCCTCTTTCATTAACCTTTTGCGCTGATTTGGACTGAGAAATAGTTTGGATATTTTGCAAAAGTAATTTTTATAAAATCATGAAATATACATCAGAGGCATTCTTTTAGAAGGGGAAATTCATCCCAAGAACAGTTTTGGAAAAATTTCCATTTGTCCCTCTTTCATTAACCTTTTGCGCCGATTTGGACTGAGAAATAGTTTGCATATTTTGCAGAAGTAATTTTTATAAAATCATGAAATATACATCAGAGGCATTCTTTTAGAAGGGGAAATTCATCCCAAGAACAGTTTTGGCAAATTTTCACGTATTTCGATGGCGCGTTGCACCGAGCCTAGAAGACGGCCTTTCTGGCCCTCGGGCGGCGAGGCCTCAACTGCCGGCATGGTTCCGAGACGAACTCCCGGGGCACTTGGAAATTTTTCCCTCGGAGTTGGACTTTGAAAAATTTTGACCGACATCAGTGGCATTCGTTTGATAAGGCAAACACATCCCAGGGTTCGCTTCTGCTAATTTGTCCCTCTTTAAGAAACAGTTTGCTCCGAAAGTGGTCGTTTGCCCATGTTCGATTTCGATTTCGATTTGTATTTAGATTTCGACTTCGATTTCGGTTTCGATTTCGATTTCGATGGCGCGTTGCACCTAGCCTTGAAGACGGCCTTTCTGGCCTTTGAGCGGCGAGGCCTCAAATGCCGGCATGGTTCCGAGACGAACTCCCGGGGAACTTGAAAATTTTTCGCTCGGAGTTGGACTTTGAAAAATTTTGATCAAAGTGAAAAAAATGTTTTTTTAAAATATGTGAAACATGCATCAGTGGCATTCGTAAAAATAATTTTTTAAGAACATGAAATATACATCAGACGCATTCTTTTAGAAGGGGAAACTCTTACCAAGCACAACTTTGGCAAATATCCCCGTATTTCAATAACGCGTTGCACGAGACCTATTTCGATTTCGATTTTGATATTTCGATTTCGATTTCGAATTCGATGTCGATTTCTGATTTCGATTTCCATTTCGATTTCGATTTCGTTATCCATTTCGATTTCGATGTCGATTTCGGTTGCGATTTCGATTTCGATTTCGATTCGATTTCAATTTCGATTTCGATTTCGAACTCGATATTTCGATTTCGATTTCCGATTTCCGATTTCGATTTCGAATTCCATTTCGATTTCGATTTCGATTTTTATTTCGATTTCGATTTCGATGGCGCGTTGCACCGAGCCTAGAAGATGGCCTTTCTGGCCCTCGAGCGGCGAGGCCTCAACTGCCGGCATGGTTCCGAGACGAACTCCCGGGGAACTTGGAAATTTTTCGCTCGGAGTTGGACTTTGAAAAATTTTGATCGAAGTGAAAAAAATGTTTTCTTAAAAAATGTGAAAAATGCATCAGTGGCATTCGTAATTTCGATTTCGATTGCGATTTCGATTCGATTTCGAATTCGATTTCGATATTTCGATTTCGATTTCCGATTTCGATTTCGATTTCGAATTCGATTTCGAATCCGATTTCGATTTCGATTTTTATTTCGATTTCGATTTCGTTTTGTCATTTCGATTTCGATTTCGATTACGAATTCGATTTCGAATTCTATTTCGATTTCGATTTTTATTTCTATTTCGATTTCGATTTCTATTTCGATTTCGATTTCGATGTCGATTTCGATTTCCATTTCCGTTTTTCGATTTGGATTTCGATTTCGATGGCGATTTCGATTCGATTTCGATTTAATTCGATTTCTATTTCGATATTCCAAGACGAACTCCCGGCTGGACTTGGAAATTTTTCGCTCGGAGTTGGACTTTGAAAAAAAAATTTCCGACCGAAAAAAGCCTTTTTTGACAAATGTGAAGCATTGCATCATTGGTGTTCCTTTGATAAAGAAAACACATCCTAAGCCTCGTTTTTGCTAACTTGACCCTCTTTCATTAACCTTTTGCGCCGATTTGGACATAGAAAAAGTTTCGATATTTTGCATAAATAATTTTTCTAAAAACATGAAGTATACATCAGAGGCATTCTTTTAGAAAGCGAAACTCATCCCAAGCACAATTTGGCAAATATCCCCGTATTGCGATGGCGCGTTGCACCGGACCTACAAGACGACAATTCCGGGCCTCGGGCGGTGAGGCCTCAACTGCCGGCATGGTTCCGAGACAAACTGCCTCCTGGACTTGGAAATTTCTCGCTCGGAGTTGGACCTTGAAAAAAAATTTTCGCACCGAAAAAAACATTCTTTGATAAATGTGAAACATACATCATTGGTGTTCGTTTGATAAAGAAAAGACATTCTAAGCCTCCTTTTTGCTAATTTGTCCCTCTTTCATTAACCTTTTGCGCCGATTTGGACTTAGAAAAAGGTTAGATATTTTGCAAAAATAATTTATTTAAAAACATAAAATATACGTTAGAGGCATTCTTTTAGAAAGGGAAACTCATCCCAAGAACAATTTTGGCAAAGTTCCACGTTTTTCGATGGCGCGTGGCACCGAGTTGAGAAGACCACCTTTCCGGCCCTCGGAGTGCGAGGCCTCAACTGCCGGCATTGTTCCGAGATGAATTCCCGCCTGGACGTAGAAATTTTTCAGTCGGAGTTGGACTCAGATAAATTTTGACCGAACTGAAAAACTGTTTTTTGAAAAAGGTGAAACATGCATCAATGGTATTCGTTTGATAAGGCAAACACTTCCTAACCTTCCCTTTTGCTAATTTGTCCCTCTTTAAGTAGCAGTTTTCTCCGAAAGTGGTCGTTCCCCCATGTACTCCGCGGCTGGACTTAGAAAAAGTTTCGATATTTTGCAAATATAATTTTTTTAAAAACATGAAATATACATCAGAGGCATTATTTTAGAAAGGGAAGCTTATCACAACCACAATTTAGGCAAATTTCTCAGTATTTCGATGGCGCGTTGCACCAGACCTATAAGACGACAATTCCGGCCCTCGGGCGGGGAGGCCTCAATTTTCGGCATGGTTCCGAGACGAACTCCCGGGGAACTTGGAAATTTTTCGCTCGGAGTTGGACTTTGAAAAATTTTGATCGAAGTGAAAAAAATGTTTTTTTTTAAAAAATGTGAAACATGCATCAGTGGCATTCGTAATTTCGAATTCGAATTCGATTTCGATTGCGATTTCGATTTCGATTCGATTTCGATTTTGATTTCGATTTCGATTTCGATATTTCGATTTCGATTTCCGATTTCGATTTCGATTTCGTCTTCGAATTCGATTTCGAATTCGATTTCGATTTCGATTTTTATTTCGATTTCGATTTCGATTTTGATTTCGATGGCGCGTTGCACCGAGCCTAGAAGACGGCCTTTCTGGCCCTCGAGCGGCGAGGCCTCAACTGCCGGCATGGTTCCGAGACGAACTCCCGGGGAACTTGGAAATTTTTCGCTCGGAGTTGGACTTTGAAAAATTTTGATCGAAGTGAAAAAAATGTTTTTTTAAAAAATGTGAAACATGCATCAGTGGCATTCGTAAAAATAATTTTTAAGAACAAGAAATATACATCAGACGCATTCTTTTAGAAGGGGAAACTCTTAAAGAGCAGAACTTTGGCAAATATCCCCGTATTTCAATAGCGCGTTGCACCAGACCTATTTCGATTTCGATTTCGATATTTGGATTTCGATTTCGAATTCGATTTCGATTTCTGATTTCGATTTCGATTTCGATTGCGATATCGATTTCGATTGCGATTTCGATTTCGTTTGCAATTTCGATTTCGATTTCGATTCGATTTCGATTGCGATATTTCGATTTGTATTCCGATTTCGATTTCCGATTTCGATTTCGATTTCGATTTCGAATTCGATTTCGATTTTGATTTTTTCGATTTCGGTTTCGATTTCGATTGCGATTTCGATTCGATTTCGATTTTGATTTCGATTTCGTTTTCGAATTCGATTTCGATTTCGATATTTCGATTTCGATTTCGATTTCCGATCACGATTTCGATTTTGATTTCGAATTCGTTTTTGCATTCGATTTCGACTTCGATTTCGATTTTTATTTCGATTTCGATTTCGAATTCTGATTTCGATTTCGATTTCGAAGGCGATTTCGAATTCGATTTTGATTCGATTTCGATTTCGATATTTCGATTTAGATTTCCGATTTCGATTTCCATTTCGATTACGAATTCGATTTCGAATTCTATTTCGATTTCGATTTTTATTTCGATTTCGATTTCTATTTCGATTTCTATTTCGATTTCGATATTTCGATTTAGGTTTCCGATTTCGATTTCCATTTCGATTACGAATTCGATTTCGATTTCGATTTCGATTTTTATTTCGATTTCGATTTCGATATCGATTTCTATTTCGATTTCGATGTCGATTTCGATATCGATTTCGGATTTCGATTTCGATATAGATTTCGATGGCGATTTCGATTTCGATGGCGATTTCGATTTCGATTCGATTTCGATTTCGAGTTCTATTTCTGTTTCGATATTCCGATTTCGATTTCCGATTTCGATTTTTCGATTTTGAATTCAATTTCGATTTCGATTTCGACTTCCGATTTCGATTTCGATTTCGAATTCGAATTCGATTTCGATTTCGAATTCAATTTCTATTTCGATATTTCGATTTCGATTTCCGATTTCGATTTCGAATTCGATTTCGAATTCGATTTCGATTTCGATTTCGATTTTTATTTCGATTTCGATTTCGATTTCGATTTCTATTTCGATTTCGATTTCGAATTCGATTTCGAATTCGATTTTGATTAGTCGACGGGCCCTAAAACCCACTAATCCGATCCAATACAATCTTTGCTACGAGCCCCAAATGATAAAATGCCCTTTCCCCTTTTTTAGAATATACTTTCGCAATATTTAAATGTTTCTGGCGGCAACAGATTAGCGCCAATTAGACGAACCATTTAGCTCGGAGAATATGCACTGCTACAAACTGAACAATTTTTGGGATTTGTTTTCATGTTACTTCATCTTATTCTTCTTCTCCTTCTCCTCCTCCTCATCCTCCCCCCTTATTCGAACTTTAACATACCCATTTAAGTACAACTTATAACTATCATCATACAGTTTAGGCAGTAATTAAGCCGTAGTCAGCAGAGGCAATCTAAGGCAAACACATCCTAAGCTTCGCTTTTGCTAATTTGTCCCTGTTTAAGTAGCAGTTTGCTCCGAAAGTGGTCGTTCCCCCATGTACTTCGCGGCTCGACTTAGAAAAATTTTCGATAATTTAAATAAATAATTTTTTTAAAAACACGAAGTATACATCAGAGGCATTCTTTTAGAAAGGGAAACTCATCCCAAGCACAATTTTGGCAAATTTCCCCACATTTCGATGGCGCGTTGCACCGGACCTACAAGTCGACAATTCCGGGCCTCGGGCGGCGAGGCTTCAACTGCCAGCATGGTTCCGAGACGAACTGCAGGCTGGACTTGGAAATTTTTCGCTCGGAGTTGGACCTTGAAAAAAAATTTTCGCACCGAAAAAAACATTCTTTGATAAATGTGATACATGCATCATTGGTGTTCGTTTGATAAAGAAAACATTCTTAGCCTCGTTTTTGCTAATTTGTCCCTCTTTCATTAACCTTTTGCGCCGATTTGGACTTAGAAAAAGCTTCGATATTTTGCAAATATAATTTTTTTAAAAACATGAAATATACATCAGAGGCATTACTTTAGAAAGGGAAACTCATCCCAAAAACAATTTTGGCAAATTTCCCCGTTTTTCTATGGCATGTTGTACCGAGTCGAGAAGACGACCTTTCCGGCCTTCGGGTGGCGAGGCCTCAACTGCCGGCATTGTTCCGAGACGAACTCCCGCCTGGACTTAGAACTTTTTGTCGGAGTTTGACTAAGATAAATTTTGATCGAAGTGAAAAAATGTTCTTCGAAAAATGTGAAACATGCATCAATGGTATTCGTTTGATAAGGCAAACACATCCTGAGCTTCGCTTTTGCTAATTTGTCCCTCTTTAAGTAGCAGTTTGCTCCGAAGTTGGTCATTCCCCCATGTACTCCGCGGTTGGACTTAGAAAAATTTTCGATGATTTGCATAAATAATTTTTTTAAAAACATGAAGTATAAATCAGAGGCATTCTTTTAGAAAGGGAAACTCATCCCAAGCACAATTTTGGCTAATTTCCCAATTTTTCGATGGCGCGTTGCACCGGACCTACAAGACGACAATTCCGGGCCTCGGGCGCCGAGGCTTCAACTGTCGGGATGGTTCCGAGACGAACTGCAGGCTGGACTTGGAAATTTTTCGCTCGGAGTTGGACCTTGAAAAAATTTTTTCGCACCGAAAAAAGCATTCTTTGATAAATGTGAAACATACATCATTGGTGTTCGTTTGATAAAGAAAACATCCTTAGCCTCGTTTTTGCTAATTTGTCCCTCTTTCATTTACCTTTTGCGCCGATTTGGACTTAGAAAAAGTTTCGAAATTTTCCAAATATAATTTTTAAAACATGAAATATACATCAGAGGCATTATTTTAGAAAGGGAAACTCATCCCAAAATCAATTTTGGCAAATTTCCCCGTTGTTCGATGTCGCGTTGCACCGAGTCGAGAAGACGACCTTTCCGGCCCTCGGATTGCGAGGCCTCAACTGCCGGCATTGTTCCGAGATGAATTCCCGCCTGGACTTAGAAATTTTTCAGTCGGAGTTGGACTCAGATAAATTTTGATCGAACTGAAAAAATGTTTTTTGAAAACTGTGAAACATGCATCAATGGTATTCGTTTGATAAGGCAAACACATCCAATTACAAAACATTCAATGTGCACATTGCATTAATGGCTTCGGAACCTAGGACCACAAATGGAACAGAAACCACAAATATATAGCAGTTAGGGTAGAATCAGAGCTAACATGGGAAAACCAATAAAACAATTGAAGAAGGTATACAGCAAATATTAAGAATGCCCAAACATTGACAGGCAGCAAATGCGGCTGCAGCGAGTGAATTGAGTCAGTCAGTCAGTCAGTCCGTCAGTCAGTTCTTGGCGAGCAGCGTAAGAGCGCAGTGCTAGTGTACGACGAGAAGACTGTGTACTTGCAAAGTGGAATTGTAACGGACGAACTAGTGAATCGTAATTGTGTGCATTACGTAATTCTGTGTAATTGGCAATGTTTTTGCTGTAAGTCAGTGGAAATAAAGAACAGTTTTGAGTGGTGCAATTGGAGTTTTCATTTCACGAATTCACAAAGTCACACTGGTGTCAGGAGTGGAATGACAACATCACCGAACATTACGGCCATGGACGCGGCATTGGAAAGGATTTTGGAGAAGATGATGGAAATTAAGGTGGAACTGACAGAAATAAAGACGGACAAAGACAACATCACCGAGAAAATGAAAAAGAAGTTGGAAGCGGCAATTTGAAGGCCGATGCGCCGGGACGCGACGCAACATCTGAGAGCGTCAAACCTCCCAAGTATGACAGCGCGTCAACGTTTGAAGTCTTCCGCCGCCAGTTAGACGCAGTGGACAAGCACAACAAATGGTCGCCAAAGGAGGAGGCCACACAGTTAATAGCCAGCCTCCAGGGAAGGGCCGCGTAAGTCCTAAACGCGGTGCAGACAACGGCGGTGCCCAAGGACATCTGCCCAAGGCCCTGGAGAATCGTTTCGGAAACCACCGCTTAACCGCAGCGTACCGCAGGCAAATAAAAGCCAAGGTCAAAGCAGCCGGGGGAGACGCTGCAGGAGTTCGCCCTGGCAGTTGAACGATTGGCAAGCAAGGCCCCAATCGACCTCGCACCAGAGTTCGTGTCCCAGGAAACTGCCTACAGCTTCGTTGACGGGGTACGGGACACGGAGATTCGTCAGCGCATAATGCTCGGCGATTACAAAACCATCCACGAGTCGCTGACGGCAGCATTAAGGATGGAGGCGGACAAACTTACAGCTATCCCGACGTCGAGAACGAGGTGTGTCCGCTACACCGGAGACAGAAGACCAGCCGAGGGACGCCGGCGAACACCTAGTGGCCTGTGTGGGGGGTTTGGACAGCCCGTACACCTGGAGGGAGACTGCCCACACCAGGAAGGGCAGCTGGCAGAACGAGTAAGGCCCAGCGTGGAGAGGGGCACGTCGGCGCCATTACCACCATCCCGTATAGTGACACTGCGCACCGTCAGCCGGCGTATGGATGGCAGCCTCATCGCGGGCGGTTGGGTGAGAGGGAAGCCGTGCAGCGTGCTGTTGGACACTGGGTCAGCCGTGACCACCATTAGACTTGACGTGGCGAAGAGTTTGCCGACGAGGAAGCCGAGCCAACCATACGGGCTTGTCACGGCATTGGGCGACACCTTGCCTGTGGAGAAGGAGGCCCTGCTGGAGCTGACCTTGGGGCGAAGTTTCGTGCGTGTGTGGGTGTTCGTCGCGAAGGTGGCTGAGGAGGTGATTCTGGGACTGGATGCCCTCAGGAGCCACGAGGCGACGGTCGACGTAGGCAGGAAGGTCCTGCGGCTCAACGGAGAAGAGGTTATAGACCGTCAACCTTAAGAGCGCCGTGAAATCTCCAGGGTCATCTTGAACAAAGACGTGGTTTTCCCGCGAGGAGCGAGGTGATGGTGACGGTGCGACCGGAAGGACAGACAGCAGGTTGGGTCCAGAGGCTGCAGGAGTACGACTTCTTCTCGGAACATCGTAGAGGGAAGAGCCACGGTAACGCTGACGCCATATCCCGAACACCCTGTCTAGAAGAGTGCGGCCAGTGCACAACAATGGAGGAGAAGGAGCGTGCCGCAGCAGTCCGAGTAGTCACGGCAGTGCCTGCGGATGGCTGGTATAGCGTAGGCCTGAGGAGTTAGCAGCTGGCGGAAGCAGACTTGGGGCTACACTTGAGGGCATTGGAGGCAGGGACGAGACCAACCTGGGAGGACATCGCACCGAGGAGCGCCACCTACAAATCGTACTGGGCCCAATGGGACTCGTTGAAGACCAGAGAGGGCGTGCTGTTCCGGGTATGGGAATCACCCGATGGGAAGACGCAGAGAGAACAGTTGGTACTTCCCCGAAGTAAGGTACCGGAAGTCTTGGAAGAAGTGCACGCCGGTACTTCAGGAGGACACCTGGGAGCGAACCGAACGATTGACAAAATATGGCAGCGCTACTACTGGCTGAGGCTCCGAGCAGATGCTGAGAGATGGTGCCGTCTGTGTCAGGTGTGCTCGGCGAGTCCCGGCCCCCATACTAGGAGCCGGGGTCGCATGCAGCAGTACAACGTCGGAGCGCCATTCGAACGGATCGCCGTTGACATTGCTGGACCGTTCCCAGTTTCGGACCGAGGCAACAAGTACCTAATGGTGGTCGTGGACTAGTTCATCAAATGGCCGGAGGTGTATGCCATCCCAAACCAAGAGGCAAAGACAATGACAGACTGCCTCGTTTAGCAAGTGTTCTGTTGATTTGGGGTGCCGTTAGAGCTACACAGTGACCAGGCTACCAACTTTGAGTCCAACCTAATGAACGAGGCACTACAAAGGCTTGGGGCGAACAAGACCCGCACGACGCCTCTACATCCCCAGTCGGATGGCATGGTCGTAAGATACATCAAGACCTTAGAAGAACACCTGAGGAAGGTCGTGGCCAGCCACCAGTGTGACTGGGACGTCAAGGTGCCACTGTTCTTCCTGGCCTACCACTCGTCTACACACGACACATTTGGAATGACGCCAGCTAGCCTAATGTTTGGCCAAGAGTTACGCCTTTCTTGTGACGTGGCTTTTGGAAGCCCTCCGGAAGCGAAACAGCCAGCGACCGAGTATTTGGAGAACTTGGTGGACCATCTCCACGACATGCACGCGATGGCTCGCCAGAACATCCAGCATTTTT
>CM060950.1:287765458-287777958 GCA_030765055.1 Mantis religiosa
CCTTATGATGGCTGGGTTGAATCGATTTACTACCGCATTTTAGTTACTCTAGTAATTATGGAGTCAGAAGACTATATTCAGAGTGTAAACCTTATATTAGACACTCCAGAATATAAAATAATTCCAAAAGATCCACTATCCCAAAATATCACTTCTGTTAATAAAGCTTTATCAAGTACAAAAACATTTAGTTCATCTGAAAAATACAACTTAAAACCTTCTAACCCCACACTTCCAAGGTTGTACTGTCTGCCAAAAATCCACAAACAAGAAAAGAGCGTGAGACCCATCATCAATGGCATCAATTCACCTACATACCACATTGCAAAGTGGTTACTAAGGAAATTAGAATCATATGACAAATTTCAAAGTTTGTGAATAAAAAACTTCTTAGAATTGATAACTCATCTACAGAAGTACAACATCCCGGAAAATCATATACTAGTTTCTTTTGACGTTAAGGCACTTTTTACAAACATTCCAGTAGAAGAAATACCTACATTCCTCAAAAAAGGGCTAACCTAGACTTCAACGGACCCCAGAGAAATAGATGACATTATCAATCTTACAGATTTATGCATAAGGAATAATTACTTCATGTTTAACCATAAACTCTACAGACAATCAAAAGGATTAGCTATGGGGAGCCCACTTTCGCCTATTTTAGCAGACCTATACATGAGCTATTTTGAAACACACATAGTAAAGGCCTTACCACAGATTTATAAATTTTGGCAGAGATATGTTGATGATGTTTTTGCTATCATTCCGGAAAAGCTTAGAGAAGATTTTCTAAAATTACTAAACTTGCAAGATAATCACATCCAATTTACTATGGAAGTAGAAAGAGACAACACCCTACCCTTTTTGGACCTCAAGATAACTAGAAATCGTCATGGTGTAGATTTTGGAATATACAAGAAGCCCACACACATAGATAATTACATAAAGAAAAATGAATACAACCCAGTTTCACATAAACTAGCTGCTTTAGAAGTCTAATTCACCGCCTATACAACATCCCTTTGAGTAAGGATGAATTTTTGAAAGAAAAACTCATAAAAGACATAGCGGTTTTAAATGAGTTCAAACCAGCCTGAGGAACTTGCTAGATAAACTACTGAAAAATACAATCCCCAATAATTTGAAATCAGGAATTTATCAGATTAATTGTGAAATCTGTTGAAAATGCTACATAGGAAAAACTAAGAGAAACTTGTTATTCAGGCAAAAAGAACACCAGAGGAACATTAAGTTGAAACAAACAGAAAAGTCTGCAGTTTCACACCATTTTTGTCCAGAAAACCACAACATTGGCCACAACATTAAGCTGTTAAAATCTTTAAGTACACCCATAAAATTGGATATTTGGGAAAACAATATTCATAAACAAAATGCGTGATAAAATTATAAATTTTGAAATCCCGGCATTAAATGAAGTATTAAAACTTAGTGCCCCTAACACCAGATGGCAGAGTGATCGGAGTTCCGTAGCAGTGGAAGAAGAGGAAGTCACCATTTAGTCACCAAACAGCTGAGGATGAGATCGAATGAATTTGAAAACGTTTCAATTATACATCAACAAGTAAGTGAAGTTTGACTGTAAACATAGTGACTCATAAATCAAACTTAAAAATGATTACTCTGTTTTGGATTGTTTGTAACAAACGAATTAGTTCTTATGGAAGTAAATGTTGTAAACGTTTCCCGCAAACGCTTAGATTCTGTAAATTCTGTAAATTTCTGGATTTTTCATATAAACTTTAGACCTAACTCCCGATTCAAACGACGAGTGTGCGTAATATCTTTTGTTGTTTTTGTTTTTGGTGGTGAAGCAATAATCCGAGGAAAAGATTTCGAAGAATAAAGAATGTTACACAAAACTACATCGCAGTTAATTTTGGCAATAAAAGTACTTTTTTCTTATAAATTGTTCCTATCACAGCAACATATGAACATCTAGCGTTCGTTATGATGACAACAGCTTTGTTTCCGGTGTAGGATGAGTAAACGTTTACATGAAATCGTAATCACGAACAACTTATAAGACACACAAACCCATTACACAAATCTAATAAATATTTAGGAGACTTTGAAATGTGTATTCCTAATGAAATCTGTGATAAAATGTTTGTGTAGAATACAAATGCACTTGTGCCAACTATCTACGTGATAAAGAAAGTAAAACTCAAAATTGTCCTGCAGTGTCATGAACAAAATATTAATTTCTTCACTAATTACCTGCAAACCACTTAAATGACCTGAAAATGTTGCAGCGCGGCATTACCTTCAGTTGCGAGCTTGTTCTTAGACTTACACTGAAAATCTGAAACGTTCACTTAACACAACTGCATTGTGATTATTTCTGGCATCTGTAAAGTCTAAAACTGTTTCTCTCTCTTTGACACAACGAATGACATCGGGAAGTTGGAATAAGTATGCTGCATCCAACGTTTCTTCCAGCGTTCACATAATAGGTATTTATGGGTCTTGAGAGGTAATTTGAGTTCATTAGCGTGTGAAAACTTTAACGTCCTAAGCATTAAACATCAAACCTGGCTAACCCAATACGTAATTTTATCCATTACCAACAAAAAATCCACTTGAATGTATAAGCTTTTCTTTATATTTGTCGGGGCTTCTGAAGGGTAGAGAATAATGAAAATAAAAGATAATCCTACAAACACTTTAGACCCAATTGACGATTCCAACGTTGCACGTGCCTAACATTTTCTCAGTAATCGGCAGAAAAAACTGAAACAGTAAGGACTATTCCTGAAAATTAATTTGAAAGCGCGCTTGTTCGTCATTTGTAAAGCAAACAAGATCTTCGTGCTATATTTTGATATGCAGTTGACATTTCAAATACAATTTGCTCTTTTTAACATTATGTATTTATTATTTATTTATTTGTTTGTTAACTTTTCAATAAATATAGCTGAAAGGTAATCACCCTCTTGTCTAGGATCTGCCATTGACTTTTTTTTCCTTATTTAACAGATTTTTCAGTATTTCCGTTTGTTTTCCTTATCTGTTTTCCTAGTTTCACAAATATTCACTATACACATAAACACACATGCCCAAGGCGGAACTCGAACCCGCGACTCTTTACGCGGTGGAACACTAGAGACATACGCTTTAGCGGCCATGGCTACGAGGGCCGGCTCGATTCTAATCACTTTATCAAGTTTACTCTTTACCTCCGCGAACTTGTATTATTTTTGTCAATTGGATTTAGATTATGTGTTAGCTACTTTGTCATCATCCAGAATTTGTGTGTGATGTGCGACATTTTTAAAACTTCTTCATTTCAGGCTTTCTTTCTTTTATTCTTTTCTTTCTTCCTTTCCTTCTTGATTTCTTCCTTACTTTATTTCTTTCCTTCTTTCAACTTTCATTTGTCTTCCTATGTTGCCCTTCTTCATCTTAACGGCAGTGAGATTATTTTGAAAATATATATTTGTTTTTAAACCTTCGCGCTAGAAGAATTAGGATTTTACGAAAGGAAAAAGAACAAAAATGTGCCGGAAATTTGTGTTCGGAAAAATTTTAATGTATTTTTCTGTAGGAATCCACTTTAGACCCAGTTAGCGATTCAAACGACAGATCTGCATTACTTTGTTGTTCCTTGTTTATAGTGATGGTGCCGTTATTAGAAGAGAAATATCTGGAATAATAGAAAATATTACTGAAAACTTATTCTAGACTGTGAACTTCACCATTAGTAAACGGAACAAGATCATCGCAATAAATTTTGGTTTTTAAATTACATCCCACATTTTGTTTGTAGTTTGTTGTTTACGTTATGCAAAATATGTATATTTTTATTTTATTTATTTATTTGCCACCTAAATCACCTATTTACTTGTTATCTCCCTTGATAGAAATAACTGAAATGCAATCAATCCTCTTTGCTATGAGCTCCAAATGATACAAAGTTCTTTGCATTACTCAATCTTTTCTTTGCGACATACCAATGTTTGCACTCGCAATGCAATGGCACCAATAAGACGAAGCGTTTATCCCGTACAGTTTACACTATTCCAACCTAAACAATTTTCCGCCTTTTTCGACTTTACTTCTTCTTATTCCTCGTCTTTTTTTCCTCCGTTTTCCACTTTTTAACATACATAATTAAGTACAACTTAAAAGTATCATGATAAATTTATGCATTATAAAAGTAGATGAAGTAGTGGTCAGAAGAGAAATTCTGAGTGAATGGGGAATATTTATCAGAATTAACTCTAGATGGCGCTACTTCGCTATTCTTAAACGAAACAAAATCTTCGCCGTAAATTGTTATATTTACTTCATATTTGACATTTTTATTGCAGTTTATTTTTAGGTTTCCTTTTTGACAGCTACTGATAGACTGTGCTGTGAAAGACACACACAAACCCACTACACGGATCTAATAATTATTTGGGGGACTTTGAAATGTTTAATCCTAGTGAAATCTGGCATTCAATTTTTGTGCAGAATTCCTTACCACTTGTGCCTACTATCTACGTGATAAGGAAAGTGAACCTGGACACAGTCATGCAGTATCATGAAAAATATCTGAAGTTTTTCCCTAGTTATTTGCAAACCACTTAAATGACTTGAAAATGTTGCAGCACGGCCTCATCCTTCAGTTGCGAGTTTGTTCTTTGACTCGCATTGAAAATCTGAAACTTTCACTTAACACAACTGCATTGTGAATATTTCTGACATCTGTAAAGTCTAAAACCGTTTAACTCTTTTTGACATAACAAGTGCCATTCGAAATTTGCAATAATTGTGCTACATCCAAAGTTTCTTCGAGCATTCACTTAATAGTTATTTATGGGGCTTGAGAAGTAAGTTCAGGTTTATTAGCGAGTGAAAACTTTAAGGTCTGAGGCATTAAACATCAAACCTGGCTAGCTCAATACGTATTTTATCCATTACCAAAAAAACACTTGAATTTATAAGCTTTTATTTATCTTTATCGCGTCTACTGAAGGGTATAGGATAATCTAAATAAAACAAAATCCTACAATCATTTTAGACCCATCTCACGATTGCAACGTTGAGCGTGCGTATTTCTTTTCTATTTAAGGTCATGAAGAAACAGTAATCTGAAAAAAAAACTGGAAGAGTAAGGAATATTACTGAAAATTAATTTCACATTGCGCCAATTCATCATTTGTAAAGCAAACAAGGTCTTCGTGCTATATTTTGATATTTAGTTGACATTTCACATATTAGTTTCTCTTTTCTATTATTAATTATTTACTTATATATTAGAATTCTTATAAATAAATATAGCTGGAAGGCAATCGCCCTCTTGACTAGAATCTCCCAATGATTCAAATCACTTTATCAAGTTTACCCTTTCCTTCCGCGAACTTGTCTTATTTTTGTCAATTGGACCTTGATTATGTTTTAGCTACTTTGTTATCATCCAGAGTTTGGGTGTGACTTGCTACATTTTAAACTTCTTTATTTAAGACTTTATTTCTTTTATTGGTTTCTTTCTTGCTTCCATTCTTGATTTCATCCTTACTTTATTTGTTTCCTTCTTTCAACTTTCATTTGTGTCTTCCTTTCTTTCCCTCCTTCATCTTAACGGCAGTGAGAGTATTTTGGAAATAGATATTTGTTTCTAAACCTTCGCGCTAGATGAATTAGGATTTTATGAACAGAAAAATAACACAAATATTCCTGCAATGTTTAAATTCAGAAAATTTTGAATGTGTTTTTTTCTGTAGGACTCCACTTTAGAACTAGTTAGTGATTCAAACGACAGATCTGCATAATTTTGTTGTTGTTTGTTTATAGTGATGATGCAGTTATCAGAAGAAACCATGTATAAAGTTGGCAATATTACTCAAAACTAATTCTAGATTGTGCTACTTCATCATTAGTAGACGAAGCAAGACCATCGCAATAAATTTTTGTTTTTAAATTGCATGCGATATTTTGTTTGCAGTTTGTTGCTTATGTTATGCAAATTGTGTATCATTTTACTTTACTTATTTATATACCATGTTAATCATTTATTTACTTATCTCCCAAGATAGAAATAACTGAAGCGCGATCAATCCCCTTTGCTACGAGCTCCAAGAGATACAAAGTTCTTTGCATTTTTTTAATTGTTCTTTTCACGATATTCAAACGCAATGCAATGGCGCCAATAAGACGAAGCGTTTACCTCGTAGAATTTACAGTGTTCCAAAATAAACAATTTTGTGCTGTTGTTTCACCTTACTTCTTCTTACTTCTCGTCTTCTTTTTTCCTTATTCGACTTTTTAAATACATATTTAAGTACAGCTCAAAAGCATCATGATAAATTTAGGCAGTATAGAAGCAGATGTAGTAGTGGTCAGATTAGAAAAACTGAGGGAGTAGCGAGTAGTTCCCAGAATTAAATCTATATGGCGCTGCCTTGCTATTCTTAAACGAAGCAAGATCTTCGCCGAAAATTCTTATATTTGCTTGGTATTTGACGTTTTGGAAGCTGTTTAGTTTTAGGTTATGCTACATCATATATATAACTTGTTTGTTGTATTTGTTTATGATATTGACGCTATCATCAGAAGAACAATCTCTAGGTACAGGAAGTAGTACTCAAAATTAAATCTAGTGGGCACTACCCCGCCATTCGTAAACAAAACAAGATCATCGCGGTAAATCTTAATATTAAATTGACTGTCGACACTCTGGCTCCTGTTCATTGTTCACGCTATGAAACATATTATTTCGTTCTATTTATTTGTTATCTCCCGAGATAGAACTGAGTGAAACGCAATCAACTGCTTTGTTCGGCGACAAAATTGTTCTTAATCTTTTGCCGCCTTTTACACTTTCCTTTCACGCCCTTCAACTGTTTATACTCATAATTCAATGGCGTGAAAAAGACGAACTGTTTAATTGGCAGAATTTGCAGTGGATAAGTCAAACGAATTTTCAATGCTTCTACTCTATCCCACCTATACCTTTTATAAAACCCATACTTACATTCTTAAGTTATCGTAATGACTTTAAGCAATTGCAAAGGAAATGAAGCAGTAATCAGGAGGTAAAAATCTTGAAGAATAGGAAAGTCTACCCCAAACTAATTCAAGAGCGCACCACTTCACAATTCATAATTGAATCGAGATTATTTCTGACATTTAATTTACATGCGACATTTTGTTTGCCTTACACAGATCATCTATTGAAGTTTATTATTTATTTACTTCATAAATTTATGTATCTGTGTTTATTAACTAATTAACTACTTTGTTTGTTACGCTACCTAATAGCTAGTGGCCGCTACTTCGCCATCCGAAACAGAACAAGATCATCGCGGTAAATCTTGATATTTAACTCAAATTCGAAAATTTGCTTGATGTTCATTGTACATGGTATGCAACATTTTATTTCATTATATTTATTTGTTATCTCTTTGAGACAGAAATCAAACCTCTTTGTACGACGCCAAAGTGGTTCAAATCACTTTGCCGCCTTTCACTCTTTCCTTTCACGTTCTTCAGTTGTTTATTCTTTGGTGTTACCCGACATTCGTCTTTCAGGTTAAGGGAAGGCCACAGAAAAAATCTTATTCAGGTAACTCACCCTGACCGGGTTGGAACTCGGGACCTCTTGAACGTGAGGCAGACACGCTACCGCCACGCTATGGAGGCGGGCTTATTTTGTTAAGAATGGAGAATTTGGGGGGACTGCCGAACCCGAAAGAGTATACATGTCCTTCAGATTCAGCAGGCACAGCAAATTATGGGTCATCGCTGTCTTATATAACCATTTGGAACCATTCTGTCCATAACGTCCTCAGTCCACAATCGAAATATACCGTGTTCCAATCCCCTTAGGCTGCAGACCCAACTGGGTATCCCACATACGATAGTTCTTACTTGTCTCACATAGTTTGTCAACCTAAGATTCCACGTTAGGTCCAAAATCATTTAAATATGATACTCACGTATAAAAGCGCATCGTCTGCCATGTACCGGAAGAGCCAATATAGCCTTTGGGGCCGAGCGCTATAGCCAATACAGGGCACGAGTACAAGCTATGGAATATTAAAGATAACACAAGTGAGGTATTTGCTAACATATGGCTTCTGATATTATCACATTATTAAAGTAAAATAAACAAAGACGAATTGCGGGAAGGTTAATAAACAATGATAGTGTATTTTATAATTGCGGAGAAACAGAATATAGCTGTAATGATTGGAAGGATAAACAACAATCTGTAGTTCGTATTCCTTGTAGTTTAAGGAAAAAAGAAATGTACAGAAAGTATAGAATGCGGGACATATAAGATGTTTTAGCATAGATTAATAACTCGAACCAACTATAGATAGAGTTACATTTAAAATAACGTAGGAACAAAATAAGAAATGTGCAAGTAGAATGAAATGGGATAGAATAAAAGACAAAACTATACTGGAAACAAATAGCTGAAGGGAAAGAAGGAAATTGCTACACAATCAGAAGGAGATATTAATGGTGCATTCTCAGAACAAAGAGTAATGATTTCCGCACGAATTACTTCCAAACCAAATGAATTACAAGACATTCAATGTGCACGTTGCATTGATGACCTCGGAACCTAGACAATAGTACCATAGATGGATCAGAAACTTCAAATATATAGCAGTTAGTGTAGATTTAAAGCTAACATGGGAAAACCAATTAAAATAATTGCAGAAAATGTGCAAGAAAGACTAACAGTGCTTTAAAGAAGGACAGGCAGCAAATATGGCTACTCCAAAGGCATCCTATATATAACAAATTGTGTATAAAAATATAACAATTTCTAACTTAAAACTTCACTTATGTTATGATATTTTTCTTATAAATTGATGTTATAACAACCACATATTAACATCTAGCGTTCGTAAAGGTGACAACAGCTTTGCTTCCGGTTTAGGGTATGTAAACAATTTACATGAAACTGCGATCCCGGACAATTTATAAGAAAAGTATCATCAATTCTTATAAGTTAAGTGAAGTTTTAAGCTACAGATGGTTATATTTGTATACATTTGTATGCTTCATTGTTAATAGTTTCATATTATGCGTATATATAAATTGGGTATAAACGTATCTGACAGGACGAAATTCGCACAGCCAATAAAAAGTTTCCTGGACATATCTATATAGATAAAACAAATTCGAATTTTACTTATTCTGCAATTGGGGATCACGTTTATGTATTACACACTTACAATTAAGTTAATCAATTTAAAGCTTTCTGCTAAACAATAAATGTAGTCTTTTACTTTGGTATATATATTATATAAAGATTCTGGTTTTCCGAGAGTACTGGCCTCCTAATTACATTCTCTTTGCATGGTCAAAACATAAAATGCGAATATCTACTTCCCACTTGAGAAACGTGTAAGTAATGGAAAACTCAAACACCTAACTAGGAATATCTCGGAAATGGACAACTATATCAAATTAGCATAAATTTTGTGGTTTATTTGGAGCTATATGTTTTAATTATTGAGATTGTGTGTATCATTTAAGATTTACCCGTTATATAAACATTGTCTCACATGAATAGTACTTCAGATTATTCATGAACATATCTTTAAAATTACGTATTTTAATACGCTTTTGAAATGTAAACATTCTTTGAAAACTTTTCCATCCAAAGAATAATTTGCGAGGAGAGAATTTTTTGAATTGTTGTGAGCCGCATTTTGGGAAACACGTTGAACATGAGCGCCGAAAATGCCTTTTCCTTTTTGAGAGCTACTGATAGACAGACTGTTCTGTGAAAGACACACACAAACCCAATACATGGACCTAATAATTATTTGGGGGACTTTGAAGTGTGTAATCCTAGTTAAATCTGGCATCCAATTTTTGTGTAGAATTCCTTACCACTTGTGTCTACTATCTACGTGATAAAGAAAGTAAACCTGATTACAATCATGCAGTGTCATGAACAATATCTTAATTTCAGCAATACTTATTTCCAATCCACATAAATGACCTGAAAATGTTGCAGTCCGGCCTCACCTTCAGTTGCAATTTGGTTCTTAGACTTACACGGAAAATCTGATACGTTCACTTAACACAATTGCATTGTGATTATTTCTGACACCTGTATACCTTAACACTGTTGCTCACTCTTTGACATAAAGTTGGGATAATTTTGCTGCATCCATCATTTCTTCTAGCACTCACTCAATAAATGGTTATTTATGGGGCTTGACATTTATGATGAGGATTATTTGAGAGTGAAAACTTTAACGTCCGAGACATTAAACATTAAACCTGGCTAACCCAATACGTAATTTTATCCACAAAAAAAAGCCAAAAATCTACTTGAATTTATAAGCTTTTCTTTATCTTTATTGCGTCTACTGAAGGGTAGAGAATAATCCAAATAAAAGAACATCCTAGAATCACTTCAGATTCAACTCACAATTCCAACGTTAGAGGTGCCAAACTATTTCTCTTTTCCATTTAAGGTAATTATGAAACAGTAATCGGAAGAAAAAGTCTGCAACAGTAAGGATTATTACTGAAAACTAACTTGAAATTGCGCTTATTCATCATTTGTAAAGCAAACAAGATCTTCGTGCTATATTTTTATATTTAGTTGACATTTCACATATTAGTTGCTCTTTTCTAACATTATGTATTTATTATTTGTTTGTTTGTTACCTTCTAAATAAATATAGATGAAAGGCAATTGCCCTCTTGGCTAGAATCTCCCAATGATTCAAAATCACTTTATCAAGTTTACTCTTTGCTTCCGCGAACTTGTATTGTTTTTGTAAATTGGATTTTGATTATGTTTTAGCAACTTTGTTATCACTCAGAGCTTGTGCCTGATTGGCTACATTTTTAAACTTCTGTATTTCAGACTTTGTTTCTGTTATTCCTTTCTTTCTTCATTTCTTTCTTTCTTCCTTTCTTTCTTTCTTTTCTTTCTTTCTTTCTTTCCTTCTTTCTTTCTTTTTTTCTTTCTTTTTTTCTTTCTTTCTTTCTTTCTTTCTTTCTTTCTTTCTTTCTTTCCTTCCTTCCTTTTTTATTTCTTTCTTTCCTTTCCTTTCTTCTTTCAAAATCTCTTTCTGTGTTTGTATCTTTCCCTCCTTCATCTTAACGGCAGTGAGATTATTTTGGAAATAGATATTTGTTTTTAAACCTTCGCAAGAGACGAATCAGGATTTTATGAAAAGAAAAATAACAAAAATGTTCCGGAAAAGTTTGTATTATGATAATTTTGAGTGTGTTTTTTTATAGGACACAACTTTAGACTCAGCTAGCTATTCAAACGACATAAAAGCATAATTTTGTTGTTGTTTGTTTATAGTGATGATGCAGTTATCAGAAGAAAAATATCGGGACTAATAGGACATATTACTTAAAACGGATTCTAGACTGTGCTATTTCACAGTAAATTTTAGTTTTGAAATTACATCCCACATTTTGTTTGCAGTTTGTTGTTTGCGTTTTGCAAATTATGTATATTTTTACTTTAATTATTTATTTACCACCTTATGTGTTTAGTTACTTGCTATCTCCCCAGATACAATTAACTGAAACGCAATCAATTCACTTTGCTATGAGCCCAAAATGATACAAAGTTCTTTGTATTTTTTAATCTTTTCTTTCGCGATATTCAACTGTTTCAGCTCGCAATGCAATGGTACCAGTAAGACGAAGGGTTACCAGGTAGAATTTACAGTGTTCCAAACAAATCAAAATTTCGTCATTTTTCACTTTGCTCCTTCTTATTCTTCGTCTTCTTTTTTCCTTTTTAGACTTTTAACTACATATTTAGGCACAATTCAGACGCACCATGACAAATTTAAGTCGTATAGAAGCAGATGAAATAGTGGTTGGAAGAGAAAATCTGAGGGAATAGGGAATAGTTCTCACAACTAACTCTAGATGGCCCTACTTCGCTATTTTCAAACGAAACGGGATATTCGCCGTAAACTTCTATATTTACTTGACATTTGACATTTTGGTTGCGGTTTATTTTTAGTTTTTGCAACAAAATTTAGTTATATATTATGTGTTTTTTTCTTGTTTATGATCATGATGCTGTCATGACAAGGAACAATCTGGAGGTACAGAAAGCAGTACTCAAAATTAAATATAGTGGGCGCCACTTCGCCGAAAACAAAACAAAATCATCGCGGTAAATCTTAATATTAAATTGACAGTCGACACTTTGGCTGCTATTCATTGTCCACGCTATGCAACATTTTATTTCATTCTATTTGTTTTCTGCCGAGATAGAACTAAGTTAAACGCAATCAAACCTCTTTGTTCGGCGCCAAAACGGTCAAATCTCTTTGCCGCACTTTACTCTTTCCTTTCACGCTCTTTAACTGTTTATACTCATAATACCCTGGCGGCAGTAACACGAACTGTTTAACTCGTAGAATTTACAGTGCCATAAGCCAAACGAATAATCGATTTTATTTTTATTTCCCTTTGTCTTCTTCCTCCTTATTGGTCCTCTTAACCTTCATATTTAAAAATAATTTAAAATTTTA
>CM060950.1:287790458-287792958 GCA_030765055.1 Mantis religiosa
TACCACCAGCATCTGCCCGGAGTCTGAGCCAGAAGTAGCGCTGCCGTAGTTTGTGAATCATTCGGTTCGCTCTCAGGTGTCCTCCTGAAGTACCGGCGTGCACTTCCTCCAAGACTTCCGGGACCTTGCTCCGGGGAAGTACCAACTGTTCTCTCTGCGCCTTCGCATCGGGTGACTCCCATTCCCGGAACAGCACGCCCTCTCTGGTCTTCAACGAGTCCCATTGGGCCCAGTACGACTTGTAGGTGGCGCTCCTCGGTGCGATGTCCTCCCAGGTTGGTCTCATCCCTGCGTCCACTTCCCTCAAGAGTGGCCCAAAGTCTGCGTCCGCCAGCTGCTCCCTCCTCAGGCCTGCGCTATCCCAGCCTTCAGCAGGCACTGCCACAACTACTCGGGCTGCTGCGGCACGCTCCTTTTCTTCCACTCTGGTACACTGACCGCACTCTACTGAACAGGGTCTTCGGGACATGGCGTCTGCGTTATCGTGACTCTTCCCCCTACAATGTTCTGAGGTGAAGTCGTACTCCTGCAGCCTCTGGACCCAACGTGCTGTCCTGCCTTCCAGGTTCTGCGATAGGACACCTCCAATGCAATGGTCACTAGCGTCGGTATCCACAATGAAGGCGCCACCCGGTTGTGGGAAACGCGAAATTGGAGCACTGCACAGGGTCCCCTTCGGGTGCTGGAAAGCGTCTTCGGCGTCCTCCGGCCACACATAAGGCCGGTTTTCCTCCGTCAGGCGGGTGAGGGGTTTTGCGATGTTGTCAGCCTTTTCCTCTAAATCATTAAGGCGGTCGTCTACTTGACCCTTCCGCTTGCCCAGGTTCGTGACGTCATCCCTCACGCCGGCCAACCGTGCCTCAAACTTTGCGGCGAGAGCCTCGTTCGCCGCCTTAATTTCCGTGGCCAGACTGCCGTTCGCTGATCTCATTTCTGTGGTTAACTCGGCCTTCATTTCTTCCATCTCCGCGGTGATGTTGTCGTTGGCCGTTTCTATTTTTGCAGCGAGGTTTTCAGTTGCCGTCTTCATTTCTTTCAGTTCCGCCAAAATCTTTTCTAATGCTGCCTCCATGGTTGTAATGTTCGGTGATGTTATGTTGTTTTCCCGCTTCCTGACACCAGTGTGACTTTGTGGGTTCGTGAAATGAAAAGTCCAATTTCACCACTCAAAAATGTTCTTTATTTCCACCGACTTACAGTTTAACACTTGCCAATTACACAGAATTACTTGCTGCACACAATTACAATTCACCAGTTCGTCCGTTACAATTTCAGTTGAACTCGCGATTACATAAACTCCGATGCACATACCAGTTACGTACAGTCTTCCGTTGCACAATCTTCTCGTTCATTAACACGTCACTGACTAACTCTTACACCAAGAACTGCGACGGTCTCGTCGCTCACACTCACTAACCAACTGACTGACTGACTAGCTGCAGCCCTTTTTATAGGCATCTTGCCGTCTTCTCGACGTTTCCAGATGATGAACGATCCCGTAATTTCTGGAACCAGGTGGACAGAAACAGACGGCACACTGATGTTTTTCCTCCCAACCACTGCCTGTCACCACTACAAGACAAACGAGGAAGAGGTGTGGCTAACACGAACCTCCCCTCTCTTCCGCTCCCGGCTGCTTTCATAGGGTGTTCCAGCGCTCGCGTTACAATAATAATAATAATAATAATAATAATAATAATAATAATAATAATAATAATAATAATAATAATAATAATAATAATAATAATAATAATAATAATAATAATAATAATAATAATAATAATAATAATAATAATAATAATAATAATAATAATAATAATAATAATAATAATAATAATAATAATAATAATAATAATAATAATAATAATAATAATAATAATAATAATAATAATAATAATAATAATTATAATAATTATAATAATAATAATAATAATAATAATAATAATAATAATAATAATAATAATAATAATAATAATAATAATAATAATAATAATAATAATAATAATAATAATAATAATAATAATAATAATAATAATAATAATAATAATAATAATAATAATAATAATAATAATAATAATAATAATAACAATAACAATAATAATAATAACAATAACAACAATAATAACAATAACAACAATAACAATAATAACAATAATAACAATAATAACAATAATAACAATAATAATAATAATAATAATAATAATAATAATAATAATAATAATAATAATAATAATAATAATAATAATAATAATAATAATAATAATAATAATAATAATAATAATAATAATAATAATAATAATAATAATAATAATAATAATAATAATAATAATAATAATAATAATAATAATAATAATAATAATAATAATAATAATAATAATAATAATAATAATAATAATAATAATAATAATAATAATAATAATAATAATAATAATAATAATAATAATAATAATAATAATAATAATAATAATAATAATAATAATAATAATAATAATAATAATAA
>CM060950.1:287802958-287825458 GCA_030765055.1 Mantis religiosa
TTTCGATTTTTATTTCGATTTCGATTTCCGATTTCGATTTCGATTTCGACTCGATTTCGATTTCGAATTCGATTTCGATTTCGATATTTCGATTTCGATTTCCATTTCCGATTTCGATTTCGATTTCGATGGCGCGTTGCACCGAGCCTAGAAGGCGGCTTTTCTGGCTCTCGAGCGGCGAGGCCTCAACTGCCGGCATGGTTCCGAGACGAACTCCCGGGGAACTTGGAAATTTTTCGCTCGGAGTTGGACTTTGAAAAATTTTGATCGAAGTGAAAAAAATGTTTCTTTAAAAAATGTGAGACATGCATCAGTGGCATTCGTAAAAATAATTTTTTAAGAACATGAAATATACATCAGGCGCATTCTTTTAGAAGGGGCAACTCTTACCAAGCACAACTTTGGCAAATATTCCCGTATTTCAATAGCGCGTTGCACCAGACCTACAATACGACAATTCCGGCCCTCGGGCAGGGTTCCGAGACGAACTCCCTGCTGGTTTTGGAAATTTTTCGCTCGGAGTTGGACTTTGAAAAAATTTGTTCGGACCGACGAAAACAGTTTTTGTTAAATGCGAAACACGCATCATTGGTGTTCGTTTGATAAAGAAAACAAATCCTAAGCCTCCTTTTTGCTAATTTGTCCCTCTTTCATTAACCTTTTGCGCCGATTTGGACTTAGAAAGAGTTTCGATATTTTGCAAAAATAATTTTTTTAAAAACATAAAATATACATCAGTGGCATTCATTTAGAAGGGAAAATTCATCCCAAGAACAATTTTGGCAAACTTCCCCATTTTTCGATGGCGCGTTGCACCAGACCTACAAGACGACAATTCCGGCCCTCGGGCGGCGTAGCCTCAACAGCCGGCATAGCTCCGAGACGAACTCCCGGGGGACTTAAAAATTTTTGGCTCGGAGTTGGACTTTGAAAAATTTTGATCGAAGTGAAAACTTTTTTTTGAAAAATGTGAAACATGCATCAGTGGCATTCGTTTGATAAGGCAAACACATCCCAGGGTTCGCTTCTGCTAATTTGGCCCTCTTTAAGAAGCAGTTTGCTCCGAAGGTGATCGTTTGCCCATGTACTACGCAGCTGGACTTTGAAAATTTTCGCTCGGAGTTGGGCTTTAACTTCTCTCGGACCGAAAAACTTTTTTTGATAAATGTGTAACATGCATCCTTGGTGATCGTTTGATAAAGAAAACACATCCTAAGCCTCCTTTTTGCTAATTTGTCCCTCTTTCATTAACCTTTTGCGCCGATTTGGACTGAGAAATAGTTTGGATATTTTGCAAAACACATCCTAAGCCTCGTTTTTGCTAACTTGACCCTCTTTCATTAACCTTTTGCGCCGATTTGGACTTAGAAAAAGGTTCGATATTTTGCAAAAATAATTTTTTAAAAAACTTAAAATATACATTAGAGGCATTCTTTTAGAAAGGGAAACTCATCCCAAGAACCATTTTGGCAAATTTCCACGTTTTTCGATGGCGCGTGGCACCGAGTCGAGAAGACGACTCTTCCGGCCCTCGGATGTCGAGGCCTCAACTGCCGGCATGGTTGCGAGACGAACTCCCGGCTGCGTAAAAATCGCTATTTTGGCGTAAAAATATCGTTTTTTGCTATCTTCAGGTAAAAAGCTGATTTTCGCTTTTTATGCTGTTTTCACGCTAAAACTTCTTTCCGTGAACAATTTACTTTGAGAATTAGCATCGCATGTTTAGTTATATTTTAGCTCGCCTTTTAGTTCGTCCGCCTTCCTTTTGACGATAAAGGCTAGTTTTGAAGCTACTTTTTCGTTTTTAACCAAAGTTCATTTTTTCACTTCACAATGTCATTTTGATCTCGTTTAACCTCGGCAATCTTGCTTTGACCATAACGCCTATATTTGTTGTAAAATTTAACTTTAATGAACAAAACTGTCTTTATACGCAAAATTCACGGCAAGGATGTCACAGGTCGCTGTTTTCATATTGACTCATTTTCCATAGAAAGCCGTTATGCAAAGAATGCGCCTTTACGGAAAATCCTCATTCCACTCGAAGTTTCTAAAAGAAAGCCTGTTTTAAGTAAAACGCTATTTTGGCGTAAAAAGTAGGTTTTTTGCTATCATCACGTAAAAAGCTGATTTTCGCTTTTTATGCTGTTTTCACGCTTATAGTTCTTTTCCGCGAACAATTTACTTTGAGAATGAACATCGCATGTTAAGTTATATTTTAGCTCACCTTTTACTTAGTCCGCCTTCCTTTTGACGATAGAGGCTAGTTTTCAAAATAGGCTATCGTTATTAACCACAGTTCGTCTTTTCACTTCACAATGCCATTTTCGTCTCGTTTAACCTCGGCAATCTTCTTTTGACCATGAAGAATGCATTTCTTGTAAAATGCATGTTTAATGAACAAAACTATCTGTATAGGCAACAGACGTATCATGGAAGTCACAGCTCCCTGTCTTCACAATAAAAGTCATTTTCTATACATTCCGGTTATGCAAAAAATGTACTTTTACGCAAAATCATCATTCCCCTCGAAGTTTCTCAAACCAAGCTTGTTTATACGTAAAAAGCGATAATTTGGCGTAAAAAGTTCCTTATTTTTACTATCTTCGCTAAAAAGCTGGTTTCGCTTTTAATGCCGATTTCACACTAAAACGTCTTTTCCGCAAACAATTTACTTTGAGAATTAACATTAGCTTGTTTTAAGTAAAAATCGCTATTTTGGCATAAAAAGTTCGTTTTTTGCTAACCCCGTGAGATCATGATTTTCGCTTTTTATGCTGTGTCACGCTAAAACCTCTTTTCCGCAAATAATTTACTATGAGAATTAACATTAGCCTGTTTTAAGTAAAAATCGCTATTTTGACGTAAAAAGTTCGTTTTTTGCTATCTTCCCGTAAAAAGCTGATTTTCGATTTGTATTCTGTTTTCACGTTAAAACCTCTTTTCCGCAAATAATTTACTATGAGAATTAACATTAGCCTGATTTATGTAAAAATCGCTATTTAGGCGTAAAAAGTTCGTTTCTTGCTATCTTCCCGTAAAAAGCTGATTTTCGATTAGTTTTCTGTTTTCACGCTAAAACTTCTTTTCGCCGAGCAATTTACTTTCAGAATTAATATCGCATGTTAAGACATATTTAAATTCGCCTTTTAGTGCGTCCGCCCTCCCTTTTGACGATGGAGGCTAGTTTTGAAGATACATTATCGTTTTAAACCAAAGCACATTTTTTCCTTTCACAATGTCATTTTCGTCTCGTTTAACCTCGGTAATCTTCATTTGACCATTGTTGTAATTTCATACCATGGATGTCACAGGTCGCTCTTTTCACATTAAAAGTCATTTTCCATAGGTTCCGGTTATGCAAAAAATGTACATTTACGAAAAATCCTCATTCCACTCGAAGTATCTAAAACAAAGCTTGTTTTAAGTAAAAATCACTCTGTTGGCGTAAAAAGTTCGTTTTTTGCTATCTTGACGTAAAAAGCTGATTTTCGTTTTTTATACTGTTTTCACGCTAAAACCGCTTTTCCGCATACAATTAGTTTGAAAATTTCCATTAGCTTGCTTTAAGTAAAAATAGCTATTTTGGCGTAAAAAGTTCGTTTTTTGCTAAGTTCACGTAAAAAGCTGATTTTCGCTTTTTGTTCTGTTTTCAAGCTAAAAATTATTTTCTGCAAAGAATTTACTTTGAGAATTACCATTAGCTTGTTTTTTTTGTAAAAATAGCTATTTTGGCGAAAAAGGTTCGTTTACTGCTAACTTCACGTAAAAAGCTGATTTTCGCTTTTTATGCTGTTTTCACGCTAAAACTTCTCCGCGAACAATTTACTTTGACAATGAACATCGCATGTTAATTTATATTTTAGCTCACCATTTAGTTCGTCCGCCATCCTTTTGACGATTCAGACTACTTTTCAAAATACGCTATCGTTATAAACCACAGTTCGTCTTTTCACTTCACAATGCCATTTTCGTCTCGTTTAACCTCGGCAATCTTCTTTTGACCATGAAGAATGCATTTCTCGTAAAATGCATGTTTAATGAGCAGTACTATCTGTATAGGCTAAGGAAGTCACAGGTCGCAGTTTTCACATTAAAAGTCCTTTTCCATAGATTCCGGTTATGCAAAAAATGTACTTTTACGCAAAATCATCATTTCCCTCGAAGTTTCTCAAACCAAGCTTGTTTTTATGTAAAAAGCGATAATTTGGCGTAAAAAGTGCGTTATTTTTACTATCTTCGCTAAAAAGCTGGTTTCGCCTTTAATGCTGTTTTCCCACTAAAACTTCTTTTCCGCAATTTACTTTGAGAATTAACATTAGCTTGTTTTAAGTAAAAATCGCAATTTTGGCGTAAAAAGTTCGTTTTTTGCTAACCCCGTGAGATGCTGATTTTCGCTTTTTTTTGCAGTGTCACGCTAAAACCTGTTTTCCGCAAATAATTTACTATGAGAATTAACATTAGCGTGTTTTAAGTAAAAATCGCTATTTCGGGGTAAAAAGTTCGTTTTTTGCTATCTTCAGGTAAAAAGCTGATTTTCGCTTTCTATACTTTTTTCACGCTAAAACTTCTTTTCCGTGAACATTTACTTTGAGAATTAACATCGCATGTTAAGTTATATTTTAGCTCGCCTTTTAGTTCGTCCGCCTTCCTTTTGACGATAAAGGCTAGTTTTGAAGATACGCTATCGTTTTAAACCAAAGTTTATTTTTAACTTCACAATGTCATTTACATCTCGTTTAACCTCGGCAATCTTGCTTTGACCATAACGCCTATATTTGTTCTAAAATTTAACTTTAATGAACAAAACTGTCTTTATACGCAAAATTCACGGCAGGGATGTCACAGTTCGCTGTTTTCATATTGACTCATTTTCCATAGAAACCGGTTATGCAAAGAATGTGCTTTGACGCAAAATCTTCATTCCTCTCGAAGTTTCTAAAACAAAGCCTGTTTTAAGTAAAACGCTATTTTGGCGTAAAAAGTTCGTTTTTGCTATCTTCGCGTAAAAAGATCATTTTCGCTTTTTATGCTGTTTTCACGCCAGAACTTGTTTTCCGCGAACAATTTACTTTGAGAATTAACATGGCATTTTAAGATATATTTTAGCTCGCCTTTTAGTTCGTCCGCCTTCCTTTTGAAGATCGGGGCTATTTTTGAAGATACGCTATCGTTTTAAACCAAAGTTCATTTTTTTTCACCTCAGAATGTCATTTCTGTCTCGTTTAACCTCAGCAATCTTCCTTTGGCCGTGACGAACGCATTTCTTGTAAAATGCATTTTTAATGAACAAAACAGTCTCCGCAAAATTCATATCAGGGATGTCACAGGTCGCTGTTTTCACATTCACTCCATTCCATAGATACCGGTTATGCAAAGAATGTGGTTCTACGCAAAATCCTCATTCCACTCGAAGTATCTAAAACAAAGCCTGTTTTAAGTAAAAATCGCTCTTTTGGCGTAAAAAGTTCGTTTTTTGCTATCTTGACGTAAAAAGCTGATTTTCGCTTTTTATACTGTTTTCACGCTAAAACTGCTTTTCCACAAACAATTAGTTTGAAAATTTCCATTAGCTTGCTTTAAGTAAAAATAGCTATTTTGGCGTAGAATGTTCGATTTTTGCTAACTTCACGTAAAAAGCTCATTTTCGCTTTTTATGCTGTTTAAACGCTAAAACTTCTCCGCGAACAATTTACTTTGACAATGAACATCGCATGTTAAGTTATATTTTAGCTCACCATTTAGTTCGTCCGCCATCCTTTTGACGATACAGACTACTTTTCAAAATACGCTATCCTTATAAACCACAGTTCGTCTTTTCACTTCACAATGCCATTTTCGTCTCGTTTAACCTCGGCAATCTTCTTTTGACCATGAAGAATGCATTTCTTGTAAAATGCATGTTTAATGAGCAATACTATCTGTATAGGCTAAGGAAGTCACAGGTCGCTGTTTTCACATTAAAAGTCCTTTTCCATAGATTCCGGTTATGCAAAAAATGTAATTTTACGCAAAATCATCATTCCCCTAGAAGTTTCTCAAACCAAGCTTGTTTTTACGTAAAAAGCGATAATTTGGCGTAAAAAGTTCGTTTTTTTTACTATCTTCGCATAAAAAGCTGGTTTCGCTTTTAATGCTGTTTTCACACTAAAATGTCTTTTCCACAAACAATTTACTTTGAGAATTAACATTAGCTTGTTTTAAGTAAAAATCGCTGTTTTAGCGTAAAAAGTTCGTTTTTTGCTAACCGCGTGAGATGCTGATTTTCGCTTTTTATGCTGTGTGACGCTAAAACCTCTTTTCCGCAAATATTTTACTTTGACCATAAAGGCTATATTTGTTGTAAATTGATATCATGGATGTCACAGGTCGCTCTTTTCACATTAAAAGTCATTTTCCATAGATTCCTTTTATGCAAAGAATGTCCATTTACGCAAAATCCTCATTCCACTCGAAGTTGCTAAAACAAAGCTTGTTTTAAGTAAAAATCGCTCTTTTGGCGTAAAAAGTTCGTTTTTTGCTATCTTGACGTAAAAAGCTGGTTTCGCTTTTAATGCTGTTTTCACACTAAAACGCCTTTTCCGCAAAATATTTACTTTGAGAATTAACATTAGCTTGTTTTAAGTACGTAAAAAGCTGATTTTCGCTTTTTGTGCTGTTTTCACACTAAAACGCCTTTTCCACAAACAATTTACTTTGAGAATTAACATTAGCTTGTTTTTAGTAAAAATCGCTCTTTTGGCGTAAAAAGTTCGTTTTTTCCTCTCTTGACGTAAAAAGCTGATTTTCGCTTTTAATGCTGTTTTCACACTAAAACGTCTTTTCCGCAAAATATTTACTTTGAGAGTTAACATTAGCTTGTTTTAAGTACGTAAAAAGCTGATTTTCGCTTTTTGTGCTGTTTTCACAGTAAAACGTCTTTTCCGCAATTTACTTTGAGAATTAACACCGCATGTTAAGTTATATTTTAGCTCGCCTTTTAGTTCGCCCGCCTTCCTTTTGACGATAAATGCTAGTTTTGAAGATACGCTATCGTTTTAAACCAAAGTTCATTTTTTCACTTCACAATGTCATTTTGATCTCGTTTAACGTCGGCAATCTTGCTTTGACCATAACGCCTATATTTGTTGTAAAATTTAACTTTAATGAACAAAACTGTCTTTATACGCAAAATTCATGGCAGGGATGTCACAGTTCGCTGTTTTCATATTGACTCATTTTCCATAGAAACCGGATATGCAAAGAATGTGCTTTTACGCAAAATCCTCATTCCACTCGAAGCTTCTAAAACAAAGCTTGTTTTAAGTAAACATCGCTATTTTGGCGTAAAAAGTTCGTTTTTTGCTATCTTGACGTAAAAAGCTGATTTTCGCTTTTTGTGCTGTTTTCAAGCTAAAAATTATATTCCGCAAACAATTTACTTTGAGAATTTCCATTAGCTTGTTTTAAGTAAAAATAGCTATTTTGGCGTAAAAGGTTCGTTTATTGCTATCTTCACGTAAAAAGCTGATTTTCGCTTTTTATGCTGTTTTCACGCTAAAACTTCTCCGCGAACAATTTACTTTGAGAATGAACATCGCATGCTAAGTTATATTTTAGCTCACCATTTAGTTCGTCCGCCATTCTTTTGACGATAGAGCTAGTTTTCAAAATACGCTATCGTTATAAACCACAGTTCATCTTTTCACTTCACAATGCCATTTTCGTCTCGTTTAACTTCGGCAATCTTCTTTTGACCATGAAGAATGCATTTCTTGCAAAATGAATATTTAATGAACAAAACAATCTGTATAGGCAAAAGTCGTAGCATGGAGGTCACAGGTCGCTGTCTTCACAATAAAAGTCATTTTCTATAGATTCCGGTTATGCAAAAAATGTACTTTTACGCAAAATCATCATTCCCCCTCGAAGTTTCTCAAACCAAGCTTGTTTATACGTAAAAAGCGATAATTTGGCGTAAAAAGTTCCTTATTTTTACTATCTTCGCTAAAAAGCTGGTTTCGCTTTTAATGCCGTTTTCACACTAAAACGTCTTTTCCGCAAACAATTAACTTTGAAATTAGCTAGTTTTATGTAAAAATAGCTATTTTGGCGTAAAAAGTTCGATTTTTACTAACTTCACGTAAAATGCTGATTTTCGCTTTTTGTGCTCTTTTCACGCTAAAACCTCTTTTCCGCAAACAATTTGCTTTGAGAATTAGCATTAGCGTCTTTTAAGTAAAAATCGCTATTTTGGCGTAAAAAGTTCGTTTTTTGCTATCTTCAGGTAAAAAGCTGATTTTCGCTTTTTATGCTGTTTTCAAGCTAAAACCTCTTTTCCGTGAACAATTTACTTTGAGAATTAACATCGCATGTTAAGTTATATTTTAGCTCGCCTTTTAGTTCGTCCGCTTTCCTTTTAACGATAAAGGCTAGTTTTGAAGATACGCTGTCGTTTTAAACCAAAGTTTATTTTTTCACTTCACAATGTCATTTTCATCTCGTTTAACGTCGGCAATCTTGCTTTGACCATAACGCCTATATTTGTTGTAAAATTTAACTTTAATGAACAAAACTGTCTTTATACGCAAAATTCATGGCAGGGATGTCACAGTTCGCTGTTTTCATATTGACTCATTTTCCATAGAAACCGGATATGCAAAGAATGTGCTTTTACGCAAAATCCTCATTCCACTCGAAGCTTCTAAAACAAAGCTTGTTTTAAGTAAAACGCTATTTTGGTGTAAATAGTTCATTTTTTGCTAACCGCGTGAGATGCTGATCTTCGCTTTTTATGCTGTCACGATAAAACCTTTTCCGCAAATAATTTACTATGAGAATTAACATTAGCCTGTTTTAAGCAAAAATCGCTACTTTGGCGTAAAAAGTTCGTTTCTTGCTATCTTCCCGTAATAAGCTGAGTTTCGATTAGTATTCAGTTTTCACGCTAAAACGTCTTTTCCGCAAACAATTTACTTTGAAAATTACCATTAGCTTGCTTTAAGTAAATATAGCTCTTTTGGCGTAAAAAGTTCGTTTTTTGCTAACTTCACGTAAAAAGCTGATTTTCGCTTTTGGTGCTGTTTTCACGCTAAAACTCCTTTTCCGCAAACAATTTACCTATGAGAATTAACATCAGCCTGTTTTAAGGAAAAATCGCTAATTTGGCGTAAAAAGTTCGTTTTTTGCTATCTTCCCGTAAAAAGCTGAGTTTCGATTAGTATTCTGTTTTCACGCTAAAACGTCTTTTCCGCAAACAATTTACTTTGAAAATTACCATTAGTTAGTTTTATGTAAAAATAGCTATTTTGGCGTAAAAAGTTCGATTTTTACTAACTTCACGTAAAATGCTGATTTTCGCTTTTTGTGCTCTTCTCACGCTAAAACGTCTTTTCCGCAAACAATTTGCTTTGAGATTTAGTATTAGCGTGTTTTAACTAAAAATCGCTATTTTGGCGTAAAACGTTCGTGTTTTACTATCTTCAGGTAAAAAGCTGATTTTTGCTTTTTATGCTGTTTTCACGCTAATACTTCTTTTCCGTGAACAATTTACTTTGAGAATTTACATCGCATGTTAAGTTATATTTTAGCTCGCCTTTTAGTTCGTCCGCCTTCCTTTTGACGATAAATGCAAGTTTTGAAGATACGCTATCGTTTTGAACTTAAGTTCATTATTTCACTTCACAATGTTATTTTCATCTCGTTTAACGTCGGCAATCTTGCTTTGACCATAACGCCTATATTTGTTGTAAAATTTAACTTTAATGAACAAAAGTGTCTTTATACGCAAAATTAAGGGCAGGGATGTCACAGGTCGCTGTTTTCATATTGACTCATTTTCCATAGAAACCGGTTATGCAAAGAATGTGCTTTTACGCAAAATCCTCATTCCCCTCGAAGTTTCTAAAGCAAAGCCTGTTTTAAGTAACACGCTATTTTGGCGTAAAAAGTTCGTTTTTCGCTATCTTCGCGTAAAAAGCTGATTTTCGCTTTTTATGCTGTTTTCACACTAAAACTTCTTCTCCGCGAACAATTTACTTTGAGAATGAACATCGCATGTTAAGTTACATTTTAGCTCACCATTTAGTTCGTCCGCCATTCTTTTGACGATAGAGGCTAGTTTTCAAAATACGCTATCGTTATAAACCACAGTTCGTCTTTTCACTTCACAATGCCATTTTCGTCTCGTTTAACCTCGGCAATCTTCTTTAGACCATGAAGAATGCATTTCTTGTAAAATGAATGTTTAATGAACAAAACAATCTGTATAGGCAAAAGTCGTATCATGGAGGTCACAGGTCGCTGTCTTCACAATAAAAGTCATTTTCTATAGATTCCGGTTATGCAAAAAATGTACTTTTACGCAAAATCATCATTCCCCTCGAAGTTTCTCAAACCAAGCTTGTTTATACGTAAAAGGCGATAATTTGGCGTAAAAAGTTCCTTATTTTTTACTATCTTCGCTAAAAAGCTGGTTTCGCTTTTAATGCCGTTTTCACACTAAAACGTCTTTTCCGCAAACAATTAACTTTGAAATTAGCTAGTTTTATGTTAAAATAGCTATTTTGGCGTAAAAAGTTCGATTTTTACTAACTTCACGTAAAATGCTGATATTCGCTTTTTGTGCTCTTTTCACGCTAAAACCTCTTTTCCGCAAACAATTTGCTTTGAGAATTAGCATTAGCGTCTTTTAAGTAAAAATCGCTATTTTGGCGTAAAAAGTTCGTTTTTTGCTATCTTCAGGTAAAAAGCTGATTTTCGCCATTTATGCTGTTTGCACGCTAAAACCTCTTTTCCGTGAACAATTTACTTTGAGAATTAACATCGCATGTTAAGTTATATTTTAGCTCGCCTTTTAGTTCGTCGGCCTTCCTTTTAACGATAAAGGCTAGTTTTGAAGATACGCTATCGTTTTAAACCAAAGTTTATTTTTTCACTTCACAATGTCATTTTCATCTCGTTTAACGTCGGCAATCTTCTTTTGACCATGAAGAATGCATTTCTTGTAAAATGCATGTTTAATGAGCAATACTATCTGTATAGGCTAAGGAAGTCACAGGTCGCTGTTTTCACATTAAAAGTCCTTTTCCATAGATTCCGGTTATGCAAAAAATGTACTTTTACGCAAAATCATCTTTCCCCTAGAAGTTTCTCAAACCAAGCTTGTTTTTACGTAAAAAGCGATAATTTGGCGTAAAAAGTTCGTTTTTTTTTTACTATCTTCGCATAAAAAGCTGGTTTCGCTTTTAATGCTGTTTTCACACTAAAACGTCTTTTCCACAAACAATTTACTTTGAGAATTAACATTAGCTTGTTTTAAGTAAAAATCGCTGTTTTAGCGTAAAAAGTTCGTTTTTTGCTAACCGCGTGAGATGCTGATTTTCGCTTTTTATGCTGTGACGCTAAAACCTCTTTTCCGCAAATATTTTACTTTGACCATAAAGGCTATATTTGTTGTAAATTGATATCATGGATGTCACAGGTCGCTCTTTTCACATTAAAAGTCATTTTCCATAGATTCCTTTTATCCAAATAATGTCCATTTACGCAAAATCCTCATTCCAAAACACATCCTAAGGTTCGCTTTTGCTAATATGTCCCTCTTTAAGAAGCCTTTTGCTCCGAAAGTGGTCGTTCCCCCATGCACCACGCGGCTGGGCTTAGAAAATTTTCGCTCGGAGCTGGACTTTTAACTTTTCTCGGACCGAAAAAAAGCTTTTTTGATAGATGCATCATTTGTGTTCGTTTGATAAAGAAAACACATCCTAAGCCTCCTTTATGCTAATTTGTCCCACTTTAAGTAGCAGTTTGCTCCGAAAGTGGTCGTTCGCCCATGTACTTCGCGGCTGGACTTAGAACATGTTCGCTCGGAGTTGCACTTTAAATTTTCTCAGACCGAAAAAAGTTTTTTTGATAAATGTGAAACATGCATCCTTGGTGATCGTTTGATAAATCGATTTCGATTTCGATTTCGATTGCGATTTCGATTTCGATTTCGATATTTCGATTTCGATTTCCATTTCGATTTCGATTTTTATTTCGAATTCGATTTCGATTTCGATGGCGCGTTGCACCTAGCCTAGAAGACGGCCTTTCTGGCCCTCGAGCGCCGAGGCCTCAACTGCCGGCATGGTTCCGAGACGAACTCCCGGGGAACTTGGAAATCTTTCGCTCGGAGTTGGACTTTGAAACATTTTGATCGAAGTGAAAAAAATGTTTTTTTAAAAAATGTGAAACATGCATCAGTGGCATTCGTAATTTCGATTTCGATTTCGATTGCGATTTTGATTTCGATTCGTATTCGATTTCGATTTCGATTCCGAATTCCACTTCGATTTCGATATTTCGATTTCCGATTTCGATTTTGATTTCGATTTCGATTTCGACTTCGATTTCGATTTTTATTTCGATTTCGATTTCTATTTCGATTTCGATTTTGATTTCGATGGCGCGTTGCACCGAGCCTAGAAGACGGCCTTCCTGGCCTTCGAGCGGCGAGGCCTCAACTGCCGGCATGGTTCCGAGACGAACTCCCGGGGAACTTGGAAATTTTTCGCACGGGGATGGACTTTGAAAAATTTTGATCGAAGTGAAAAAAATGTTTTTTTAAAAAATGTGAAACATGCATCAGTAGCATTCGTAAAAATAATTTTTAAGAACATGAAATATACATCGGACGCATTCTTTTAGAAGGGGAAACTCTTACCAAGCACAACTTTGGCAAATATCCCCGTATTTCAAGAGCGCGTTGCACCAGACCTATTTCGATTTCGATTTCGATATTTCGATTTCGATCTCGATTTCGATTCCTGATTTCGATTTCGATTGCGATATCGATTTCGATTGCGATTTCGATTTCGATTGCGATTTCGATTACGATTCGATTTCGATTTCAATATGTCGATTTGTATTTCGATTTCGATTTCCGATTTCGATTTCGATTTCGAATTCGATTTCGATTTCGAATTTGATTTGGATTTTTTTGATTTCGATTTCGATTTCGATTCGATTTTGATTTCGATTTCGAATTCGATTACGATATTTCGATTTCGATTTCGATTTCCGATTTCGATTTCGACTGCGATTTCGATGGCGATTTCGATTTCGATTTTGATTCGATTTCGATTTCGATTTCTATTTCGAATTCGATTTCCGATTTCGATTTCGATTATGAATTCGATTTCGAATTCTATTTCGATTTCGATTTTTATTTCGATTTCGATTTTCATTTCTATTTCGATTTCGATTTCCTTTTCGATGTCGATTTCGATTTCCGATTTCGATATCGATTTCGATGGCGATTTCGATTTGGATTTCGATTTCGTATTCGATTTCTATTTCGATATTTTGATTTCGATTTCCGATTTCGATTTGGATTTCGATTTCGATTTCGATTGCGATTTCGATTCGATTTCGATTTCGAATTCGATTTCGATTTCCGATTTTGATTTCGATTTCGAATTCAATTTCGATTTCAATTTCGATTTCGATTTTTATTTCGATTTCGATTTCGAATTCTATTTCTATTTCGATTTCGATGGCGCGTTGCACCGAGCATAGAAGACGGCCTTTCTGGCCCTCTAGCGGCGAGGCCTCAACTGCCGGCATGGTTCCGAGACGAACTCCCGGGGAACTTGGAAATTTTTCGCTCGGAGTTGGACTTTGAAAAAATTTGATCGAAGTGAAAAAAATTTTTTTTAAAAAATGTGAAACATGCATCAGTGGCATTCGTAAAAATAATTTCGATTTCGATTTCGAATTCGATTTCGATTTCGATTTTTATTTCGATTTCGATTTCGATTTCTGATTTCGATTTCGGTTTCGATTTCGATGGCGATTGCGATTTCTATTTTGATTCGATTTCGATTTCGATATTTCGATTTCGATTTCCAATTTCGATTTCGATTTCAATTTCGAATTCGATTTCGAATTCTATTTCGATTTCGATTTCAATTTTTATTTCGGTTTCGATTTCTATTTCGATTTCGATTTCGATTTCGAATTCCGATTTCGATTTCGATTTCGATTGCTATTTCGATTTCGATTTCCATTCGATTTCGATTTCGAATTCGATTTCTATTTCGATATTTCGATTTCGATTTCGATTTCCGTTTTCGATTTTTCGATTTCGAATTCAATTTCGATTTCGATATTTCGATTTCGATTTCCGATATCGATATAGAATTCGATTTCGTTTTCGATTTTGAATTCGATTTCGATTTCGATTTGGAATTCAATTTTGATTTCGATATTTCCATTTCGATTTTGATTTCCTATTTCAATTTCGATTTCGATTTCGAATTCGATTTCGAATTCGATTTCGATTTCGATTTTTATTTCGATTTCGATTTCTATTTCTACTTCGATTTCGATTTCGATTTCGTTTTCGATTACGATTTCGATTTCGATTTCGATTTCCGATTTCGATTTCGATTTCGATGGCGATTTCGATTTCGATTTCGATTCGATTTCGATTTCGAATTCGATTTTGATTTCGATATTTCGATTTCGATTTTTACTTTCGATTTCGATTTCGATTTAGATTTCGATTTCGAATTCGATTTCGATTTCGATTTGTCGACGGGCCCTAAAACCCGCTAATCCGATCCAATACAATCTTTGCTACGAGCACCAAATGATAAAAAGCTCTTTCCCCTTTTTTAGAATATACTTTCGCAATATTTAAATGTTTCTGGCGGCAACAGTTTGGCGCCAATTAGACGAACCATTTAGCTCGGAGAATATGCACTGCTACAAACTGAACAATTTTTGGGATTTGTTTCCACGTTACTTCATCTTATTCTTCTTCTCCTTCTCCTCCTCCTCATCCTCCCCCCCTTATTCGAACTTTAACATACCCATTTAAGTAGAACTTATAACTATCATCATACAGTTTAGGCAGTAATTAGGCCGTAGTCAGCAGAGGCAATCTAAGGCAAACACATCCTAAGCCTCGCTTTTGCTAATTTGTCCCTCTTTAAGTAGCAGTTTGCTACGAAAGTGGTCGTTCTCCATGTACTTCGCGGCTGGACTTAGAAAAATTTTCGATATTTTGCATAAATAATTTTTTTAAAAACATGAAGTATACATCAGAGGCATTATTTTAGAAAGGGAAACTCATCCCAAGCACAATTTGGCAAATATCCCCGTATTTCGATGGCGTGTTGCACCGGACCTACAAGACGACAATTCCGGGTCTCGGGCGGTGAGGCCTCAACTGCCGGCATGGTTCCGAGACGAACTGCCGGCTGGACTTGGAAATTTTTCGCTCGGAGTTGGACCTTGAAAAAAAAATTTCGCACCGAAAAAAACATTCTTTGATATATGTGAAACTTGCATCATTGGTGTTCGTTTGATAAAGAAAACATCCTTAGCCTCGTTTTTGCTAATTTGTCCCTCTTTCATTAACCTTTTGCGCCGATTTGGACTTAGAAAAAGTTTCGAAATTTTCCAAATATAATTTTTTAAAACATGAAATATATATCAGAGGCATTATTTCAGAAAGGGAAACTCATCCCAAAATCAATTTTGGCAAATTTCCCCGTTGTTCGATGTCGCGTTGCACCGAGTCGAGAAGACGACCTTTCCGGCCCTCGGATGGCCAGGCCTCAACTGCCGGCATTGTTCCGAGATGAATTCCCGCCTGGACTTAGAAATTTTTCAGTCGGAGTTGGACTCAGATAAATTTTGATCGAACTGAAAAAATGTTTTTTTGAAAAATGTGAAACATGCATCAATGGTATTCGTTTGATAAGGCAACCACATCCTAAGCTTCCCTTTTGCTAATTTGTCCCTCTTTAAGTAGCAGTTTGCTCCGAAAGTGGCCATTCCCCCATATACTCCGCGGTTGGACTTAGAAAAAGTTTCGATATTTTGCAAATATAATTTTTTAAAAACCTGAAATATACATAAGAGGCATTATTTTAGAAAGGGAAACTCATCCCAAAAACAATTTTGGCAAATTTTCCCATTTTTCTATGGCGCGTTGCACCGAGTCGAGGAGACGACCTTTCCGGCCCTCGGGTGGCGAGGCCTCAACTGCCGGCATTGTTCCGAGACGAACTCCCGCCTGGACTTAGAATTTTACGGTCGGAGTTGGACTAAGATAAATTTTGATCGAAGTGAAAAAATGTTCTTCGAAAAATGTGGAACATGCATCAATGGTATTCGTTTGATAAGACAAAAACATCTTAAGCTTCGCTTTCGCTAATTTGTCCCTGTTTAAGTAGCAGTTTGCTCCGAAAGAGGCCATTCCCCCATGTACTTCGCGGCTCGACTTAGAAAAATTTTCGATAATTTGCATAAATAATTTTTTTAAAAACATGAAGTATACATCAGAGGCACTCTTTTAGAAAGGGAAACTCATCCCAAGCACAATTTTGGCAAATTTCCCCATATTTCGATGCCGCGTTGCACCGGACCTACAAGACGACAATTCCGGGCCTCGGGCGGCGAGGTTTCAACTACCGCCATGGCTCCGAGACGAACTGCAGGCTGGACTTGGAAATTTTTCGCTCGGAGTTGGACCTTGAGATAAAATTTTCGCACCGAAAAGAGCATTCTTTGATAAATGTGAAACATGCATCATTGGTGTTCGTTTGATAAAGAAAACATGCTTAGCCTCGTTTTTGCTAATTTGTCCCTCTTTTATTAACCTTTTGCGCGGATTTGGACTTAGTAAAAGTTTCGATATTTTGCAAATATAATTTTTTAAAAACATGAAATATACATCAGAGGCATTATTTTAGAAAGGGAAACTCATCCCAAAAACAATTTTGGCAAATTTTCCCGTTTTTCTATGGCGAGTTGCACCGAGTCGAGAAGACGACCTTTCCGGCCCTCGGGTAGTCGAGGCCTCAACTGCCGGCATTGTTCCGAGATGAATTCCCGCCTGGACTTAGAAATTTTTCAGTCGGAGTTGGACTCAGATAAATTTTGATCGAACTGAAAAAATGTTTTTTGAAAAATGTGAAACATGCATCAATGGTATTCGTTTGATAAGGCAAACACATCCAATTACAAAACATTCAATGTACACATTGCATTAATGGCTTCGGAACCTAGACAACAGGACCACAAATGGAACAGAAAGCACAAATATATAGCAGTTAGGGTAGAATCAGAGCTAACATGGGAAAACCAAATAAAACAATTGAAGAAGGTATACAGCAAATATTAAGAATGCCCAAAACATTGACAGGCAGCAAATGCGGCTACTCAAAAGGAACACTGTGTATAACATATAAATCGTGTTTACAAATATTACCAATGTTTCAACAAATATGCGGCATAATAAATAGAAGCTTAAAAACTAAAACTTGAAAAGAAACACGGATGAAATTTTAAAAGTAATGGCTGTGCCTGCCTTTCCTTTTTGGTTCTGAAACATGGACATTAACAAAAGCAGACAAAAACAAGATAGAGGCTGCCGAAATGAGATTTTTAAGCATAGTATAGGGATGTACTCTTTTAGATAAAATCCCAAATGAAAAAATAAAAGAAGGTGTAGAAATAAGTTCTTTAGAAGAAAAAGATAATAAACTATAGAAATGAATGGAGAGAGCATATTGAGAGAATGCCGAGAGATAGGATCCCAAGAGGAGTTATAAACTATAAACGTAGAGGAAAGAGACATTAAGGAAACGATGGTCAGAAGTGTTTTAAGCCGGAACAGGCACCATTGCCTAGCCCTTGCAGTGGAGAACAAGAAGAAATATAACAATTTGTAACTTAAAACTTCACCTGTCTAATAAGAATTGATGATACCTTTCTTATAAATGTTTCCTATAACAGCAACCACAACAACATATTGTTACCAAATTAGCGGAAAGCACAACCAACGAAAGCTGACAAGGGACCAGAGGCAGCCGAGCCACACCCTCCCATTAATCTCAGTTACTAACTGAGGGGTTGATTAGGGGAGTGTCACTTGTCGCTGGCCGCCTCTTTTCCCTTCCCCTGTCCTCTGGAATCTTCGCGGTAATTCACTAAAACCAGAGACTTCTAGGAAAGAGTGATATCTATATAAAAAGGGCTGCAGTGAGTGAATTGAGTCAGTCAGTCAGTCAGTCAGTTCTTGGTGAGCAGCGTAAGAGCGCAGTGCTAGTGTACGACGAGAAGGCTGTGTACTTGCATCGGAGGATTCTACGTAATTGCGAGAGCAAAGTGGAATTGTAACGGACGAACTAGTGAATCGTAATTGTGTGCATTACGTAATTCTGTGTAATTGGCAATGTTTTTGCTGTAAGTCGGTGGAAATAAAGAACAGTTTTGAGTGGTGCAATTGGAGTTTTCATTTCACGAACCTACAAAGTCACTCTGGTGTCAGGAGTGGAATGACAACATCACCGAACATTACGGCCATGGACACGGCATTGGAAAGGATTTTGGAGAAGATGATGGAAATTAAGGTGGAACTGACAGAAATAAAGACGGACAAAGACTACATCACCGAGAAAAAGAAAAAGAAGTTGGAAGCGGCAATTTGAAGGCCGATGCGCCGGGACGCGACGCAACATCTGAGAGCGTCAAACCTCCCAAGTATGACAGCGCGTCAACGTTTGAAGTCTTCCGCCGCCAGTTAGACGCAGTGGACAAGCACAACAAATGGTCGCCAAAGGAGGAGGCCACACAGTTAATAGCCAGCCTCCAGGAAGGGCCGCGTAAGTCCTAAACGCGGTGCAGACAACGGCGGTGCCCAAGGACATCTGGGAGGCCCTGGAGAATCGTTTCGGAAACCACCGCTTAACCGCAGCGTACCGCAGGCAAATAAAAGCCAAGGTCAAAGCAGCCGGGGGAGACGCTGCAGGAGTTCGCCCTGGCAGTTGAACGATTGGCAAGCAAGGTCCTAATCGACCTCCCACCAGAGTTCGTGTCCCAGGAAACTGCCTACAGCTTCGTTGACGGGGTACGGGACACGGAGATTCGTCAGCGCATAATGCTCGGCGATTACAAAACCATCCACGAGTCGCTAACGGCAGGATTAAGGATGGAGGCGGACAAAGTTACAGCTATCCCGACGTCGAGAACGAGGTGTGTCCGCTACACCGGAGACAGAAGACCTGCCGAGGGACGCCGGCGAACACCTAGTGGCCTGTGTGGGGGGTTTGGACAGCCCGTACACCTGGAGGGAGACTGCCCACACCAGGAAGGGCAGCTGGAAGAACGAGTAAGGCCCAGCGTGGAGAGGGGCACGTCGGTGCCATTACCACCATCCCGTCGAGTGACACTGCGCACCGTCAGCCGGCGTATGGATGGCAGCCTCATCGCGGGCGGTTGGGTGAGAGGGAAGCCCTGCAGCGTGCTGTTGGACACTGGGTCAGCCGTGACCATCATTAGACTTGACGTGGCGAAGAGTTTGCCGACGAGGAAGCCGAGCCAACCATACGAGCTTGTCACGGCATTGGGCAACACCTTGCTTGTGGAGAAGGAGGCCCTGCTGGAGCTGACCTTGGGGCGAAGTTTCGTGCGTGTGTGGGTGTTCGTCGCGAAGGTGGCTGAGGAGGTGATTCTGGGACTGGATGCCCTCAGGAGCCACGAGGCGACGGTCGACGTAGGCAGGAAGGTCCTGCGGCTCAACGGAGAAGAGGTTATAGACCGTCAACCTTAAGAGCGCCGTGAAATCTCCAGGGTCATCTTGAACGAAGACGTGGTTGTCCCCGCGAGGAGCGAGGTGATGGTGACGGTGCGACCGGAAGGACAGACAGCAGGTTGGGTCCAGAGGCTGCAGGAGTACGACTTCACCTCGGAACATCGTAGAGGGAAGAGCCACGGTAACGCTGACGCCATATCCCGAACACCCTGTCTAGAAGAGTGCGGCCAGTGCACAACAATGGAGGAGAAGGAGCGTGCCGCAGCAGTCCGAGTAGTCACGGCAGTGCCTGCGGATGGCTGGTATAGCGTAGGCCTGAGGAGGTAGCAGCTGGCGGAAGCAGACTTGGGGCTACACTTGAGGGCATTGGAGGCAGGGACGAGACCAACCTGGGAGGACATCGCAACGAGGAGCGCCACCTACAAATCGTACTGGGCCCAATGGGACTCGTTGAAGACCAGAGAGGGCGTGCTGTTCCGGGTATGGGAATCACCCGATGGGAAGACGCAGAGAGAACAGTTGGTACTTCCCCGAAGTAAGGTACCGGAAGTCTTGGAAGAAGTGCACGCCGGTACTTCAGGAGGACACCTGGGAGCGAACCGAACGATGGACAAAATATGGCAGCGCTACTACTGGCTGAGGCTCCGAGCAGATGCTGAGAGATGGTGCCGTCTGTGTCAGGTGTGCTCAGCGAGTCCCGGCCCCCATACTAGGAGCCGGGGTCGCATGCAGCAGTACAACGTCGGAGCGCCATTCGAACGGATCGCCGTTGACATTGCTGGACCGTTCCCAGTTTCCGACCGAGGCAACAAGTACCTAATGGTGGACGTGGACTAGTTCATCAAATGGCCGGAGGTGTATGCCATCCCAAACCAAGAGGCAAAGACAATGACAGACTGCCTCGTTTAGCAAGTGTTCTGTTGATTTGGGGTGCCGTTAGAGCTACACAGTGACCAGGCTACCAACTTTGAGTCCAACCTAATGAACGAGGCACTACAAAGGCTTGGGGCGAACAAGATCCGCACGACGCCTCTACATCCCCAGTCGGATGGCATGGTCGTAAGATACATCAAGACCTTAGAAGAACACCTGAGGAAGGTCATGGTCAGCCACCAGTGTGACTGGGACGTCAAGGTGCCACTGTTCTTCCTGGCCTACCACTCGTCTACACACGACACATTTGGAATGACGCCAGCTAGCCTAATGTTTGCCCGAGAGTTACGCCTTTCTTGTGACGTGGCTTTTGGAAGCCCTCCGGAAGCGAAACAGCCAGCGACCGAGTATTTGGAGAACTTGGTGGACCATCCCCACGACATGCACGCGATGGCTCGCCAGAACATCCAGAAGGCGAGCGACCGCATGAAGACTAGGTATGACGAGCAAGCCAACAGCCAAGGGTTCCAGCAAGATGACCTGGTCTGGTTGCACCGTCCTACCCGGACCAAAGGACGCTGCCCGAAGCTCCAGCAGCAATGGCAAGGACCGTACCGGGTGGTGAAGAGGATTAACGTCGAGGTCTGCTGCATCCAGAAGGTTCCCCGAGGGAAGATGATGGTGGTACACCTGGATCGTCTAGCCCGCTACGATGGTGCTGTTCAGGACGACCAGCTTTGAGGAGGGAGCAGTGTCACCCAATTAGCGGAAAGCACTCCCAACGACAGCTGAGAAGGGACCAGAGACAGCCGAGCCACACTCTTCCATTAATCTCAGTCACTAACTGAGATGTTGATTAGGGGAGTCTCACTTGTTGCTGGCCGCCTCTTTCCCGTTCCCCTGTCCTCTGGAATCTTCGCGGTAATTCACTGAAACCAGAGACATCTAGAAAACATTGATATCAATATAAAAAGGGCTGCAGTGACTTAATTGAGTTAGTCAGTCAGTCAGTCAGTTAGTCAGTTCTTGGCGAGCAGCGTAAGAGTGCAGTGCTAGTGTACGACGAGAAGACTTTGTACGTGCATCGGAGGATTGTACGTAATAGCGAGAGCAAAGTGGAATTGTAACGGACGAACTGGTGAATCGTAATTGTGTGCATTACGTAATTCTGTGTAATTGGCAAGTGTTTAACTGTAAGTCGGTGGAAATAAAGAACGTTTTTGAGTGGTGTAATTGGACTTTTCGTTTCACGAACCCACAAAGTCACAATATTGACATCTAGCATTCTTAACGACGACATCTGCTTTGTTGTTTCCGGCTGACGATGTGTAAAAGTTTTACATGAAATCTCGATCCCGAACAATTTATAAGAAAGGTATCATCAATTCTGATAAGAACGATGTAAATTTAAGCTAAACTTGTAATATTTGTATATATTTGTTTCCTTTATTGTTAATAGCTTCATATTTTACGTATATATAAATTGTGTATAAAACTGTCTGTCCCGGCGTAATTCGTACCGTCAATAAAAGCTTCCTGGACTTACCTATATAGATAAAGCAAACCACGTCACGATTCCAAGGTTGGACGTGCCTAAATTTTTCTGTTTTCTATTTATGATCATGAAACAGGAATCGGAGGGAAAAAACCGTAACAGTAAGAAATATTGCTGAAAACTAATTTGAAGGTGCGCTAATTCACTATTTGTAACACAAACAAGGTCGTCGCACTATACTTTGATATTTAGTTTACATTTGACATTTTTGTTGCCCTTTTCTAACATCATGTATTTATTTTTACTTATTGGTATTATATATTCAAAATAAATATAATTGAAAGGCAATCAACCTCATTGCTAGGATTTCCCAAGGATTGAAATCCCTTTATCATGTTTACTCTTTCCTTCCGCGAACATTTATTATTTTAGTCAATTGAATTTTATTATTTTTTATCTATTTCGTTGTCATTCAGAGCTTGCGTGTGATTTGGTACTTTTTTAAACATGTTTATTTCAGGCTTTCTTTCTTTTATTCCTTTCTTTCTTCCTTTCCTTCTTT
>CM060950.1:287830458-287845458 GCA_030765055.1 Mantis religiosa
TCACCGGCTATACAACATCCCTTAGAGTAAGGATGAATTTTTGAAAGAAAAACTCATAAAAGACATAGCGGTTTTAAAGGAGTTCAAACCAGCCTGAGGAATCTGCTAAATAAACTACTGAAAAATACAATCCCCAATAATTTGAAATCAGGAATTTATCAGATTAATTGTGAAACCTGTTGAAAATGCTACATAGGAAAAACTAAGAGAAACTTGTTATTCAGGCAAAAAGAACACCAGAGGAACATTAAGTTGAAACAAACAGAAAAGTCTGCAGTTTCACACCATTTTGTCCAGAAAACCACAACATTGGCCACAACATTAAGCTGTTAAAATCTTTAAGTACACCCATAGAATTGTATATTTGGGAAAACAATATTCATAAACAAAATCCGTGATAAAATTATAAATTTTGAAATCCCGGCATTAAATGAAGTATTAAAACTTAGTGCCCCTAACACCAGATGGCAGAGTGATCGGAGTTCCGTAGCAGTGGAAGAAGAGGAAGTCACCATTTAGTCACCAAACAGCTGAGGATGAGATCGAATGAATTTGAAAACGTTTCAATTATACATCAACAAGTAAGTGAAGTTTGAGTGTAAACATAGTGACTCATAAATCAAACTTAAAAATGATTACTCTGTTTTGGATTGTTTGTAACAAACGAATTAGTTCTTATGGAAGTAAATGTTGTAAACGTTTCCCGCAAACGCTTAGATTCTGTAAATTCTGTAAATTTCTGGATTTTTCATATAAACTTTATACCTAACTCCCGATTCAAACGACGAGTGTGCGTAATATCTTTTGTTGTTTTTGTTTTTGGTGGTGAAGCAATAATCCGAGGAAAAGATTTCGAAGAATAAAGAATGTTACACAAAACTACATCGCAGTTAATTTTGGCAATAAAAGTACTTTTTCTTATAAATTGTTCCTATCACAGCAACATATGAACATCTAGCGTTCGTTATGATGACAACAGCTTTGTTTCCGGTGTAGGATGAGTAAACGTTTACATGAAATCGTAATCACGAACAACTTATAAGACACACAAACCCATTACACAAATCTAATAAATATTTAGGAGACTTTGAAATGTGTATTCCTAATGAAATCTGTGATAAAATGTTTGTGTAGAATACAAATGCATTTGTGCCAACTATCTACGTGATAAAGAAAGTAAAACTCAAAATTGGCCTGCAGTGTCATGAACAAAATATTAATTTCTTCACTAATTACCTGCAAACCACTTAAATGACCTGAAAATGTTGCAGCGCGGCATTACCTTCAGTTGCGAGCTTGTTCTTAGACTTACACTGAAAATCTGAAACGTTCACTTAACACAACTGCATTGTGATTATTTCTGACATCTGTAAAGTCTAAAACTGTTTCTCTCTCTTTGACAAAACGAATGACATCGGAAAGTTGGAATAAGTATGCTGCATCCAACGTTTCTTCCAGCGTTCACATAATAGGTATTTATGGGTCTTGAGAGGTAATTTGAGTTCATTAGCGAGTGAAAACTTTAACGTCCTAAGCATTAAACATCAAACCTGGCTAACCCAATACGTAATTTTATCCATTACCAACAAAAAATCCACTTGAATGTATAAGCTTTTCTTTATATTTGTCGGGGCTTCTGAAGGGTAGAGAATAATGAAAATAAAAGAAAATCCTACAAACACTTTAGACCCAATTGACGATTCCAACGTTGCACGTGCCTAACATTTTCTCAGTAATCGGCAGAAAAAACTGAAACAGTAAGGACTATTCCTGAAAATTAATTTGAAAGCGCGCTTGTTCGTCATTTGTAAAGCAAACAAGATCTTCGTGCTATATTTTGATATGCAGTTGACATTTCAAATACAATTTGCTCTTTTTAACATTTTGTATTTATTATTTATTTATTTGTTTGTTAACTTTTCAATAAATATAGCTGAAAGGTAATCACCCTCTTGTCTAGGATCTGCCATTGACTTTTTTTTTTCCTTATTTAACCGATTTTTCAGTATTTCCGTTTGTTTTCCTTATCTGTTTTCCTAGTTTCACAAATATTCACTATACACATAAACACACATGCCCAAGGCGGAACTCGAACCCGCGACTCTTTACGCGGTGGAACACTAGAGACATACGCTTTAGCGGCCATGGCTACGAGGGCCGGCTCGATTCTAATCACTTTATCAAGTTTACTCTTTACCTCCGCGAACTTGTATTATTTTTGTCAATTGGATTTAGATTATGTGTTAGCTACTTTGTGATCATCCAGAATTTGTGTGTGATGTGCGACATTTTTAAAACTTCTTCATTTCAGGCTTTCTTTATTTTATTCTTTTCTTTCTTCCTTTACTTCTTGATTTCTTCCTTACTTTATTTGTTTCCTTCTTTCAACTTTCATTTGTCTTCCTATGTTGCCCTTCTTCATCTTAACGGTAGTGAGATTATTTTGAAAATATATATTTGTTTTTAAACCTTCGCGCTAGAAGAATTAGGATTTTACGAAAGGAAAAAGAACAAAAATGTGCCGGAAATTTGTGTTCGGAAAAATTTTAATATGTTTTTCTGTAGGAATCCACTTTAGACCCAGTTAGCGATTCAAACGACAGATCTGCATTACTTTGTTGTTCCTTGTATATAGTGATGGTGCAGTTATTAGAAGAGAAATATCTGGAATAATAGAAAATATTACTGAAAACTTATTCTAGATTGTGAACTTCACCATTAGTAAACGGAACAAGATCATCGCAATAAATTTTGGTTTTTAAATTACATCCCACATTTTGTTTGTTGTTTGTTGTTTACGTTATGCAAAATATGTATATTTTTACTTTATTTATTTATTTGTCACCTAAATCACCTACTTGTTATCTCCCTTGATAGAAATAACTGAAATGCAATCAATCCTCTTTGCTATGAGCTCCAAATGATACAAAGTTCTTTGCATTACTTAATCTTTTCTTTGCGACATACCAATGTTTGCACTCGCAATGCAATGGCACCAATAAGACGAAGCGTTTATCCCGTACAGTTTACACTATTCCAACCTAAACAATTTTCCGCCTTTTTCGACTTTACTTCTTGTATTCTTCTATGTTATTTGTCTGTCGTTTCTTGTTTATGATCATGACGCTATCATGAGAAGAAACAATCTGGAAGTACAGGGAGTAGTACCCAAAATTAAATCTAGTGGGCGCTACTTCGCCATTCGCAAACAAAACAAGATCAACACGGTAAATCTTGATATTTAACTCACATTCGGAAATTTTCTTGCTGTTCATTGTTCATGCTATGCAGCATCTTATTTCATTCTATTTATTTGTTATCTCCCGAGGTAGAAATAAGTTAAACGCAATCAAACCTCTTTGTATGATGCCAAAATGGTTCAAATTCGGATTTTAGTTATTCTGCAACTGGGGATGAATTTTATGTATTACACAGTTACAATTAAGTTAATCAATTTAAAGCTTTCTAGTAAACTATAAAAATTGCCTTTTATTTGGTGTATATGTAAAGAGATGATGGTTTTCCGATAGTATTGGCCTCCTTACTACATTCCCTTTGTATGTTCAAAACATAAAATGCGAATACGTACTTCCCACTTGAGTAATGTGTAAGTAATGGAAAACTCATACACGTAACTAGGAACATCCGGGAAATGGATAATTACATAAAATTGGCATACATTTTGTAGTTTATTTGGAGCTGTATGTTTTACGTATTAAGATTGTGTGTATCTTTTATGATTTACGGTTATATAACCATTATTCCACAAGAATAGTATTTCAGATGCTATTTGTAGAAAATATGAAATACAAAACGTTTCATTATTTATGAACATATCTTAAAAACTAAGTATTTTAATATTCTCTTGAAAGGTCAACATTCTTTGAAAACTTTTTCATGCAAACAACAATTTGCGACAAGGGAATTTTTTGAATTGTTGTCAGCCACATTTTGGGAGGCACGTTGAACATAAAGCCGAAACAGACTTTTTCCTTTTTGACAGCTACTGATAGACTGTGCTGTGAAAGACACACACAAACCCACTACATGGATCTAATAATTATTTGGGGGACTTTTAAATGTTTAATCCTAGTGAAATCTGGCATCCAATTTTTGTGCAGAATTCCTTACCACTTGTGCCTACTATCTACGTGATAAGGAAAGTGAACCTGGACACAGTCATGCAGTATCATGAAAAATATCTGAAGTTTTTCACTAGTTATTTGCAAACCACTTAAATGACTTGAAAATGTTGCAGCACGGCCTCATCCTTCAGTTGCGAGTTTGTTCTTAGACTCGCATTGAAAATCTGAAACTTTCACTTAACACAACTGCATTGTGAATATTTCTGACATCTGTAAAGTCTAAAACCGTTTAACTCTTTTTGACATAACAAGTGCCATTCGAAATTTGCAATAATTGTGCTACATCCAAAGTGTCTTCGAGCATTTACTTAATAGTTATTTATGGGGCTTGAGAAGTAAGTTCAGGTTTATTAGCGAGTGAAAACTTTAAGGTCTGAGGCATTAAACATCAAACCTGGCTAGCTCAATACGTATTTTATCCATTACCAAAAAAAAACACTTGAATTTATAAGCTTTTATTTATCTTTATCGCGTCTACTGAAGGGTATAGGATAATCTAAATAAAACAAAATCCTACAATTATTTTAGGCCCATCTCACGATTCCAACGTTGAGCGTGCGTATTTCTTTTCTATTTAAGGTCATGAAGAAACAGTAATCTGAAAAAAAACTGGAAGAGTAAGGAATATTACTGAAAATTAATTTCACATTGCGCCAATTCATCATTTGTAAAGCAAACAAGGTCTTCGTGCTATATTTTGATGTTTAGTTGACATTTCACATATTAGTTTCTCTTTTCTATTATTAATTATTTACTTATATATTTGATATCTTATAAATAAATATAGCTGGAAGGCAATCGCCCTCTTGACTAGAATCTCCCAATGATTCAAATCACTTTATCAAGTTTACCCTTTCCTTCCGCGAACTTGTCTTATTTTTGTCAATTGGACCTTGATTATGTTTTAGCTACTTTGTTATCATCCAGAGTTTGGGTGTGACTTGCTACATTTTAAACTTCTTTATTTAAGACTTTATTTCTTTTAATGGTTTCTTTCTTGCTTCCATTCTTGATTTCGTCCTTACTTTATTTGTTTCCTTCTTTCAACTTTCATTTGTGTCTTCCTTTCTTTCCCTCCTTCATCTTAACGGCAGTGAGAGTATTTTGGAAATAGATATTTGTTTCTAAACCTTCGCGCTAGATGAATTAGGATTTTATGAACAGAAAAATAACACAAATATTCCTGCAATGTTTAAATTCAGAAAATTTTGAATGTGTTTTTTCTGTAGGACTCCACTTTAGAACTAGTTAGCGATTCAAACGACAGATCTGCATAATTTTGTTGTTGTTTGTTTATAGTGATGATGCAGTTATCAGAAGAAACCATGTGTAAAGTTGGCAATATTACTCAAAACTAATTCTAGATTGTGCTACTTCATCATTAGTAAACGAAGCAAGACCATCGCAATAAATTTTTGTTTTTAAATTGCATGCGATATTTTGTTTGCAGTTTGTTGCTTATGTTATGAAAATTGTGTTTCATTTTACTTTACTTATTTATATACCATGTTAATCATTTATTTACTTATCTCCCAAGATAGAAATAACTGAAGCGCGATCAATCCACTTTGCTACGAGCTCCAAGAGATACAAAGTTCTTTGCATTTTTTTAATTGTTCCTTTCACGATATTCAATTGTTTCTACTCGCAATGCAATAGCGCCAATAAGACGAAGCATTTACCTCGTAGAATTTACAGTGTTCCAAAATAAACAATTTTGTGCTGTTGTTTCACCTTACTTCTTCTTACTTCTCGTCTTCTTTTTTCCTTATTCGACTTTTTAAATACATATTTAAGTACAGCTCTAAAGCATCATGATAAATTTAGGCAGTATAGAAGCAGATGTAGTAGTGGTCAGATTAGAAAAACTGAGGGAGTAGCGAGTAGTTCCCAGAATTAAATCTATATGGCGCTGCCTTGCTATTCTTAAACGAAGCAAGATCTTCGCCGAAAATTCTTATATTTGCTTGGTATTTGACGTTTTGGATGCTGTTTAGTTTTAGGTTATGCTACATCATATATATAACTTGTTTGTTGTATTTGTTTATGATATTGACGCTATCATCAGAAGAACAATCTCTAGGTACAGGAAGTAGTACTCAAAATTAAATCTAGTGGGCACTACCCCGCCATTCGTAAACAAAACAAGATCATCGCGGTAAATCTTAATATTAAATTGACTGTCGACACTCTGGCTCCTGTTCATTGTTCACGCTATGAAACATATTATTTCGTTCTATTTATTTGTTATCTCCCGAGATAGAACTGAGTGAAACGCAATCAACTGCTTTGTTCGGCGTCAAAATTGTTCTTACCCTTTTGCCGCCTTTTACACTTTCCTTTCACGCCCTTCAACTGTTTATACTCATAATTCAATGGCGTGAAAAAGACGAACTGTTTAATTGGCAGAATTTGCAGTGGATAAGACAAACGAATTTTCAATGCTTCTACTCTATCCCCCCTATACCTTTTATAAAACCCATACTTACATTCTTAAGTTATCGTAATGACTTTAAGCAATTGCAAAGGAAATGAAGCAGTAATCAGGAGTTAAAAATCTTGAAGAATAGGGAAGTCTACCCCAAACTAATTCAAGAGCGCACCACTTCACAATTCATAATTGAATCGAGATTATTTCTGATATTTAATTTACATGCGACATTTTGTTTGCCTTACACAGATCATCTATTGAAGTTTATTATTTATTTACTTCATAAATTTATGTATCTGTGTTTATTAACTAATTAACTAATTTGTTTGTTACGCTACCTAATAGCTAGTGGCCGCTACTTCGCCATCCGTAAACAGAACAAGATCATCGCGGTAAATCTTGATATTTAACTCAAATTCGAAAATTTGCTAGATGTTCATTGTACATGGTATGCAACATTTTATTTCATTATATTTATTTGTTATCTCTTTGAGACAGAAATCAAACCTCTTTGTACGACGCCAAAGTGGTTCAAATCACTTTGCCGCCTTTCACTCTTTCCTTTCACGTTCTTCAGTTGTTTATACATACTTTGGTGTTACCCGACATTCGTCTTTCAGGTTAAGGGAAGGCCACAGAAAAAATCTTATTCAGGCAACTCACCCTGACCGGGTTGGAACTCGGGACCTCTTGAACGTGAGGCAGACACGCTACCGCCACGCTATGGAGGCGGGCTTATTTTGTTAAGAATGGAGAATTTGGGGGGACTGCCGAACCCGAAAGAGTATACATGTCCTTCAGATTCAGCAGGCACAGCAAATTATGGGTCATCGCTGTCTTATATAACCATTTGGAACCATTCTGTCCATAACGTCCTCAGTCCACAATCGAAATATACCGTGTTCCAATCCCCTTAGGCTGCAGACCCAACTGGGTATCCCACATACGATAGTTCTTACTTGTCTCACATAGTTTGTCAACCTAAGATTCCACGTTAGGTCCAAAATCATTTAAATATGATACTCACGTATAAAAGCGCATCGTCTGCCATGTACCGGAAGAGCCAATATAGCCTTTGGGGCCGAGCGCTATAGCCAATACAGGGCACGAGTACAAGCTATGGAATATTAAAGATAACACAAGTGAGGTATTTGCTAACATATGGCTTCTGATATTATCACATTATTAAAGTAAAATAAACAAAGACGAATTGCGGGAAGGTTAATAAACAATGATAGTGTATTTTATAATTGCGGAGAAACAGAATATAGCTGTAATGATTTAAAGGATAATCAACAATCTGTAGTTCGTATTCCTTGTAGTTTAAGGAAAAAAGAAATGTACAGAAAGTATAGAATGCGGGACATATAAGATGTTTTAGCATAGATTAATAACTCGAACCAACTATAGATAGGGTTACATTTAAAATAACGTAGGAACAAAATAAGAAATGTGCAAGTAGAATGAAAAGGGATAGAATAAAAGACAAAACTATACTGGAAACAAATAGCTGAAGGGAAAGAAGGAAATTGCTACACAATCAGAAGGAGATATTAATGGTGCATTCTCAGAACAAAGAGTAATGATTTCCGCACGAATTACTTCCAAACCAAATGAATTACAAGACATTCAATGTGCACGTTGCATTGATGACCTCGGAACCTAGACAATAGTACCATAGATGGATCAGAAACTTCAAATATATAGCAGTTAGTGTAGATTTAAAGCTAACATGGGAAAACCAATTAAAATAATTACAGAAAATTTGCAAGAAAGACTAACAGTGCTTTAAAGAAGGACAGGCAGCAAATATGGCTACTCCAAAGGCATCCTATATATAACAAATTGTGTATAAAAATATAACAATTTCTAACTTAAAACTTCACTTATGTTATGATATTTTTCTTATAAATTGATGTTATAACAACAATATATTAACATCTAGCGTTCGTAAAGGTGACAACAGCTTTGCTTCCGGTTTAGGGTATGTAAACAATTTACATGAAACTGCGATCCCGGACAATTTATAAGAAAAGTATCATCAATTCTTATAAGTTAAGTGAAGTTTTAAGCTACAGATGGTTATATTTGTATACATTTGTATGCTTCATTGTTAATAGTTTCATATTATGCGTATATATAAATTGGGTATAAACGTATCTGACAGGACGAAATGCGCACAGCCAATAAAAAGTTTCCTGGACATATCTATATAGATAAAACAAATTCGAATTTTACTTATTCTGCAATTGGGGATCACGTTTATGTATTACACACTTACAATTAAGTTAGTCAATTTAAAGCTTTCTGCTAAACAATAAATGTAGTATTTTACTTTGGTATATATATTATATAAAGATTCTGGTTTTCCGAGAGTACTGGCCTCCTAATTACATTCTCTTTGCATGGTCAAAACATAAAATGCGAATACCTACTTCCCACTTGAGAAACGTGTAAGTAATGGAAAACTCAAACACCTAACTAGGAATATCTCGGAAATGGACAACTATATCAAATTAGCATAAATTTTGTGGTTTATTTGGAGCTGTATGTTTTAATTATTGAGATTGTGTGTATCATTTAAGATTTACCCGTTATATAAACATTGTCTCACATGAATAGTACTTCAGATTATTCATGAACATATCTTTAAAGTTACGTATTTTAATACGCTTTTGAAATGTAAACATTCTTTGAAAACTTTTCCATCCAAACAATAATTTGCGAGGAGAGAATTTTTTGAATTGTTGTGAGCCGCATTTTGGGAAACACGTTGAACATGAGCGCCGAAAATGCCTTTTCCTTTTTGAGAGCTACTGATAGACAGACTGTTCTGTGAAAGACACACACAAACCCAATACATGGACCTAATAATTATTTGGGGGACTTTGAAGTGTGTAATCCTAGTTAAATCTGGCATCCAATTTTTGTGTAGAATTCCTTACCACTTGTGTCTACTATCTACGTGATAAAGAAAGTAAACCTGATTACAATCATGCAGTGTCATGAACAATATCTTAATTTCAGCAATACTTATTTCCAATCCACATAAATGACCTGAAAATGTTGCAGTCCGGCCTCACCTTCAGTTGCAATTTGGTTCTTAGACTTACACGGAAAATCTGATACGTTCACTTAACACAATTGCATTGTGATTATTTCTGACACCTGTATACCTTAACACTGTTGCTCACTCTTTGACATAAAGAATGACAATGGAAAGTTGGGATAATTTTGCTGCATCCAACATTTCTTCTAGCATTCACTAAATAGTTATTTATGGGGCTTGACATTTATGTTGAGGATTATTTGAGAGTGAAAACTTTAACGTCCGAGACATTAAACATTAAACCTGGCTAACCCAATACGTAATTTTATCCACAAAAAAAGCCAAAAATCTACTTGAATTTATAAGCTTTTCTTTATCTTTATTGCGTCTACTGAAGGGTAGAGAATAATCCAAATAAAAGAACATCCTAGAATCACTCCAGATCCAACTCACAATTCCAACGTTAGAGGTGCCAAACTATTTCTCTTTTCCATTTAAGGTAATTATGAAACAGTAATCGGAAGAAAAAGTCTGCAACAGTAAGGATTATTACTGAAAACTAACTTGAAATTGCGCTTATTCATCATTTGTAAAGCAAACAAGATCTTCGTGCTATATTTTGATATTTAGTTGACATTTCACACATTAGTTGCTCTTTTCTAACATTATGTATTTATTATTTGTTTGTTTGTTACCTTCTAAATAAATATAGATGAAAGGCAATTGCCCTCTTGGCTAGAATCTCCCAATGATTCAAAATCACTTTATCAAGTTTACTCTTTGCTTCCGCGAACTTGTATTGTTTTTGTAAATTGGATTTTGATTATGTCTTAGCAACTTTGTTATCACTCAGAGCTTGTGCCTGATTGGCTACAATTTTAAACTTCTGTATTTCAGACTTTGTTTCTGTTATTCCTTTCTTTCTTCATTTCTTTCTTTCTTTCTTTCTTCCTTTCTTTCTTTCTTTTCTTCCTTTCTTTCTTTCTTTTCTTTCTTTCTTTCTTTCTTTCTTTCTTTATTTCTTTCTTTCTTTCTTTCTTTCTTTCTTTCTTTCTTTCTTTCTTTCTTTCTTTCTTTCTTTCTTTCTTTCTTTCCTTCTTTCTTTCTTTCTTTCTTTCTTTCTTTCTTTCTTTCTTTCTTTCCTTCTTTCTTTCTTTCTTTCTTTCTTTTTTTCTTTCTTTCTTTCTTTCTTTCCTTCCTTCCTTTTTTATTTCTTTCTTTCCTTTCCTTTCTTCTTTCAAAATCTCTTTCTGTGTTTCTATCTTTCCCTCCTTCATCTTAACGGCAGTGAGATTATTTTGGAAATAAATATTTGTTTTTAAACCTTCGCAAGAGACGAATCAGGATTTTATGAAAAGAAAAATAACAAAAATGTTCCGGAAAAGTTTGTATTATGATAATTTTGAGTGTGTTTTTTTTATAGGACACAACTTTAGACTCAGCTAGCTATTCAAACGACATAAAAGCATAATTTTGTTGTTGTTTGTTTATAGTGATGATGCAGTTATCAGAAGAAAAATATCTGGAATAATGGGACATATTACTTAAAACGGATTCTAGACTGCGCTATTTCACCATTGGTCAACGGAACAAGATCATCACAGTAAATTTTAGTTTTGAAATTACATCCCACATTTTGTTTGCAGTTTGTTGTTTGCGTTATGCAAATTATGTATATTTTTACTTTAATTATTTATTTACCACCTTATGTGTTTAGTTACTTGCTATCTCCCCAGATACAATTAACTGAAACGCAATCAATTCACTTTGCTATGAGCCCAAAATGATACAAAGTTCTTTGTATTTTTTAATCTTTTCTTTCGCGATATTCAACTGTTTCAGCTCGCAATGCAATGGTACCAGTAAGACGAAGGGTTACCAGGTAGAATTTACAGTGTTCCAAACAAATCAAACTTTCGTCATTTTTCACTTTGCTCCTTCTTATTCTTCGTCTTCTTTTTTCCTTTTTAGACTTTTAACTACATATTTAGGCACAATTCAGACGCACCATGACAAATTTAAGTCGTATAGAAGCAGATGAAATAGTGGTTGGAAGAGAAAATCTGAGGGAATAGGGAATAGTTCTCACAACTAACTCTAGATGGCCCTACTTCCCTATTTTCAAACGAAACGGGATATTCGCCGTAAACTTCTATATTTACTTGACATTTGACATTTTGGTTGCGGTTTATTTTTAGTTTATGCAACAAAATTTAGTTATATATTATCTGTTTTTTTCTTGTTTATGATCATGATGCTGTCATGACAAGGAACAATCTGGAGGTACAGAAAGCAGTACTCAAAATTAAATATAGTGGGCGCCACTTCGCCGAAAACAAAACAAGATCATCGCGGTAAATCTTAATATTAAATTGACAGTCGACACTTTGGCTGCTATTCATTGTCCACGCTATGCAACATTTTATTTCATTCTATTTGTTTTCTGCCGAGATAGAACTAAGTTAAACGCAATCAAACCTCTTGGTCGGCGCCAAAACGGTCAAATCTCTTTGTCGCACTTTACTCTTTACGCTCTTTAACTGTTTATACTCATAATGCCCTGGCGGCAGTAACACGAACTGTTTAACTCGTAGAATTTACAGTGCCATAAGCCAAACGAATAATCGATTTTATTTTTATTTCCCTTTGTCTTCTTCTTACTTATTGGTCCTCTTAACCTTCATATTTAAAAATAATTTAAAATTTTAATGTTATTTTATGCTAAATTAAACACCGTTTCTCAATTTTGCTTAAAACATTTACATTCTCATGTAGAATAAAAGTTACAGATATGTGTTAGAAATACAACCTGCGCATTACTCTTCTACATTAGCCTTCAGTTTTTTTCTTCTAATGTTTCACTGTTTGCCTTTAAATTGGATCTTTGGGAATATTTATAATAATTCTTTATCATTCACAGTTTTTCCTGATTTCCTCTTCTTTTGCCGTTGTTTCTCCTGTTTCTTTCTTTTCTTCTCTTGGGGTAAACACTTCAGCAATATTCCAGATTCTGTATTTTTATCTCCAATACGATTATCAGGATTCAAATGTTTAAGCACATATTTCAAATAACAATGGAAGTTGAAAGGTACCAAACGCAGGCAAAAAGTTAAACAAGTGCTGTTTCACTCAACTAATTTAAAAAATCCTCTTTCTTTAATACCAGAATATCGAACAACAAACACCAACAAAAGATAATGATGATAATAATAATGATGATAATGATAATAATAATAATAATAATGATGATGATGATGATAGTAATAATAATAATAACAATAATAATAATAATAATAATAATAATAATAATAATAATAATAATAATAATAATAATAATAATAATAATAATAATAATAATAATAATAATAATAATAATAATAATAATAATAATAATAATAATAATAATAATAATAATAATAATAATAATAATAATAATAATAATAATAATAATAATAATAATAATAATAATAGTAATAATAATAATAATAGTAATAATAATAATAATAATAATAATAATAATATTAATAATAATAATAATAATAATAATAATAATAATAATAATAATAATAATAATAATAATAATAATAATAATAATAATAATAATAATAATAATAATAATAATAATAATAATAATAATAATAATAATAATAATAATAATAATAATAATAATAATAATAATAATAATTATAATAATAATAATAATAATAATAATAATAATAATAATAATAATAATAATAATAATAATAATAATAATAATAATAATAATAATAATAATAATAATAATAATAATAATAATAATAATAATAATAATAATAATAATAATAATAATAATAATAATAATAATAATAATAATAATAATAATAATAATAATAATAATAATAATAATAATAATAATAATAATAATAATAATAATAATAATAATAATAATAATAATAATAATAATAATAATAATAATAATCATGATGATGATGATGATGATGATGATGACGATGACGATGAGGATGACGATGATGACGACGGCGATGACGATGACGATGATAATGATGATGTGAATGATAATTGTCATAGTCATACTCATAGTCATAGTCATAGTCATAGTCATCATAATCATAATCATAATCACCATCGCCATCACCATAAACCGACCGACCGAAGTGCTGGCTGGTTGTATAAGGCCAGAAGGTTATAGCTGCGTGCCCACCCGTTAAGGGTTTTACAGCAGGTAGAGTTCCTCTTTTCGTGATGTTGTAGGATCGGTTGTGGGTTTTGCGTTAGAAATTATTTCGAGTTAACAAATTTTATGTACCTCAGGTTGTGCGAATGGATGCAAAAGCTTGCACTCTGGTGTTCTACTTCTTAATTTGTTTTAAATTGTTGTAGCTGCCGAGTTCAAATTTTTGGTCAGGATGAGTCTTCCAAATAGGTTTCTTGTGGGATTTCCCTTTATTCTGAAAGTTGGGTTTCAGCTCGCTGTAAACTATATGGGCCCTAGGCTCATTTCAGCATCAGTTTATCCATTTCATTTATTGTACAATAGGATCTGAGATGGGAGAAAATGAACTAAAATATTAGGAGTAAGATAATATCTGCTATCCTTGATTAATATCAATTAGATGGCGAAATAAATATATTTATAAAAGGTGTGAAAGAGGTAGAGTGATGTTCAGATGCAGTTCGACGGATTCTAAAATACTGATCGATGATTTTGAAGTGCGTTTAAATGCAACAGTCCTTCATATTAGACAGACATGAGTTCTTTTAAGCAGAAATTTGTTACCGTCATTGGTTCTGCAATATTTGAACTCAAGAGATTTCAGAATATTATGCATATAAGATACAGAAGCCTTATATTCTATTTCCCCCCTCATAAGTTGGCCTGCCTTTTGGCAGTTGAATAATTATTCACCCTTGTCATATAAATCATAAATTGTTCTACGTAAAACGCACTTTTGAAAATTGTTTAAGTTGGTAGCACGTTTTTCAGCTGCTCGATGTTTCCCTGGAGATCTAAATATGAAAACTTCACCTACTTGGTAACCTGTTTGTCTTCTCTAATAACGTTCGTCATAGAATGAGCACTCACGTGACAAGCTTGTAACATTCATTCTCGACTTCCAGCGAAATTTGTACTTTCGAGGACCTCTAATTGACTCCTGTTTGTAAAAGGAATACACATTAATAAGGATATTTTAGACTGCTTATGTAAACTCTTATGAGTTGTTTGACTGTTACTACTAGACGCACCAGTACTAGGCTTAGTAAGTGGTATATATATACTTACTTTGAAAAGCTTGTGTGTACTCTTAAAACATCACCAGTTTACTGAAAGCAGGATACAAAACATTCTGTTTTGGAGTGTTTGTGATAACCGAATT
>CM060950.1:287852958-287872958 GCA_030765055.1 Mantis religiosa
TACTTCGCCACCCTAAACAAAACAAGATCAACGCGGGAAATCTTGATGTTTAACTGACAATCGAAAATCTGCTTGCTGTTCTTTGTTCACGCTATAAAATATTTTATTTCATTCTATTTATTTGTAATCTCCCGAGATAGAAGTAAGTGAAACGCAATTCTAACCTCTTTATACGGCTCCAAAATGCTTCAAATCTCTTTGTGCTTCTTTAAAATATTTCCTATCGTGATTTTCAATAAATTTACTAATAATGCAATGCCGCGAATAAGACAAATTGTTTTTCTCTTATAACTCGCAGTGCTAAAAACCAAACGCACTTTAGGTGCTATTCTGATTTTTCTTCTTCACTTTCCCACCTATACGTATTTCACATTTAACATTGTACACATTTTAAATCTACCGTGATAATTGTAAACAGTAGTGAAGGAGATGAAACAGTAATCAGAAGAGAAAATCTGAGATAATAAGGAATAATACTGCAAACTATTTCTAGAGGGCGCCAATTCTCCATTCCTAAAGGAATCCATATCATAACAGTAAGATCTGATATTTAATTTACATTCCATTTTTGGTTGCTTTTCTTTGTTTATGCAATTCAGTATTCTTATTTATTTGTGCATTTATTTACTTATTTATTTATCTATTCATTTATTTATATGTATTTATTTGGTGTTATTTCAATATTATTTTATCCATTTCATTGACTGAACCTTACGATCTCATATGGGACAAAATGAACGATTATTTCTGCATAACTTGATTAACATCAAGTAGAGAGAGAAATGAATATATTTTAAAATGGTGAAAAGGGTACAGTGATGTTCAAATGCAGCTTCACAGATTCTAATATACATATCGATGATATTGAAGTGTGTTTAATTGAAACAGCCCCTCACGTTAGAGAGACATCACTAGAAACAGAGAAAAAAAAACTTACCCGAAATAAATGTTCGTTATTTTACAAACTTTAATTATATGATAATATCAAAATTCACATTTTAGACAATACCTCGCTGCTGTTATCTTTAATATTCCTCAGCTTGTATTCTAAAATACAAGTTCCTCATTTTTCTTTCGCGATATTCAATTGTTTCTACTCGAAATGCAATGGGGCCAATAAGGCGAAGCGGTCACTTCGTAGAATTTACAGTGCTCAAAAATAAACATATTTCTGCATATGTTTCACCTTACCTCTTATTACTTCTCGTTTTCCTTTTCTCCTTTTTCGACTTTTATAAATATATATTTAGTTACAACTCAAAAGTATCATGATAAAGTCAGGCAGTATAGAAGCAGATGTAGTAGTGGTCGTAAGAGAAAATCTGACAGAATAGGGAATAGTTCTCAGAATTAACTCTAGATAGCGCTGCCTCGCTGTTCTTAAACGTAACAAGATCTTCGCGGTAAAATTTTATATTTACTTGATATTTGACGTTTTGTTTGCTGTTTATTTTTAGGTAATGCTTCATCATATATTTATATATGATTTGTTTGTTGTTTCTTGTTTATGGTCACGATGCTGTCATGAGAAGAAACCATCTGGGGGTACAGGGAGTAGTGCTCAAAATTAAATCTAGTGGGCGCTACCTCGCCATTCGTAAACAAAACAAGATCATCGCGGTAAATTTTAATATTAAATTGACAGTCGACACTCTGGCTGCTGTTCATTGTTCACGGTATGCCACATTTTATTTCGTTCTACTTATTTGTTGTCTCCGAATATAGAACTAGGTGAAACGCCGCTTTGTTTGGCGCCGAAGTGGTTCAGATACCTTTGCCACCTTTTACTCTTTCCTTTCATGTTCTTCAACTGTTTATAGAGCGAACTGTTTATACTCATAATGCAATGGCGCCAATAAGACGAAATGTTTAGATCGTAGAATTAGCAGTGCTACAAAACAAACGAATTTTCAATGCTTCTAGTCTTTGGTCCCTTGTCATTTTGTTACCGGTTTATTTTTATTCTATGCAATATCGTACATTTATATATTATTAGTATTGTCACCCGAACAGCGGAATTCGCGATAGAACCAGCTGTCAGGTAGGGCCATACAGGTGAATCCAGGCCACGGCTACACATTTATCTCGTGTCACTAATTGAGAGGATGATTAGAAGAGCGGCACGAGCCCTGTACCGTCTCTTTCCCCTTCCCCGACGTCTGGAACATCTGCTATGATTTTCCGAACCGCGAAGCTTCCAGAAACAGCGATCTTACTTTATAAGGCAGCAGTGGACGAGTCAGTGCAGTTCTTGGCAAACAGCCACGTGGAGCGCTGGGCTAGTGAACGGACTGGAATACTGTGTACGTGTATCAGAGGAGTTGTACATAATTGTGAGTGTAGAGTGGACTTGTGACAGACGAACTGCCGAATTTTAATTGTGTGCGCTACGTAATTCCGTGTAATCGGCAAGTGTTCCAAATGTAACTTGGTGGAAACAAAGAACATTTTGAGTTTGTGCAATTGGACTTTTAAATTCACGAACCTACAAGGTCACAGTATATTGTTTCTTGTTTATGTTCATGACGCTATCATAAGAAGCAACAATCTAGAGGAACAGGGAGTGGTACTCAAAGTTCAATCACGTTAGCGCTACCTCGCCATTCCTAAACAAAACAAGATCATCGCGGTAAATCCTGATATTCAATTGACATTCCAAGTTTTGACTGCTGCTCATTGTTCACGCTATGCAACATTTTATTTAATTCTATTTATTAGTTTAATCCCGCGATAGTTCTGGAATTAATTAAACTAATTTGAAAGTGCGCTAATTCATTATTTGTAACACAAACAAGATCATCGCACTATACTTTGATATTTAGTAGACATTTGACATCTTTTTGTTTGCCCTTTTCTAACATTATGTATTTATTTTCACTTATTGTTATTTTATCTTCTAAATAAATATAGCTGAAAGACAAACAACCTCTTTGCTAAAGTTCCCAATGATTAAAATCTCTTTATCATGTTTACTCTTTCCTTGCGCAAACTTTTATTATTTTTGTCAATTGAATTTTATTATGTTTTAGCTATTTTGTTGTCATTCAGAGTTTGTGTGTGATTTGGTTCTTCTTTAAACATGTTTATTTCAGGTTTTATTTCTTGTATTCCTTTTGTCTTGCTTTCCATCTTTATTTCTTCCTTTATTTCTATCTTTCCTTCTTTCAACTTTTCTTTCTGCCTTCCTTTCCTTCCATCCTTCATCTTAAGGACTGTGAGATTATTTTGGATACAGATATGTGCTTTATATCTTTGTCCTAGACGAATTAGAGCTTTTATCAAAGGAAAGATGGCAAAAGTGTTCTGGAAATGTGTAAGTTCGGAAAATCTTGAATGTAATCTTCTTTTTTCTGTAGAACTCCACCTTTAACCTAAATAACGGTTCAAACCACAGATATGAATATTTCTTTTTGTTTATAGTGATGACGCATTATTCGCTAGAAACAATCTGGAAAAGTACGTAATTTTACTCAAAACTGATTCTAGATTATGCTACTTCAACATTGGTAAACGCAGCAAGTATATGGTAGTAAATATTGGCTTTTATATTACATCCGATATTTTTTTGCAGTTTGTTGTATATGTTTTGGAAATTATGTATATTTTTACCTTATTTATTTACTACCTTAATTATTTATTTACTTATCTCCCGATATAGAAATAACTGAAGCGCGATCAATCCTCTTTGCTACGAACTCGAAGTGACTTAAAGTTCTTTGCATTTTTTCAATTGTTTCTTTCACAATATTTAATTGTTTCTACTCGCAATGCAATGTCCCCAGTAAGACGAATCGTTTAGCTCGTAGAATTGACAGTGTTCCAAAATAAACAAATTTCTGCTTTTGTTTCACATATCTTCTTCTTATTTCTCGTCTTCTTTTTCTCCTTTTTCGACTTTTTGACATACATATTTAAGTACAATACAAGAATATGATGATAAGTTTAGGCAGGATAGAAGTAGATGTAGCAGTGGTCAGATGAGAAAATCTGAGAGAATAGGGAATAGTTCTCAGAAGTAACTCTAGATGGCGCTATCTCGCTATTCCTTAACGGAAAAAAAATCTTCGCAATAAATGTTTATATTTACTTGATATTTGACATTTCGTTTGCGGTTTATTTTTATATTTGCTACATCATATATTTATATATCATTTGTCTATTGTTTCTTGTTTATGATCATGACGCTCTCATGAGAAGAAGCAATGTGAAGGTAGAGGAAGTAGTACTCAAATTAAATCTAGTGGGCGCTACCCCGGCATTCGTAAACAAAAGGAGATCATCGCGTAAGTCTTAATATTAAATCGACAGTCGACACTCTGGCTGTAGTTCATTGTTCACGCTATGCAACATTTTATTTCGCTCCATTTATTTGTTATCTCCCGAGATAGAACTGAGTGAAACGCAATCAAATATCTTTGATCGGCGCAAATTGGTTCAAACCTCTTTGCCGCCTTTTACTTTTTCCTTTCACGTTCATCAACTGTTTATACTCATAATGCAATGGCGCAAAATTGACGTTTTGTTTGCAGCTTGTTGTTTGCGTTATGCAAATTATGTATATTTTTACTTTAATTATTTATTTACCACCTTATGTGTTTAGTTACTTTGCTATCTCCCCAGATACAATTAACTGAAACGCAATCAATTCACTTTGCTATGAGCCCAAAATGAGACAAAGTTCTTTGTATTTTTTAATCTTTTCTTTCGCGATATTCAACTGTTTCAGCTCGCAATGCAATGGTACCAGTAAGACGAAGGGTTACCAGGTAGAATTTACAGTGTTCCAAACAAATCAAACTTTCGTCATTTTTCACTTTGCTCCTTATTCTTCGTCTTCTTTTTTCCTTTTTAGACTTTTAACTACATATTTAGGCACAATTCAGACGCACCATGACAAATTTAAGTCGTATAGAAGCAGATGAAATAGTGGTTGGAAGAGAAAATCTGAGGGAATAGGGAATAGTTCTCACAACTAACTCTAGATGGCCCTACTTCGCTATTTTCAAACGAAACGGGATATTCGCCGTAAACTTCTATATTTACTTGACATTTGACATTTTGGTTGCGGTTTATTTTTAGTTTATGCAACAAAATTTAGTTATATATTATCTGTTTTTTTCTTGTTTATGATCATGATGCTGTCATGACAAGGAACAATCTGGAGGTACAGAAAGCAGTACTCAAAATTAAATATAGTGGGCGCCACTTCGCCGAAAACAAAACAAGATCATCGCGGTAAATCTTAATATTAAATTGACAGTAGACACTTTGGCTGCTATTCATTGTCCACGCTATGCAACATTTTATTTCATTCTATTTGTTTTCTGCCGAGATAGAACTAAGTAAAACGCAATCAAACCTCTTTGTTCGGCGCCAAAACGGACAAATCTCTTTGCCGCACTTTACTCTTTCCTTTCACGCTCTTTAACTGTTTATACTCATAATGCCCTGGCGGCAGTAGTAGTAGGGGAATACGGGAATTGGCACAGGAATGCTTGTTTTAAAGACCGTTCAATGCATTTTAAATGGGATAAAAATTGTTCCAAAAACCCTTACGGATTTTGGAACAGTCGTATCGTTGTTTTTGAAACACCCTATGCTTCAGTTAGGTGGAAGTGGTGTTGCGCGGTGGAAAGGGGTCTTAGTGAACCGTTGTGTACGTGTGTGAGCAGGATACGCCCCAATGTTATAGGAAATTAATGCTAATGGTTATTACTGTATGTCATGACTTTTACACTTTGACGAAGGATGAGCAGGTGTGTGTATACTTTCGTTTTGAGGTCAAGTACATTTCTCTCTGGACATGTCCAGAGTGTTAAATGAAGCTCCTCTTATCTATCTTGTATACATGTTAAGTTGTACGGTGAGAAAAAGGCTAGCAGGATGATAAATAACGATGATTTATAACTTTCTGTCGAGGACGGGGCATGGTTATCCTCTAAAATCTCATGTATATAATTAACTTTCGTATGTAAGGAGAAACATTTATGGAAGGTGGATCTCTCGATCCTAACGATGGGCTGAGAATGTGTCCACTCTTTCGAGCCATGTTTAAAAAAACAAAATAGAAAAAAGGGTACATTTCAAGTTAAGGCGAGTTGACCTCTCCTCCGGACATGGTTCTTCCTGAGAAAGTTTGTAGGCGTATCCTCTTGAATCTCATGTATATAATTAAATTTCGGCTGTAAGGAAGAACATTATAGAGGGCGTATCCTCCTATCTATACGATGGAATGAGGAAATTATTAAGGCGTTGCATTTTTTAGAGAATGGGGTCCACTATTTCGAACCGCATTTAAAAACAATTATAAAAAAAAGTAGATTTACAGTTAAAGCGAGTTGCCCCCCCCCCTGCAATCTAGCTGAAGTACCTTGAAGAAGGTAATGTGTATAAGTACAAAAAAAGAATTATCCAATAGAAATAGATATGCGTGCGCATAGAGAAAGTTTTTCTGTATGGTGGGGTGGAAGTTCCCGCCTCCATATGGAAAAGACTTTTGAGTATAAAGACGCTGGTCTTAGTACTTTAGACTTTAGTATCAAATTTTGAAATGTAAGAGCATTATTAGGTAGAGACTCTTAAACTATGGGTGGAGTAGTTTCAAGTGTGTCAAGGCTAGTTCCGTAGGTAGTGGGGGGATTTAACTTGTTAAATCCTGTAAATCTGATCTGCGTGTGTGTCTTCATGTTCCTGATAATATAAAAGAAGCCTCGACTGAAATGAAACATCTAATTCAACTGTGACCGCAGATATACACGGAAGGAACCAGCAATGGCTGGTAAGTACTTGAATATGTTATGTGTTTGAGAAGTATAATCATTTTGTATGTATATCATCTTTTTTCAATATTATAATAGCGTGCTTTTTTCAAAAACATATACGTTGTGTTTCCCTTCTATATTAGCTTATTCATGCATGTGTTTCGTGAAAAAAAGTGTTAATAATTGAAATTCTTTATCTCGTTTTTTGTAAGTTTAAACGTTTCAATTATGATCGAAATTACCAACTTAGTTTGATCTATATAAATGGAACACTTTCAGTTATTTTTTTTGTCAATCATTGAACGGGAGTCATGTTTAACCACATATATCAGTATTCGAAATCTTCAAAAATATGTTCTTAATATCTGTAAATTGGACTGTACATATATATATTCTAGACTAAAAGAGTTTGTTTTAAATCGTTATGTTACAGATGAACTCATGCAAGAATTAAATGAATTGGCGGGAGGATGTAAGATTCTTCCAACAAGAAAGCTGAGGGAAGTGGATCAAAATACGCCATTTCAAATCAAGTCACTGAAAACAGTAGCGGCCAAATATGGAGACAGGATCGTCTTAGAGCTAGACGAATTCCAAATATTTCTACCGGAAAGCTTTAAGAATATGACTGATGTTCAGAAGAAGACAATAAATGAGGGAGGTGTTCAATTGGTCTATATGGGGCAAGAGGCCCTATCCACGGGATACAAGAGGCACAGGATTACTTTTTTACAAGCAAAGGTATGTGTTATGAAAAGAAGCAGTTTTATATACAACACCTGTAGAAACCATTGTTCAAAATTGCTAATAATTCATTTTATTGTTTCAGACATCTCAGTAAAGTCAGACGGAGGAGTTTCACACAGCGGCACAGCAGTACCATCAGACCGTCAAGGTAATACAGAAATTATAAATCTACTTATTTGTTGTTTTTTTTTAAAAGTAACGTTATCTTTTTTCACATTATTACTTTTTTTAAAAAATAAAAGTATCTTGCTTTCATTCAGTCTTATATAAATCATCTTAATACATAGTATATAAAAAACAATAATTTTGTACTTAAAAACACATACAGTTAGAAAATAGAAGTCATAATCAACATTACATATAAACATGTTTAAAAATTTTTGATTTCTGTAATGAGCACAATCGTAAAAAACTTTTCTATTGAGATTTATTATTAATATTGGTTATTATTTATATTATTATCATTACTATTATTTCTGTTTATTATTATTGTTGTTGATGTTATTGTTGTTAAGAACATTAGATTGTTTTTCTTATATGCATTTGATAAAACATACAGCATATATAATGTGTGAAGTATAATATTAACTTTACAAAGTTTATCTTACCATAAAAAATTATTAAAAAGTTATAATGCATGCATACCTTATATATTTCATGCATAAGAAACAAGACATTTTACTGCATAATTCGCTTCTCTTTACCTGTTAGGCAGGATAATAAATGTGTTTAGAAAAGGTCATAATGCATGCATATCATATATATTCCGGCTTAAAAATAAAAAGACATGTTAATGCATAACACGCTTTTCTTTTCAGATTATAGCGGCTAGTAAGGTCGGAATATACTAATAAGATTTGTATTATTTCAGAAAGTGTTACGCAGGCTCCTGTTATGTCTGGAACGAAGAGAAAATCCTTGGAAACCGATGGGACATCTGCAAAGATATCTAAAATGGAATCGGTGAGTGAGCAGAGAAAAAAGGATTTGACATGTAACATTATAGAATCAGCATTTAAAAATCGCATTTACACAAGTCAGAAAAACAATACATTGAATATGATAGATCCCGAGTTATTTTTGAATGAATGTAAGGCTCTAGTTACCAATGAAATTAGGAATAATCTGACACGATACACTTCGGGAATAAAATTTTGTGGTACGTTAGTATGCCAGTATATAATACAGACTCCTGATGATGAAAAAATTGAATCATTTAATTTTCATAGCAAAATGGAAGCTATATTAAAGAGTACAGATACTACTGAATGGTATGAGAGTAAACTTAAAGAACCTATTCTTTCAAGTATCGATACATTCGAATCAAAAAGTAGTTCCAAATCTCTATATCAGATAAGCTCGTTAGTGCTAAATGCCTGTCAATATGATCCTTTAAATGCAGGATGTTATACAAAGCTTCCAGAATACATAAAGAACAAAAAGGCGGTAACTAATATAAAAAATGAAGATAACAAATGTTTTGGCTATTGTCTGCTTGCATCTAAATATCCTGCAAAGACTAATAAACATAGAGTTAGATCTTACTCTAAGTATAACATGTTTAAAGAATTTGATTTCAGGGGAATAACATTTCCTGTATCTCTTGATGATATTGAAAAATTCGAAAAGCAGAATCAAAATATATCTATTACAGTATACGGCCTAGACGACCATTCAATAACTTTGCTCTATCATACCAGAGAAATAAAAAAACATCATGTAAATCTGTTAAGAATAGGCAATGATAGCAAATCACACTATTGTTTAATAAATGATATATCCCGACTGTTGTCTAAACAGATAAATAAAAGCAAACGTAAGATGTGTATATGTGAAAGCTGTTTGAGGAATTTTTCAAATGAGACAAATTTAGCCAAACATAAACTTAAATGCGAGAAATCTCAAGTTTTAACTATGCCTGAAATAGGTGTAAATGACAAAATTGAATTCAATGCATATTCCAAGTGTACAGCGGTTCCATTCGTCATTTACGCTGATATCGAATCAATACTTAAAAAGGTTCACTCATGTCAGCCATCTGATGACAGCAGTTGGACAAGAACGGTGCAGAGACATGAAGCGATTTCAATATCGCTAAAATTAGTATGCGAGTATGATGATTCCTTATCAAAATTCAAAATTTTTAGAGGCCCCAATGCGATTCAAGATTTTTTCAAGGAACTTACTGTAATTGCCGATGATGTCATGGAGGTATATTCACATAAAAAAGAACTGAATATGTCCGATGAGGATGAAACCAATTTTCAAAATGCAAATCAGTGTTACCTATGTAAACATGACTTTGAGACTAATGTGACAAAAGTCAGAGATCACTGTCACATTTCGGGTAAATATTTAGGGGCAGCTCACAATTCTTGTAACTTGAACAGAAAACTACCAAACTTCATTCCAATTATTTTCCATTGTCTATCAAATTATGATGCTCATTTTCTTGTAAAAAATCTAGCTTACGATCAAGAGCCTATAACATGCATCTCGCAGACATCAGAGAACTATCTTTCGTTCAGTAAGAGATATACCTCAGGTGGGAAAACCATATATTTCAGATTTCTTGACAGTTATAGATTCTTAGATGATAAATTGAGCAGCTTAGCTGACATGCTAAACCCCGAGAACTTTAAAATTATTAATGAAGAATACAAAAATCCTATACATCGAGAGTTGATGACGCGGAAGGGTATTTTTCCATACACTTATCTAGATTGTATAGAGAAATTGGATGAAAATGCATTACCGGATGAAATATTCTTTGACGACATAAGTCATGAAGATTACTTGCACGCTCAAACAGTATGGAGAACATTCAATATCCAAACTTTAGGAGAATATAGTGATTTATATCTTAAAACTGACACGTTATTGCTCGCAGACATTTTTCAACAATTCAGAGCGTTATGTCTAAATTTATACGAGCTGGACCCTTGTCAATATTATACCATACCAGGATTGGCATTCGATGCGATGCTTAAGACGACAGACATTCAAATATCACTAATTACCGATAGAGAGATGATGGAATTTTTCGAATCTGGCATAAGGGGAGGATTATGTACAGTGTCTAAACGTTACTCTAAGGCAAATAACAAGTATATGACTAATTATAATCAGTCTTTACCGTCTAAATATTTATTTTATACAGATTCAAATTCACTTTATGGTTCGATTATGGGACATGAAAATATCCCTTATGGCGAACTTAAATGGTTAACTGAGGTAGAAATTAGCGAGATCGATTTCTTAAAAATACCGGAAGACGCTGAAATAGGATATGTATTAGAGGTCGATCTGGAATATCCTAAAGAAATTCACGATGCGCATAACGATCTACCACTATGTCCTAGGAGTGAGATTCCTCCCAATGATAAACATAAAAAGTTGCTAGCTACACTGTCGGATAAAGAGAAATACATTATACATTACCGCAATCTGCAACAGTGCATACAGTTGGGTTTGAAATTGAAATGCATACATAGAGCGGTAGCTTATAAGCAATCACATTGGTTGAAAAAGTATATTGATCTAAATGCTAAAAAACGAGCCGAGGAAAAGTCTAAATTTGGTCAGAATCTATGGAAAAAAATGAGCAATTGTGTTTATGGGAAATTTATGGAGAATGTCCGTTCTTATAAGGACTTCAAGCTCGTTACGAGCTGGAAACAGGCGAGAAAGCTCATATCGCGCCAAACATTTCAACGTTATATAATTTTTGATGAAAATCTTGTCGGAATCGAGTTATTAAGAGAGGAAATTCATATGTGTAAGCCTATATACATCGGTCAGGCGATTCTTGACTTATCCAAATTTATCCAGTATGACTTTTATTATAACGTTCTGAGAAAGAACTTAAATGATTTAACTTTGAATTATATGGACACAGATGCATTTCTTTTTGAAACAAGTACTGATATCTATGAATTTATCAAAACTCACATACAGTATTTTGATACATCAAATTACCCGTCGGATAACGTATATGCAATACCTTTGGTAAACAAAAAAGTGCCCGGACTTTTTAAGGATGAACTCTCCGGTAGAGTAATGACTGAATATGCAGGATTACGATCTAAATTATATGCTTTTCGTTATGACGGTCAGCTTGTTAAAAAATCAAAAGGAATTTCAAAAATGGGAATGCGCTCAATCACATTTGAAAATTATTTGTCATGCCTGCACGACATGAATGCAACACATTTCTCTAAACAAGTGTCTTTCAGGAGTTATAAACATGACGTTCACACGGTAGAAATGAATAAAGTGGCTCTGAGAGGCTTAGACACGAAGCGTTATATGCTCAAACAATCTCATTCAACTTTAGCTTGGAATCATTATTCAATTGACACAAATACCTTTTCCTCTGAGCATGACTGAGAGTATTAAGTTAAAAAAAGAAATAAAGAAACAAGATATTTAATGTAAAAAAGGGGGATTATTTTTGAAAAAATGTTTATAACCATTGAAATTAAAAGGGAGATTATTTTTGAAAAAATGTTTATAACCATTGAAATTTTTGTGCAGCTTAAATATACATTGTCATGTTGAGGGGAGAGAGGGAAATATTTACTCTTAAGTGAAAGATGCTGACATAGTCAGGGGAATAAATGTGTGTTACATGCTTAAACAATTTCATTTAACTTTATTAAAATCCTTTTTTCATCTGCTCATGACTGAGATATTGTAATGTACCTGTATGTGTGAGCCTGTGTGAATTTGTAAAAAAAATTGTGCACATTCAGTGAAAAATTGAATTTTTTGTAAAAAAAAAACTTAAATAAGTGTAGCTTTTTATGCATCAAACAAAAGATGCTAGAGGGGAGGGTGGATTTAAAATAAAGAAAGAGAGAAAGAAATATTTTCTCTGTTCTTTTCACATTTAACGCATGGATGCTGCATGTCATAGTTATGTTTTCAAGAACACTGTTTTCAAGAGAACTGTTTTCAAGAAAACAGTTTTGAACACTGAGAAGCCGTGTTCCCATAGTTAAAAGTCTCTGCCTAATATGGGCTCTTACATGTCAGAATTTTATACTCAAAAAAAACATTTATAAGTACTTTCGTTTATATACATTATATCTTGTAACAGTATAAACTTTAGATTAATGTTTTTATGTGGCTGTGGGATGTATAGCAATACATGATGATTGTAATTAATATTTCACGATGTGATTGATGTTGGATGGGAATATGGATAAAATTTGATGCCATTGATGCAAAGATTTGATGCCATGCTAAAAGTGAAACAGTTTTGAACACTGAGAAGCTGTGTTCCCCATAGTTAAAAGTCTCTGCCTAATATGGGCTCTTACATATCGGAATTTGATACTAAAAAAAAAACATTTATAAGTACTTTTCGTTTTGTATACATTATATCTTGTAACAGTATAAACTTTAGATTAATGTTTTTATGTGGCTGTGGGATGTATAGCAATACATGGTGATTGTAATTAATATTTCACGATGTGATCGATGGTGGATGGGAATATGGATAAAAATAACATGATGGTTGGGAATGTGGGGGGGTAACAAAAATAATAAAACTGAGGCTTATTTGAATAACGTTTCTTTTTATTTCATCCCAAAGATCAAATATACAAACACATCCCGAAATCCTTCATTTTTTCACAGCTTTTTTTTATTGCAGCAACACTACAGCATCGTGTTCTATCCACTCAGCTTTAGGAAAACCTAACCACTTAACAAGTAACTTATTCCCACGTCGGCGCACGACTTTTTCAATCAGATAGGTATCAGGGTACTGAGTTTTTAATAATTCATGACCATAAACTCCTCCCTGTATTTCCACTCCATCACTGTCCTGAAGAACATAAGTAACCGGAATTGTATTCCTTATCCTAATAATACGAAATATTTCAGTGCTCCAATTGGGTGTGTACCCTTTCTCCAGTAAGCCCTTATGTCTAGATATTCTGACATAATCTCCGATGTTGAATTTCTTGGCATTCCGCTTCTCTTTACCGAAATTGTCACGACGATACACGGTGAGGAGCAGATCATTGTTGCTGACGTCGACAGGTCGCATTCTGATCGTCGAATGGTAGGTATTGTTGTAGGTATTTATGATTCCCGGTAGGAGATCAAGCCATTTATGAGAACCTCTAGCCAAAAATTCTCTATGCATCATACCTTTAAGTGTTCGTATTAAACGCTCGACAGCAGCAGCCTTTATGACACTGAATGTACTATAATGATTAATTCTATGTTTAGCCATCAATTGCCTGAAGTGTCTATTGTAAAATTCTTTGCCATTATCCGATTGGATATTCTTTGGTGCCGCATCCAATTGAGCTAATATATTACTCATTGCTTTTGTAACATTAATCCCACTCTTGTCCTTCAGAGGTCTTGCATAAGCCATTTTTGAATAAAAATTAATGGCAATAAGAATGTACTTATAGTTCCTATTTTCTTTTGCATATGGAATCATTTCTATAAGATCTATTTGCAATAAGTCATTAAGACCTTTACTAATTATTTTTCTGCGAAGGAACCTCCGTCTGGCAGGGGAATGTAACTCGCCAGCGATGTTTCGTCTGATCATGCTATTACTTTTGTGGTTTTCAATTCCGTGACGATCTCTTGAATTTCAGATGAATGATTTAAATTTCCAGCCTGCTGCGATGCGATAAGTAATTTGAGTATATTGACCAGAATGTTAGGGTCAGACCAGTACACATAATCCAGACCCCTATCGGGCACGTGTTCCTTCCATTTGAGACCCGATCCAGTCCTACTAGCAATTAGACCTCGTATTATATTTTTATATTTATATCCCTTGCTCGATCTCAGTCGACCGCTTCTGTTGTATCCCTGTCTGTGAACTAGAGTTTTTTTCAAAATCTCTGAATATGTATCCAGATCATCTTCAGTATACGCTGAACTTCGAGGTACTCGCTTGAATAACAACTCGTACAGCCCAGGGCTAGCCTTATAGGTCTCTTCTCCTATTTGAATAGTGTCGTCTACAAATATAATTCTTTTATTACCTAACTTATAATCAGCATCTTCGTAGCGTACACCATAGGTGGCATCCATATCGCTAGCGCTAGCTGTACGAACCTTCTGCAAATACTTTGAGAGATCGTCATCGTCATAATCAGCAGCATCATCATCATCTTCTTCTTCTTCTTCTTTAGGATTTTGCTTCTCCTGATTCTTGATTATATTATTTAGAGGATCGGTTACAGGATGTAGCACCTCGGACATTATACGTTGAGTTTCGAACTTGAGACCCTTTAGGGAACGTAACTTTTCCCTTATTGCCTTACTGTGTCGGGCGATGGATTGTTTGAGTCTGATACCTTCAGCATCCATCTTTATATTGAATGAATATTTAAATATGTGATGTCAATTTATAGGAAATTTTCAGCTCAATACTTAGAATATGCCCATCTTTTGCACGATTGGGTGGAGCGGTGAAGGTTAATTTATCACCTATCTGAATGGGTGCTGGATAACTTTCAATAATTTCATCGTTTATTGAAAATATCGTATCTGATCTCGTATAGGGATGGGGTGGAGATATCATACTGCAGTCGATCACCTCTCCATTTACAGAAGACTTGTAGTATTCAAGTCCTGATGTTAAGGTGTATCTTTGCGAACTTCCTCTGTATGGTTTCGTTTGCAGTTTAATAATGAGCTGTCCCCTCATTTGGTCTAAAATAGCATTTATAACATTCACTTGCGATTTAAGCACACTGACACTATCCAATGTCGAGGTTATGTATTTATCCAGGGAGGACTGACGATTTACTAGAGACTCGATATTTTTGTCTACTGCCGAAGCAATATCATTAGCCATGGAAGATAGAGCTCTGTTTAATGCAGGCTGCGATTCATTTTGTTTCTTTACAACAAATTGTTTAACAAATTTTTTGGTTGCTGCGTCGCTATCGTCCACAGGATCGGCTACCTCCCTGATTCGTTTCTTTTGAAAAGAAACATTACCGTTCGAATCCTGAATGGGCGTTCTTGCATGTATATAATCTAGCATGTATTTTTTATTTGGAACATCGTCGTCGTCAATTGGAGGCAGTAGTACCTTCATTCTTATCGTGTCCAGAATAACATTGTTTTCGGCATCACGTTTGAATGCATATTTACTTAGAAATTGCATTAGGTTTTCATATTGTGCATCGAGTGAGGTTTGCACATGGTTCCTAAGCATAGCTTCAAAGTCACCCATGTGCTGATATGAAGTCTTTTCGGCGAAAGTTTGCATCCGAGTTTCAATGACAGCTGTAAGCGTATCCACATAGTGTTTAGTCGTTGCATCAGAGGCTTCTTCAGGATCCTGGATGTTGCACAATCGTTTCTTACTGAACTGATAGTTTCCCGAGCCATCTCGACTTACGATATAGCGGTTAAGCACACCCCTAGAGGGTATGATTCTCCTAGATCCGAATCTATCGATACTCATAGCTGGAATGAATGATGCTGCTTATTTATTCACTCTGATAAAGACGTCAAAACCGTGTCGGTATCGTCCTTCATTCAAAGGAAATTCAGGTACTATAACAACGAAAGGTCTCGTGTTCGATCCCTGATTACTCTCCCACACTTGCTTACACAGATCTTTAAATTCTGTATAATTCATATCAGTATTTACGTAATCATCATATATATGCTTTAAGTTGAGATTGTCCTGTCTGAAGAGTACTATCATATTTGCATTATCCCTAATTAAGTGTTTGGGTACTTTTGCATATGACTGTGACAGGTATACTGCATCGACGTTACGATGTCTACCCATGCTGTAATACGATGCTATCTTACCCTGTTTCTCATTGATGACATCATCGAATACAAATATCGAATTTTCCTTAGCGTCAGAGGTCGGGAGCACTTTTTCGCCGTCCTCAAAAGTATATACTCCTATATCGGGTATGGTTTTCAGTACTTTGAGCAGATATTGATATTTCGATTGATGTAACGATTTCGAGTAAATGTAGAGATTTTCAAACCTTAGACCATTCTCGTGGATTAACAGATTGAGTAGTACGTTCGTCTTCCCGGCATTGGAGCTTCCCAGTATGAGAGCTCTGACGTTGCTCGGGAAGAGAGATCCATGTCTTCCGACGCGGATGTCATCGTCAAAATCCAGGACTTGTATAGGCAGCGAACACTTTTGCTTCACTACTTCCATCTTGCAACTAAGGTTATAAGCCATATCTATTGATTTTTATTTCATAGTATACGATGAACTCTGGACGAGTTCGGAAGTCTAGGAAAAAAGGTTCTGGAATAATTCATTAATTAACTCTCTTCCTTTTGAGGCTCATTTGCCAGGGTACAGATTCTGCGGTCCTGGAACAAAACTACAAAAGCGTTTACAACAAGGCGTCGAACCCCTTAACGGACTGGACACCGCCTGCCGCGAGCACGACTTGGCCTACGCTACACATCGGGACACCGGTTCGAGACATTCGGCTGATAAGGTTCTTATAGAGAAAGCTTGGAAGCGCGCACATTCCACTGACGCTTCTTTGGGCGAAAAGCTTGCTGCTCGATTTGTAACCGCCATCATGAAGGGAAAGCTAGCCTTAGGTGCAGGTTTGCGTAAGCGTCAAAAGAGGACACTGCCGCCAGCCGCTAGGGGAGGGTTTCTACCCTTAATCCCACTGCTGGCTGCCTTGGGTGCAGCGGGTAGCCTGGCCGGGGGTGCTGCTCAGATAGCTACATCTGTGAATAAGAAACGCGCTGCAGATAAGCAGCTGAACGAGATGATTCGTCACCATCAGCAGATGGAGGCTTCAGCAAAGGGTAGAGGTCTTAAGCACGGACGCAGGCAACTGAAGAAGAAGAAGAGGATGGGTAAAGGACTCTATTTGCGTCCAAAAAACTCGGGGCGAGGCCTGTACATATCCCGGAAAAAGCGTTAAGCGGAGCAGAGATTGAAGCCTATGCTAAACGTCTACGTATTCCCAACTTTAGAGGCGTGTATATGCTAGATAAACTACCTGCTATACCTAGACATACAGAGAGGATTGTCATTAACTTGGACACTTCGTATAATCCGGGAACTCACTGGGTTGCCATACGCAAGGATGGAAATTTAGCATTTTATTTTGATAGTTTCGGCAATCTGAAGCCTCCGGCGGAGATTGAGTCATATCTCGCAGGAGTCAGAATCATGTATAACAGACAAAGGTATCAAGATTTCGATTCTGTAATTTGTGGTCACTTGTGCTTGCAGTTTCTCTCATAAAACGCTTTAGCTACAGTGTTTGCATGGTCAAAATGAGTTATACTATCACTGTGAGCGGTTCTGATTCCAGCCTCTCTACTTTTCTAAATCCGCCACTCCATCTAGATCCTGATGGTGTTTATGAGATTGCTCTTTTGAATTTTGAGACATTTTACTCGATACCAAATATTGATCAGAGTAATAACCGTTTTCATTTCGTTCGCGATGGAAGGCTGGAGACCATAGTGATTCCGCCTGGCACGTACGAACTGGATGATATAAACAGTTTACTCAAGGAAAGGCTGGAGGTCGGCGATGACTTCATTCTACGCCCCAACAATAACACTATGAAAGCAGAGATTCGATGCCCTTACGCTATCGATTTTACTCAAGAGAAATCGATCGCTTCTATTCTCGGTTTCACCGGGGGACGAATGGTGGAGCCTCATATTCTGACAGAGTCTGATGAACTGGTGAACATCTTTAAGGTTAGCATAATACGCATCGAGTGTAGCCTTGCAAGCGGTTCCTTCATCGACGGCAAAAGCGGTCACTCTCTTTACGAATTCTTCCCATCTGTCCCCCCAGGCTACCACATCTCACAGGAACCATCCAATCCTATATATCTACCAATCATTGATACAAATCTCATTGATCATCTCAAAATTCGAGTGGTAGATCAGAACGGTGATACCCTCGACTTTAGAAACGAGACTATTACCGTGAGACTACACATAAGACGGAATGGGACTAAATTTTAAGAGATCTTGCTATAATAAAAAGCTTATCTCGAGGATGAAGCCTACTCGCTCTTCAGCACGCAAACTGCTAACATCATCTAATCGGAAGTTCCTCGAGAGGTTAGGCTTCAAGGTTCTGTAATGGATGTTTTAGATGTGACGGGAGTTCCAGCATTTGACGATAAGATTAGTAAAGAGGAGGAACACATATTCTTACCTTACAACACATCAGCCCTCGAAGCGAATGATGAAATTAGAATACCTTGCCAAGCTGAAGATTTGTACACGCTTCCTAGCAGAAGTTATTTGTACATAGAGGGAACTCTTGCTAAGCCTGAAGGAGGACCCTCTTCTTCAAAGCTGAGCAACAATGCCATGGCGTTTCTGTTTGATGAAATTCGATTGGATATGAATGGTACTACTATTGATAGAACTAGAAATCCTGGCATTTCTTCAACCATGCGCAACTATGCAGCTCTCAACATTCTGGATTCCAATCGTTTGCAGAACGCAGGATGGACCCATCCTGGAGACGATGTTGACATCGTGAACGCATCGAATGGTATCTTCAACGCTATCGTCCCTCTTTCGATGCTCTTGGGTTTTGCCGATGATCACAGGGAAGTCATACTTAATAGCAAGTTTGAACTTGTTCTCATTAGATCGAAAAATTCTAATAATTGTATAGTGGGCAATGAACCGACTGTTATTAAACTAACCAGGATCGAATGGAGGATGCCAGTACTGCGACTTTCCGATGCCGAGAGAGTGGAGAAACTTAAACTCGTCAAGTCGGATCAGCCTCTACACGTGGCCTTTCGAACGATGGACCTTCATACTCAACCTGCAGTACCACAGACTAAAGCTTTCACTTGGAACGTTGCAACAACAACAAAGCTTGAGAAACCTCGATTTGTCATAATTGGCGCACAAATCGACAGATTAAATTACCTCGCTAAAGATAGCTCTCTCTTTGATCATTGTAATATCACAAACCTGAAACTTTATCTCAACAGTGAATGTTATCCCTATCATGACATGAATTTGGATTTCACAAATTCAAAGTTTGCTTCTCTATATGATCAGTATTCTAAATTTCAATACTCTTACTACGGTAAGGAGAATTATCCCCTTTTGAAGAGAAGTGACTTTCTGAAATATGCACCGCTATTTGTTATTGACTGCTCTCACCAAGCTGAGGAGACAGTTACTGGAGCAGTTAACATCAGACTAGAAGTTCAAGCGTCAGCAAACTTTCCTCCACAAACATCATCTTTTTGTTTAATTATTCATGACAAATTGTTCACTTACAAACCTCTAACTCATGTTGTTCAATCTATCATATAGGAAAAATGTTTTATTTTCTTTCTTTGACTGTCAATAAAAAATACATTACCAATTATATGATCTTTTTATTGATTTTAGCATACATCTCCTTAACCTTTTTCCTGATACTCCTACCTGAAATGTCATATGAACAGCCTGATTTATGAGCTTCATGCAATTGAAATAAATGTCTTTCAATGT
>CM060950.1:287882958-287887958 GCA_030765055.1 Mantis religiosa
TATCGTGACTCTTCCCTCTACGATGTTCCGAGGTGAAGTCGTACTCCTGCAGCCTCTGGACCCAACGTGCTGTCTGGCCTTCCAGGTTCTGCGATAGGACACCTCCAATGCAATGGTCACTAGCGTCGGTGTCCACAATGAAGGCGCCACCCGGTTGTGGGAAACCCGAAATTGGAGCACTGCACAGGGTCCCCTTCGGGTGCTGGAAAGCGTCTTCGGCGTCCTCCGTCCACACATAAGGCCGGTTTTCCTCCGTCAAGCGGGTGAGGGGTTTTGCGATGTTGTCAGCCTTTTCCTCTAAATTATTAAGGCGGTCGTCTACTTGACCCTTCCGCTTGCCCAGGTTCGTGACGTCATCCCTCACGCCGACCAACCGTTCCTCAAACTTTGCGGCGAGAGCCTCGTTCGCCGCCTTCATTTCCGTGGCCAGACTGTCGTTCGCTGCTCTCATTTCTGTGGTTAACTCGGCCTTCATTTCTTCCATCTCCGCGGTGATGTTGTCGTTGGCCTTTTCTATTTTTGCAGCGAGGTTTTCAGTTGCCGTCTTCATTTCTTTCAGTTCCGCCAAAATCTTTTCTAATGCTGCCTCCACGGTTGTAATGTTCGGTGATGTTATGTTGTTTTCCCGCTTCCTGACACCAGTGTGACTTTGTGGGTTCGTGAAATGAAAAGTCAAATTTCACCACTCAAAAATGTTCTTTATTTCCACCGACTTACAGTTTAACACTTGCCAATTACACAGAATTACTTGCTGCACACAATTACAATTCACCAGTTCGTCCGTTACAATTTCACTTGTACTCGCGATTACATAAACTCCGATGCACATACCAGTTACGTACAGTCTTCCGTTGCACAATCTTCTCGTTCATTAACACGTCACTGACTAACTCTTACACCAAGAACTGCGACTGTCTCCTCGCTCACACTCACTAACCAACTGACTGACTGACTAGCTGCAGCCCATTTTATAGGCATCTTGCCGTCTTCTCGACGTTTCCAGATGATGAACGATCCCATAATTTCTGGAACCAGGTGGACAGAAACAGACGGCACACTGATGTTTTTTCCTCCCAACCACTGCCTGTCACCACTACAAGACAAACGAGGAGGAGGTGTGGCTAACACAAACCTCCCCTGTCTTCCGCTCCCAGCTGCTTTCATAGGGTGTTCCAGCGCTCGCGTTACAATAATAATAATAATAATAATAATAATAATAATAATAATAATAATAATAATAATAATAATAATAATAATAATAATAATAATAATAATAATAATAATAATAATAATAATAATAATAATAATAATAATAATAATAATAATAATAATAATAATAATAATAATAATAATAATAATAATAATAATAATGATAATAATAATGATAATGATAATAATAATAATAATAATAATAATAATAATAATAATAATAATAATAATAATAATAATAATAATAATAATAATAATAATAATAATAATAATTATAATAATAATAATAATAATAATAATAATAATAATAATAATAATAATAATAATAATAATAATAATAATAATAATAATAATAATAATAATAATAATAATAATAATAATAATAATAATAATAATAATAATAATAATAATAATAATAATAATAATAATAATAATAATAATAATAATAATAATAATAATAATAATAATAATAATAATAATAATAATAATAATAATAATAATAATAATAATAATAATAATAATAATAATAATAATAATAATAATAATAATAATAATAATAATAATAATAATAATAATAATAATAATAATAATAATAATAATAATAATAATAATAATAATAATAATAATAATAATAATAATAATAATAATAATAATAATAATAATAATAATAATAATAATAATAATCATGATGATGATGATGACGATGACGATGACGATGATGACGACGACGATGACGATGATAATGATGATGTGAATGAGAATTGTCATAGTCATACTCATAGTCATAGTCATAGTCATACTCATCATAATCATAATCACCATCGCCATCACCATAAACCGACCGAACGAAGTGCTGGCAAGTAGTTTGGATATTTTGCAAAAGTAATTTTTATAAAGTCATGAAATATACATCAGAGGCATCCTTTTAGAAGGGGAAATTCGTCCCAAGAACAATTTTGGCAAATTTCCCCGTTTTTCGATGGCGCGTTGCACCGGACCTATTAGACGACAATTCCGGCCCTCGGGCGGCGTGGCCTCAACTGCCGGCATGGCTCCGAGACGAACTCCCGGGGGACTTAAAAATTTTTGGCTCGGAGTTGGACTTTGAAGCACTTTAAATTTTCTCAGGCCCAAAAAAGTTTTTTTGATAAATGTGAAACATGCATCCTTGGTGATCGTTTGATAAAGAAAAGACATCCTAAGCTTCGTTTTTGCTAATTGGCCCTCTTTCACTAAGCTTTTGCGCCGATTTGGACTGGGAAGTAGTTTGGATATTTTGCAAAAGTAATTTTTATAAAGTCATGAAATATACATCATAGGCATCCTTTTAGAAGGGGAAATTATTCCCAAGAACAATTTTGGCAAATTTCCCCGTTTTTCGATGGCGCGATGCACCGGACCTATTAGACGATAATTCCGGCCCTCGGGCGGCGTGGCCTCAACTGCCGGCATGGCTCCGAGACGAACTCCCGGGAGACTTAAAAATTTTTGGCTCGGAGTTGGACTTTGAAAAATTTTGATCGAAGTGAAATTTTTTTTTTTTGAAAAATGTGAAACATGCATCAGTGGCATTCGTTTGATAAGGCAAACACATCCCAGGGTTCGCTTCTGCTAATTTGTCCCTCTTTAAGAAGTAGTTTGCTCCGAAAGTGGTCGTTCGCCCATGTTCGATTTCGGGTTCGATTTCGTTTTAAATTTCGATTTCGATTTCGATTTTTATTTCGATTTCCGATTTCGATTTCGATTTCGATGGCGATTTCGATTCCGGATTTCGAGCGGCGAGGCCTCAACTGCCGCCATGGTTCCGAGACGAACTCCCGGGGAACTTGGAAATTTTTAGCTCGGAGTTGGACATTGAAAAATTTTGGTCGAAGTGAAAAAAATGTCTTTTTAAAAAATGTGAAACATGCATCAGTGGCATTCGTAATTTCGATTTCGATTTCGATTGCGATTGCGATTTCGATTCGATTTCGATTTCGATATTTCGATTTCGATTTCCGATTTCGATTTCGAATTCGATTTCGAATTCGATTTCGATTTTGATTTCAATTTTGATTTCGATTTTTATTTCGAGTTCGATTTCGATTTCGATTTCGGTTTCGCATTCCGATTTCGATTTCAATTTTGATTTCGATTTCGATTTCGATTTAATGGCGATTTCGATTTCGATTTCGTTTCGATTTCGATTTCGAATTCGATTTCGATATTTCGATTTCGATTTCCGATTTCGATTTCGATTTCAATTTCGATTTCGATTTCGAATTCTATTCAAATTCGATTTCCATTTCGATTTGGATTTCGATTTTTATTTCGATTTCAATTTCGATTTCGATTTCTATTTCTTTCGATTTCGATTTCGATTTCGATGTCGATTTCGATTTCGATTTTGATTTCGAATTCGATTTCGATTTCCGATTTCGATTTCAATTTCGATTTCGATGGCGATTTCGATTTCGATTCGATTTCGAATTCGAATTCGATATCGATTTCGATTTCGATATTTCGATTTCGATTTCCGATTTCGATTTCGATTGCGAATTCGATTTCGAATTCGATTTCGATTTCTATTTCTATTTCTTTCGATTTCGATGTCGATTTCGATTTCGATTTCGAATTCGATTTCGATTTCCGATTTCGATTTCAATTTCGATTTCGATGGCGATTTCGATTTCGATTCGATTTAGATTTCGAATTCGAATTCGATTTCGATTTCGATATTTCGATTTCGATTTCCGATTTCGATTTCGATTGCGAATTCGATTTCGAATTCGATTTCGATTTCGATTTCGATTTTTATTTCGATTTCGATTTCTATTTCTATTTTGCAACATTTTATTTCGCTCCATTTATTTGTTATCTCCCGAGATAGAACTGAGTGAAACGCAATCAAATATCTTTGATCGGCGCAAATTGGTTCAAACCTCTTTGCCGCCTTTTACTTTTTCCTTTCACGTTCATCAACTGTTTATACTCATAATGCAATGGCGCAAAATTGACGTTTTGTTTGCAGTTTGTTGTTTGCGTTATGCAAATTATGTATATTTTTACTTTAATTATTTATTTACCACCTTATGTGTTTAGTTACTTGCTATCCCCCCAGATACAATTAACTGAAGCGCGATCAATTCACTTTGCTATGAGCCCAAAATGATACAAAATTCTTTGTATTTTTTAATCTTTTCTTTCGCGATATTCAACTGTTTCAGCTCGCAATGCAATGGTACCAGTAAGACGAAGGGTTACCAGGTAGAATTTACAGTGTTCCAAACAAATCAAACTTTCGTCATTTTTCACTTTGCTCCTTCTTATTCTTCTTCTTCTTTTTTCCTTTTTAGACTTTTAACTACATATTTAGGCACAATTCAGACGCACCATGACAAATTTAAGTCGTATAGAAGCAGATTAAATAGTGGTTGGAAGAGAAAATCTGAGGGAATAGGGAATAGTTCTCACAACTAATTCTAGATGGCCCTACTTCGCTATTTTCAAACGAAACGGGATATTCGCCGTAAACTTCTATATTTACTTGACATTTGACATTTTGGTTGCGGTTTATTTTTAGTTTATGCAACAAAATTTAGTTATATATTATCTGTTTTTTCTTGTTTATGATCATGATGCTGTCATGACAAGGAACAATCTGGAGGTACAGAAAGCAGTACTCAAAATTAAATATAGTGGGCGCCACTTCATCGAAAACAAAACAAGATCATCGCGGTAAACCTTAATATTAAATTGACAGTAGACACTTTGGCTGCTATTCATTGTCCACGCTATGCAACATGTTATTT
>CM060950.1:287890458-287912958 GCA_030765055.1 Mantis religiosa
AGTTTTATGTACCTCAGGTTGTGCGAATGGATGCAAAACCTTGCACTCTGGTGTTCTACTTCTTAATTTGTTTTAAATTGTTGAAACTGCCGAGTTCAAATTTTGGTCAGGATGAGTCTTCCAAATAGGTTTCTTGTGGGCTTTCCCTTTATCCTGAAATTTGGGTTTCAGCTCGCTGGGCCCTAGGCTCATTTCAGCATCAGTTTATCCATTTCATTTATTGTACAATAGGATCTGAGATGGGAGAAAATGAACTAAAATATTAGGAGTAAGATAATATCTGCATACCTTGATTAATATCAATTAGATGGCGAAATAAATATATTTATAAAAGGTGTGAAAGAGGTAGAGTGATGTTCAGAGTCAGTCCGACGGATTCTAAAATACTTATCGATGATTTTGAAGAGCGTTTAAATGCAACAGTCCCTCATATTAGACAGACATGAGTTCTTTTAAGCAGAAATTTGTTACTGTCATTGGTTCTGCAATATTTGAACTCAAGAGATTTCAGAATATTATGCATATAAGATACAGAAGCCTTATATTCTATTTCCCCCCTCATAAGTTGGCCTGCCTTTTGGCAGTTGAATAATTCACCCTTGTCATATAAATCATAAATTGTTCTACGTAAAACGCACTTGCAAACACATCCCAGGGTTCGCTTCTGCTAATTTGTCCCTCTTTAAGAAGCAGTTTGCTCCGAAAGTGGTCGTTCGCCCATTTTCGATTTCGATTTCGATTTCAATTTCGATTTCGATTTCGAATTCGATTTCGATTTTGATATTTCGATTTCGATTTCGATTTCCGATTTCGATTTCGATTTCGATGGCGCGTTGCACCGAGCCTAGAAGGCGGCCTTTCTGGCCCTCGTGCGGCGAGGCCTCAACTGCCGGCATGGTTCCGAGACGAACTCCCGGGGAACTTTGAAATTTTTCGCTCGGATTTGGACTTTGAAAAATTTTGATCGAAGTGAAAAAAATGTTTTTTTTAAAGAATGTGAAACATGCATCAGTGGCATTCGTAAAAATAATTTTTAGGAACATGAAATATACATCAGACGCATTCTTTTAGAAGGGGAAACACTTACCAAGCACAACTTTGGCAAATATCCCCGTATTTCAATAGCGCGTTGCACCAGACCTATTTCGATTTCGATTTCGATATTTCGATTTCGAATTCGATTTCGATTTCTGATTTCGATTTCGATTTCGATTGCGATATCGATTTCGATTGCGATTTCGATTTCGATTTCGATTCGATTTCGATATTTCGGTTTGTATTTCGATTTCGATTTCCGATTTCGATTTCGAATTCGATTTCGATTTTTTCGATTTCGATTTCGATTTCCATTGCGAATTCGATTCGATTCCGATTTTGATTTCGAATTCTGATTTCGATTTCGATTTCGATGGCGATTTCGATTTCGATTTTGATTCGATTTCGATTTCAATTTCGATTTCCGATTTCGATTTCCATTTCGATTACGAATTCGATTTCGAATTCTATTTCGATTTCGATTTTTATTTCGATTTCGATTTCTATTTCGATTTCGATTTCGATTTCGATGTCGATTTCGATTTCGATTTCCGATTTCGATTTAGATTTCGATTTCGATTTCGATGGCGATTTCGATTTCGATTTCGATTCGATTTCGATTTCGAATTCGATTTCTATTTCGATATTTCGATTTCGATTTCCGATTTCGATTTTTCGATTTTGAATTCAATTTGGATATCGATATTTCTATTTCTATTTCGATTTCCGATTTCGATTTCGATTTCAATTTCGAATTCGATTTCGTATTCGATTTCGATTTCGATTTCGAAATCAATTTCGATTTCGATATTTCGATTTCGATATTTCGATTTCCGATTTCGATTTCGATTTCGAATTCGATTTCGAATTCGATTTCGATTTCGATTTCGATTTTAATTTCGATTTCGATTTCTATTTCTATTTCGATTTAGATTTAGATTTCGATGGCGATTTCGATTTCGATTTCGAATTCGATTGCGATATTTCGATTTTGATTTCGATTTCCGATTTCGATTTAGATTTAGATTTCGATTTCGACTTCGAACTTGATTTCGATTTCGAATTCGATGTCGAATTCGATTTCGATTTGTCGACGGGCCCTAAAACCCACTAATCCGATCCAATACAATCTTTGCTACGAGCCTCAAATGATAAAAAGCTCTTTCCCCTTTTTTAGACTATACTTTCGCAATATTTAAATGTTTCTGGCGGCAACAGATTAGCGCCAATTAGAGGAACCATTTAGCTCGGAGAATATGCACTGCTACAAACTGAACAATTTTTGGGATTTGTTTTCATGTTACTTCATCTTATTCTTCTTCTCCTTCTCCTCCTCTTCCTCATCCTCCCCCCCCCCTTATTCGAACTTTAACATACCCATTTAAGTACAACTTATAACTATCATCAGACAGTTTAGGCAGTAATTAAGCCGTAGTCAGCAGAGGCAATCTAAGGCAAACACATCCTAAGCTTCGCTTTTGCTAATTTGTCGCTCTTTAAGTAGCAGTTTGCTACGAAAGTGGTCGTTCGCCATGTACTTCGCGGCTGAACTTAGAAAAAGTTTCGATATTTTGCATAAATAATTTTTTTAAAAACATGAAGTATACATCAGAGGCATTCTTTTAGAAAGGGAAACTCATCCCAAGCACAATTTGGCAAATATCCCCGTATTTCGATGGCGCGTTGCACCGGACCTACAAGACGACAATTCCGGGCCTCGGGCGGCGAGGTTTCAACTACCGCCATGGCTCCGAGACGAACTGCAGGCTGGACTTGGAAATTTTTCGCTCGGAGTTGGACCTTGAAAAAAATTTTTCGCACCGAAAAAAACATTCTTTGATAAATGTGAAACATGCATCATTGGTGTTCGTTTGATAAAGAAAACATCCTTAGCCTCGTTTTTGCTAATTTGTCCCTCTTTCATTAACCTTTTGCGCCGGTTTGGACTTAGAAAAGGTTTCGATATTTTGCAAATATAATTTTTTAAAACATGAAATATACATCAGAGTCATTATTTTAGAAGGGAAAACTCATTGCAAAATCAATTTTTGCAAATTTCCCCGTTTTTCGATGTCGCGTTGCACCGAGTCGAGAAGACGACCTTTCCGGCCCTCGGATGGCGAGGCCTCAACTGCCGGCATTGTTCCGAGATGAATTCTCGCCTGGACTTCGAAATTTTTCAGTCGGAGTTGGACTCAGATAAATTCTGATCGAACTGAAAAAATGTTTTTTGAAAAATGTGAAACATGCATCAATGGTATTCGTTTGATAAGGCAACCACATCCTGACCTTCCCTTTTGCTAATTTGTCCCTCTTTAAGTAGCAGTTTGCTCCGAAAGTGGTCGTTCCCCCATGTACTCCGCAGCTGGACTTAGAAAAAGTTTCTATATTTTGCAAATATAATTTTTTTAAAAACATGAAATATACATCAGAGGCATTATTTTAGAAAGGGAAGCTCATCACAACCACAATTTTGGCAAATTTCTCAGTATTTCGATGGCGCGTTGCACCAGACCTATAAGACGACAATTCCGGCCCTCGGGCGGGGAGGCCTCAACTTTCGGCATGGTTCCAAGACGAACTCCCGGCTGGACTTGGAAATTTTTCGCTCGGAGTTGGACTTTGAAAAAAAAATTTCCGACCGAAAAAAGCCTTTTTTGATAAATGTGAAGCATGCATCATTGGTGTTCGTTTGATAAAGAAAACACATCCTAAGCCTCGTTTTTGCTAACTTGACCCTCTTTCATTAACCTTTTGCGCCGATTTGGACTAAGAAAAAGTTTCGATATTTTGCATAAATAATTTTTTTAAAAACATGAAATATACATCAGAGGCATTCTTTTAGAAAGGGAAACTCATCCCAGGCACAATTTGGCAAATATCCCCGTATTTCGATGGCGCGTTGCACCGGACCTGCAAGACGACAATTCCGGGCCTCGGGCGGTGAGGCCTCAACTGCCGGCATGGTTCCGAGACAAACTGCCTCCTGGACTTGGAAATTTTTCGCTCAGAGTTGGACCTAGAAAAAAAAATTTCGCACCGAAAAAAGCCTTTTTTGATAAATGTGAAGCATGCATAATTGGTGTTCGTTTGATAAAGAAAACACATCCTAAGCCTCGTTTTTGCTAACTTGACCCTCTTTCATTAACCTTTTGCGCCGATTTGGACTTAGAATAAGTTTCGATATTTTGCAAATATAATTTTTTAAAACATGAAATATACATCAGAGGCATTATTTTAGAAAGGGAAACTCATCCCAAGAACAATTTTGGCAAATTTCTCCGTTTTTCGATGGCGCGTGGCACCGAGTCGAGAAGACGACTATTCCGGCCCTCGGATGGCGAGGCCTCAACTGCAAGCATGGTTGCGAGACGAACTCCCGGCTGCACTTAGAAATTTTTCGGTCGGAATTGGACTTAGATAAATTTTGATCGAAGTGAAAGAAATGTTTTTTGAAAAATGTGATACATGCATCAATGGTATTCTTATGATAAGGATAACACATCCTAAGCTTCTCTTTTGCTAATTTGTGCCTCTTTAAGTAGCAGTTTGCTCCGAAAGTGGTCGTTCCCCCTATGTACTGCGCGGCTGGACTTAGAAAAAGCTTCGATATTTTGCAAATATAATTTTTTTAAAAACATGAAGTATACATCAGAGGCATTCTTTTAGAAAGGGAAACTCATCCCAAGCACAATTTTGGCAAATTTCCCATATTTCCATGGCGCGTTGCACCGGACCTACAAGACGACAATTCCGGGTCTCGGACGGTGAGGCCTCAACTGCCGGCATGGTTCCGACACGAACTGCCGGCTGGACTTGGAAATTTTTCACTCGGAGTTGGACCTTGAAAAAAAAATGTCGCACCGAAAAAAACATTCTTTGATATATGTGAAACATGCATCATTGGTGTTCGTTTGATAAAGAAAACATCCTTAGCCTCGTTTTTGCTAATTTGTCCCTCTTTCATTAACCTTTTGCGCCGATTTGGACTTAGAAAAAGTTTCGAAATTTTCCAAATATAATTTTTTAAAACATGAAATATACATCAGAGGCATTATTTTAGAGAGGGAAACTCATCCCAAAATCAATTTTGGCAAATTTCCCCGTTTTTCGATGGCGCTTTGCAACGAGTCGAGAAGACGACCTTTCCGGCCCTCGGATGGTGCGGCTTCAACTACCGGCATTGTTCCGAGATGAACTCCCGCCTGGACTTAGAATTTTTTCAGTCGGAGTTGGACTTAGATAAATTTTGATCAAAGTGAAAAAATGTTCTTTGAAAAATGTGAAACATGCATCAATGGTATTCGTTTGATAAGGCAAACACATCCTAATCTTCGCTTTTGCTAATTTGTCCCTCTTTAATTAGCAGTTTGCTCCGAAAGTGGTCGTTCCCCCATGTACTTCGCGGCTGGACTTAGAAAAAGTTTCGTTATTTTGCAAATATAATTTTTTTAAAAACATGAAGTATACATCTGAGGCATTCTTTTAGAAAGGGAAATTTTGGCAAATTTCTCCGTTTTTCGATGGAGCGTGGCACCGAGTCGAGAAGACGACCTTTCCGGCCCTCGGATGGCGAGGCCTCAACTGCCGGCATGGTTCCGAGACGAACTCCCGGCTGCACTTAGAAATTTTTCGGTCGGAGTTGCACTTAGAAACATTTTAATCTAATTGAAAGAAATGTTTTTTGAAAAATGTGATACATGCATCAATGTTATTCCTATGATAAGGCAAACACTTCCTAAGCTTCGCTTTTGGTAATTTGTCCCTCTTTAAGTAGCAGTTTGCTCTGAAAGTGGTCATTCCCCCATGTACTCCGCGGCTGTACTTAGAAAAAGTTTCGATATTTTGCAAATATAATTATTTTAAAAACATGAAATATACATCAGAGGCATTATTTTAGAAAGGGAAACTCATCCCAAAAACAATTTTGGCAAATTTACCCGTTTTTCGATGGCGCGTTGCACCGAGTCGAGAAGACGACCTTTCCGGCCCTCGGGCGGCGAGGCCTCAACTGCCGGCATTGTTCCGAGACGAACTTCCGCCTGGACTTAGAATTTTTTCGGTCGGAGTTGGGCTAAGATAAATTTTGATCCAAGTGAAAAAATGTTCTTCGAAATATGTGAAACATGCATCAATGGTATTCGTTTGATAAGGTAAACACATCCTAAGCTTCGCTTTTGCTAATTTGTCCCTGTTTAAGTAGCAGTTTGCTCCGAAAGTGGTCGTTCCCTCAGGTACTCCGTGGCTGGACTTAGAATAAATTTCGATATTTTGCAAATATAATTTTTTTCAAAACATGCAATATACATTAGAGGCATTATTATTAGAAAGGGAAGCTCATCACAACCACAATTTTGGCAAATTTCTCAGTATTTCAATGGCGCGTTGCACCAGACCTATAAGACGACAATTCCGGCCCTCGGGCGGTGAGGCCTCAACTGCCGGCATGGTTGCAAGACGAACTGCCGGCTGGACTTGGAAATTTTTCGCTCGGAGTTGGACTTTGAAAAAAAAATTTCCGACCGAAAAAAGCCTTTTTTGATAAATGTGAAGCATGCATCATTGGTGTTCGTTTGATAAAGAAAACACATCCTAAGCCTCGTTTTTGCTAACTTGACCCTCTTTCATTAACCTTTTGCGCCGATTTGGACTTAGAAAAAGTTTCGATATTTTGCAAATATAATTTTTTAAAACATGAAATATACATCAGAGGCATAATTTTAGAAAGGGAAACTCATACCAAGAACAATTTTGGCAAATTTCCCCGTTTTTCGATGGCGTGTGGCACCGAGTCGAGAAGACGACTATTCCGGCCCTCGGATGGCGAGGCCTCAACTGCAAGCATGGTTGCAAGACGAACTCCCGGCTGCACTTAGAAATTTTTCGGTCGGAGTTGGGCTTAGATAAATTTTGATGGAAGTGAAAGAAATGTTTTTTGAAAAATGTGATACATGCATCAATGGTATTCTTATGATAAGGATAACACATCCTAAGCTTCTCTTTTGCTAATTTGTGCCTCTTTAAGTAGCAGTTTGCTCCGAAAGTGGTCGTGCCCCCATGTACTGCGCGGCTGGACTTAGAAAAAGTTTCGATATTTTGCAAATATAATTTTTTTAAAAACATGAAATATACATCAGAGGCATTATTTTAGAGAGGGAAGCTCATCACAACAATTGAGGCAAATTTCTCAGTATTTCGATGGCGCGTTGCGCCAGACCTATAAGACGACAATTCCGGCCCTCGGGCGGGGAGGCCTCAATTTTCGGCATTTTTCCAAGACGAACTCCCGGCTGGACTTGGAAATTTTTCGCTCGGAGTTGGACTTTGAAAAAAAAAATTTCCGACCGAAAAAAGTCTTTTTTGATAAATGTGAAGCATGCATCATTGGTGTTCGTTTGATAAAGAAAACACATCCTAAGCCTCGTTTTTGCTAACTTGACCCTCTTTCATTAACCTTTTGCGCCGATTTGGACTTAGAAAAAGTTTCGATATTTTGCAAATATAATTTTTTAAAACATGAAATATACATCAGAGGCATAATTTTAGAAAGGGAAACTCATACCAAGAACAATTTTGGCAAATTTCCCCGTTTTTCGATGGCGTGTGGCACCGAGTCGAGAAGACGACTATTCCGGCCCTCGGATGGCGAGGCCTCAACTGCAAGCATGGTTGCAAGACGAACTCCCGGCTGCACTTAGAAATTTTTCGGTCGGAGTTGGGCTTAGATAAATTTTGATGGAAGTGAAAGAAATGTTTTTTGAAAAATGTGATACATGCATCAATGGTATTCTTATGATAAGGATAACACATCCTAAGCTTCTCTTTTGCTAATTTGTGCCTCTTTAAGTAGCAGTTTGCTCCGAAAGTGGTCGTGCCCCCATGTACTGCGCGGCTGGACTTAGAAAAAGTTTCGATATTTTGCAAATATAATTTTTTTAAAAACATGAAATATACATCAGAGGCATTATTTTAGAGAGGGAAGCTCATCACAACAATTGAGGCAAATTTCTCAGTATTTCGATGGCGCGTTGCGCCAGACCTATAAGACGACAATTCCGGCCCTCGGGCGGGGAGGCCTCAATTTTCGGCATTTTTCCAAGACGAACTCCCGGCTGGACTTGGAAATTTTTCGCTCGGAGTTGGACTTTGAAAAAAAAAATTTCCGACCGAAAAAAGTCTTTTTTGATAAATGTGAAGCATGCATCATTGGTGTTCGTTTGATAAAGAAAACACATCCTAAGCCTCGTTTTTGCTAACTTGACGCTCTTTCATTAACCTTTTGTCCGATTTGGACTTAGAAAAAGTTTCGATATTTTGCATAAATAATTTTTTTAAAAACATGAAGTATACATCAGAGGCATTCTTTTAGAAAGGGAAACTCATCCCAACCACAATTTGGCAAATATCCCCGTATTTCGATGGCGCGTTGCACCGGACCTACAAGACGACAACTCCGGGCCTCGGGCGGTGAGGCCTCAACTGCCGGCATGGTTCCGAGACGAATTGCCTCCTGGACTTGAAAATTTTTGGCTCGGAGTTGGACCTTGAAAAAAAATTTTCGCACCGAAAAACCATTCTTTGATAAATGTGAAACATGCATCATTGGTGTTCGTTTGATAAAGAAAACATCCTTAGCCTCGTTTTTGCTAATTTGTCCCTCTTTAATTAAGCTTTTGCGCCGATTTGGACTTAGAAAAGGTTTCGATATTTTGCAAATATAATTTTGTAAAACATGTAATATACATCAGAGGCATTATTTTAGAGAGGGAAACTCATCCCAAGAACAATTTTGACAAATTTCCCCGTTTTTCGATGGCGCGTGGCACCGAGTCGAGAAGACGACCCTTCCGGCCCTCGGATGGCGAGGCCTCAACTGCCGGCATGGTTGCGAGACGAGCTCCCGGCTGCACTTAGAAATTGTTCGGTCGGAGTTGGACTTAGATAAATTTTGATCGAAGTGAAAGAAATGTTTTTGAAAAATGTGATACATGCATCAATGGTATTCTTGTGATAGGGCAAACATATCCTAAGATTCGCTTTCGCTAATTTGTCCCTCTTTAAGTAGCAGTTTGCTCCGAAAGTGGTCTTTCCCCCATGTACTCCGCGGCTGGACTTAGAAAAAGCTTCGATATTTTGCAAATATAATTTTCTAAAACATGAAATATACATCAGAAGCATTCTTTTAGAAAGGAAAACTCATCCCAAGAACAATTTTGGCAAATTTCCCCGTTTTTCGATGGCGCGTGGCACCGATAATTTATGTATCTGTGTTTATTAACTAATTAACTAATTTGTTTGTTACGCTACCTAATAGCTAGTGGCCGCTACTTCGCAATCCGAAACAGAACAAGATCATCGCGGTAAATCTTGATATTTAACTCAAATTCGAAAATTTGCTTGATGTTCATTGTACATGGTATGCAACATTTTATTTCATTATATTTATTTGTTATCTCTTTGAGACAGAAATCAAACCTCTTTGTACGACGCCAAAGTGGTTCAAATCACTTTGCTGCCTTTCACTCTTTCCTTTCACGTTCTTCAGTTGTTTATACTTTGGTGTTACCCGACATTCGTCTTTCAGGTTAGGGGAAGGCCACAGAAAAAATCTTATTCAGGTAACTCACCCTGACCGGGTTGGAACTCGGGACCTCTTGAACGTGAGGCAGACGCGCTACCGCCACGCTATGGAGGCGGGCTTATTTTGTTAAGAATGGAGAATTTGGGGGGACTGCCGAACCCGAAAGAGTATACATGTCCTTCAGATTCAGCAGGCACAGCAAATTATGGGTCATCGCTGTCTTATATAACCATTTGGAACCATTCTGTCCATAACGTCCTCAGTCCACAATCGAAATATACCGTGTTCCAATCCCCTTAGGCTGCAGACCCAACTGCGTATCCCACATACGATAGTTCTTACTTGTCTCACATAGTTTGTCAACCTAAGATTCCACGTTAGGTCCAAAATCATTTAAATATGATACTCACGTATAAAAGCGCATCGTCTGCCATGTACCGGAAGAGCCAATATAGCCTTTGGGGCCGAGCGCTATAGCCAATACAGGGCACGAGTACAAGCTATGGAGTATTAAAGATAACACAAGTGAGGTATTTGCTAACATATGGCTTCTGATATTATCACATTATTAAAGTAAAATAAACAAAGACGAATTGCGGGAAGGTTAATAAACAATGATAGTGTATTTTATAATTGCGGAGAAACAGAATATAGCTGTAATGATTGGAAGGATAAACAACAATCTGTAGTTCGTATTCCTTGTAGTTTAAGGAAAAAAGAAATGTACAGAAAGTATAGAATGCGGGACATATAAGATGTTTTAGCATAGATTAATAACTCGAACCAACTATAGATAGAGTTACATTTAAAATAACGTAGGAACAAAATAAGAAATGTGCAAGTAGAATGAAAAGGTATAGAATAAAAGACAAAACTATACTGGAAACAAATAGCTGAAGGGAAAGAAGGAAATTGCTACACAATCAGAAGGAGATATTAATGGTGCATTCTCAGAACAAAGAGTAATGATTTCCGCACGAATTACTTCCAAACCAAATGAATTACAAGACATTCAATGTGCACGTTGCATTGATGACCTCGGAACCTAGACAATAGTACCATAGATGGATCAGAAACTTCAAATATATAGCAGTTAGTGTAGATTTAAAGCTAACATGGGAAAACCAATTAAAATAATTGCAGAAAATGTGCAAGAAAGACTAACAGTGCTTTAAAGAAGGACAGGCAGCAAATATGGCTACTCCAAAGGCATCCTATATATAACAAATTGTGTATAAAAATATAACAATTTCTAACTTAAAACTTCACTTATGTTATGATATTTTTCTTATAAATTGATGTTATAACAACAACATATTAACATCTAGCGTTCGTAAAGGTGACAACAGCTTTGCTTCCGGTTTAGGGTATGTAAACAATTTACATGAAACTGCGATCCCGGACAATTTATAAGAAAAGTATCATCAATTCTTATAAGTTAAGTGAAGTTTTAAGCTACAGATGGTTATATTTGTATACATTTGTATGCTTCATTGTTAATAGTTTCATATTATGGGTTTATATAAATTGGGTATAAACGTATCTGACACAAACGAAATTCGCACAGCCAATAAAAAGTTTCCTGGACATATCTATATAGATAAAAAAAATCGAATTTTACTTATTCTGCAATTGGGGATCACGTTTATGTATTACACACTTACAATTAAGTTAATCAATTTAAAGCTTTCTGCTAAACAATAAATGTAGTCTTTTACTTTGGTATATATATTATATAAAGATTCTGGTTTTCCGAGAGTACTGGCCTCCTAATTACATTCTCTTTGCATGGTCAAAACATAAAATGCGAATACCTACTTCCCACTTGAGAAACGTGTAAGTAATGGAAAAGTCAAACACCTAACTAGGAATATCTCGGAAATGGACAACTATATCAAATTAGCATAAATTTTGTGGTTTATTTGGAGCTGTATGTTTTAATTATTGAGATTGTGTGTATCATTTAAGATTTACCCGTTATATAAACATTGTCTCACATGAATAGTACTTCAGATTATTCATGAACATATCTTTAAAATTACGTATTTTAATACGCTTTTGAAATGTAAACATTCTTTGAAAACTTTTCCATCCAAACAATAATTTGCGAGGAGAGATTTTTTTGAATTGTTGTGAGCCGCATTTTGGGAAACACGTTGAACATGAGCGCCGAAAATGCCTTTTCCTTTTTGAGAGCTACTGATAGACAGACTGTTCTGTGAAAGACACACACAAACCCAATACATGGACCTAATAATTATTTGGGGGACTTTGAAGTGTGTAATCCTAGTTAAATCTGGCATCCAATTTTTGTGTAGAATTCCTTACCACTTGTGTCTACTATCTACGTGATAAAGAAAGTAAACCTGATTACAATCATGCAGTGTCATGAACAATATCTTAATTTCAGCAATACTTATTTCCAATCCACATAAATGACCTGAAAATGTTGCAGTCCGGCCTCACCTTCAGTTGCAATTTGGTTCTTAGACTTACACGGAAAATCTGATACGTTCACTTAACACAATTGCATTGTGATTATTTCTGACACCTGTATACCTTAACACTGTTGCTCACTCTTTGACATAACGAATGACAATGGAAAGTTGGGATAATTTTGCTGCATCCAACATTTCTTCTAGCATTCACTAAATAGTTATTTATGGGGCTTGACATTTATGTTGAGGATTATTTGAGAGTGAAAACTTTAACGTCCGAGACATTAATCATTAAACCTGGCTAACCCAATACGTAATTTTATCCACAAAAAAGCCAACAATCTACTTGAATTTATAAGCTTTTCTTTATCTTTATTGCGTCTACTGAAGGGTAGAGAATAATCCAAATAAAAGAACATCCTAGAATCACTTCAGATCCAACTCACAATTCCAACGTTAGAGGTGCCAAACTATTTCTCTTTTCCATTTAAGGTATTTATGAAACAGTAATCGGAAGAAAAAGTCTGCAACAGTAAGGATTATTACTGAAAACTAACTTGAAATTGCGCTTATTCATCATTTGTAAAGCAAACAAGATCTTCGTGCTGTATTTTGATATTTAGTTGACATTTCACATATTAGTTGCTCTTTTCTAACATTATGTATTTATTATTTGTTTGTTACCTTCTAAATAAATATAGATGAAAGGCAATTGCCCTCTTGGCTAGAATCTCCCAATGATTCAAAATCACTTTATCAAGTTTACTCTTTGCTTCCGCGAACTTGTATTGTTTTTGTAAATTGGATTTTGATTATGTTTTAACAACTTTGATATCACTCAGAGCTTGTGCCTGATTGGCTACATTTTTAAACTTCTGTATTTCAGACTTTGTTTCTGTTATTCCTTTCTTTCTTCATTTCTTTCTTTCTTTCTTCCTTTCTTTCTTTCTTTTCTTTCTTTCTTTCTTTCTTTCCTTCTTTCTTTCTTTCTTTCTTTTTTCTTTCTTTCTTTCTTTCTTTCTTTCTTTCTTTCTTTCTTTCTTTCCTTCCTTCCTTTTTTATTTCTTTCTTTCCTTTCCTTTCTTCTTTCAAAATCTCTTTCTGTGTTTCTATCTTTCCCTCCTTCATCTTAACGGCAGTGAGATTATTTTGGAAATAGATATTTGCTTTTAAACCTTCGCAAGAGACGAATCAGGATTTTATGAAAAGAAAAATAACAAAAATGTTCCGGAAAAGTTTGTATTATGATAATTTTGAGTGTGTTTTTTTATAGGACACAACTTTAGACTCAGCTAGCTATTCAAACGACATAAAAGCATAATTTTGTTGTTGTTTGTTTATAGTGATGATGCAGTTATCAGAAGAAAAATATCTGGAATAATAGGACATATTACTTAAAACGGATTCTAGACTGTGCTATTTCACCATTGGTAACCGGAACAAGATCATCACAGTAAATTTTAGTTTTGAAATTACATCCCACATTTTGTTTGCAGTTTGTTGTTTGCGTTATGCAAATTATGTATATTTTTACTTTAATTATTTATTTACCACCTTATGTGTTTAGTTACTTGCTATCTCCCCAGATACAATTAACTGAAACGCAATCAATTCACTTTGCTATGAGCCCAAAATGATACAAAGTTCTTTGTATTTTTTAATCTTTTCTTTCGCGGTATTCAACTGTTTCAGCTCGCAATGCTATGGTACCAGTAAGACGAAGGGTAACCAGGTAGAATTTACAGTGTTCCAAACAAATCAAACTTTCGTCATTTTTCACTTTGCTCCTTCTTATTCTTCGTCTTCTTTTTTCCTTTTTAGACTTTTACCTACATATTTAGGCACAATTCAGACGCACCATGACAAATTTAAGTCGTATAGAAGCAGATGAATTAGTGGTAGGAAGAGAAAATCTGAGGGAATAGGGAATAGTTCTCACAACTAACTCTAGATGGCCCTACTTCGCTATTTTCAAACGAAACGGGATATTCGCCGTAAACTTCTATATTTACTTGACATTTGACATTTTGGTTGCGGTTTATTTTTAGTTTATGCAACAAAATTTAGTTATATATTATCTGTTTTTTTCTTGTGTATGATCATGATGCTGTCATGACAAGGAACAATCTGGAGGTAGAGAAAGCAGTACTCAAAATTAAATATAGTCGGCGCCACTTCGCCGAAAACAAAACAAGATCATCGCCGTAAATCTTAATATTAAATTGACAGTCGACACTTTGGCTGCTATTCATTGTCCACGCTATGCAACATTTTATTTCATTCTATTTGTTTTCTGCCGAGATAGAACTAAGTTAAACGCAATCAAACCTCTTTGTTCGGCGCCAAAACGGTCAAATCTCTTTGTCGCACTTTACTCTTTACGCTCTTTAACTGTTTATACTCATACTGCCCTGGCGGCAGTAACACGAACTGTTTAACTCGTAGAATTTACAGTGCCATAAGCCAAACGAATAATCGATTTTATTTTTATTTCCCTTTGTCTTCTTCCTCCTTATTGGTCCTCTTAACCTTCATATTTAAAAATAATTTAAAATTTTAATGTTATTTTATGCTAAATTAAACACCGTTTCTCAATTTTGCTTAAAACATTTACATTCTCATGTAGAATAAAAGTTACAGATATGTGTTAGAAATACAACCTGCGCATTACTCTTCTACATTAGCCTTCAGTTTTTTTCTTCTAATGTTTCCCTGTTTGCCTTTAAATTCGATCTTTGGGAATATTTATAATAATTCTTTATCATTCACAGTTTTTCCTGATTTCCTCTTCTTTTGCCGTTGTTTCTCCTGTTTCTTTCTTTTCTTCTCTTGGGGTTAACACTTCAGCAATATTCCAGATTCTGTATTTTTATCTCCAATACGATTATCAGGATTCAAATGTTTAAGCACATATTTCAAATAACAATGGAAGTTGAAAGGTACTAAACGCAGGCAAAAAGTTAAACAGGTGCTATTTCACTCAACTAATTTAAAAAATCCTCTTTCTTTAATACTAGAATATTGAACAACAAACCCCAACAAAAGATAATGATGATAATAATAATGATGATGATGATAATAATAATAATAATAATAATAATAATAATAATAATAATAATAATAATAATAATAATAATAATAATAATAATAATAATAATAATAATAATAATAATAATAATAATAATAATATAATAATAATAATAATAATAATAATAATAATAATAATAATAATAATAATAATAATAATAATAATAATAATAATAATAATAATAATAATAATAATAATAATAATAATAATAATAATAATAATAATAATAATAATAATAATAATAATAATAATAATAATAATAATAATAATAATAATAATAATAATAATAATAATAATAATAATAATAATAATAATAATAATAATAATAATAATAATAATAATAATAATAATAATAATAATAATAATAATAATAATAATAATAATAATAATAATAATAATAATAATAATAATAATAATGATAATAATAATGATAATGATAATGATAATGATAATGATAATAATAATAATAATAATAATAATAATAATAATAATAATAATAATAATAATAATAATAATAATAATAATAATAATAATAATAATAATAATAATAATAATAATAATAATAATAATAATAATAAAGATGATGATGACGATGACGATGATAATGATGATGTGAATGATAATTGGCATAGTCATACTCATAGTCATAGTCATATTCATCAAAATCATAATCATAATCACCATCGCCATCACCATAAACCGACCGACCAAAGTGCTGGCTGGTTGTATAAGGCCAGAAGGTTATAGCTGCGTGCCCACCCGTTAAGGGTTTTACAGCAGGTAGAGTTCCTCTTTTCGTGATGTTGTAGGATCGGTTGTGGGTTTTGCGTTAGAAATTATTTCGAGTTAACAAATTTGATGTACCTCAGGTTGTGTGAATGGATGCAAAAGCTTGCACTCTGGTGTTCTACTTCTTAATTTGTTTTAAATTGTTGTAGCTGCCGAGTTCAAATTTTGGTCAGGATGAGTCTTCCAAATAGGTTTCTTGTGGGATTTCCCTTTATCCTGAAAGTTGGGTTTCAGCTCGCTGTAAACTTTATGGGCCCTAGGCTCATTTCAGCATCAGTTTATCCATTTCATTTATTGTACAATAGGATCTGAGATGGGAGAAAATGAACTAAAATATTAGGAGTAAGATAATATCTGCATACCTTGATTAATATCAATTAGATGGCGAAATAAATATATTTATAAAAGGTGTGAAACAGGTAGAGTGATGTTCAGATGCAGCTCGACGGATTCTAAAATACTTATCGATGATTTTGAAGTGCGTTTAAATGCAACAGTCCTTCATATTAGACAGACATGAGTTCTTTTAAGCAGAAATTTGTTACCGTCATTGGTTCTGCAATATTTGAACTCAAGAGATTTCAGAATATTATGCATATAAGATACAGAAGCCTTATATTCTATTTCCCCCCTCATAAGTTGGCCTGCCTTTTGGCAGTTGAATAATTATTCACCCTTGTCATATAAATCATAAATTGTTCTACGTAAAACGCACTTTTGAAAATTGTTTAAGTTGGTAGCACGTTTTTCAGCTGCTCGATGTTTCCCTGGAGATCTAAATATGAAAACTTCACCTACTTGGTAAACTGTTTGTCTTCTTTAATAACGTTCGTCATAGAATGAGCACTCACGTGACAAGCTTGTAACATTAATTCTCGACTTCCAGCGAAATTTGTACTTTCGAGGACGTCTAATTGACTCCTGTTTGTAAAAGGAATACACATTAATAAGGATATTTTAGACTGCTTATGTAAACTCTTATGAGTTGTTTGACTGTTACTACTAGACGCACCAGTACTAGGCCTAGTAAGTGGTATATATATACATATATATATATATATATATATACTTACTTTGAAAAGCTTGTGTGTACTCTTAAAACATCACCAGTTTACTGAAACCAGGATACAAAATATTCTGTTTTGGAGTGTTTGTGATAACCGAATTAGTTCTTATGGAAAAAAATATTGTAAAAGTTTTCCACAAACGCTTAGATTCTGTAAATTCTGAACGTCTTTAAGCTGTAGGATTTTTATATAAACCTATACCTAACTCACGATTCAAACGATAAGTGTGCGTAATTACTTTTGTTATTTGGGTTTGGTGGTGAAGTTGGAATCAGAGGAGAAGATCTGGAAGAATAAAGAATATTACAGAAAGCTAATTCAGGAGTGTTCCTCTTCAATATTAGTAACGAAAAATCATCGAAGTAAATTTTGTATTAAACGCTAAGCGATATTTTGTAAGCTGTTAATTTTTATGTTGTTCAATTTTAAGTTTCTTCTTATTTATTTGTTCTCTTGTTTATTCCATTATCTCCTGAGACTGGTATAAGTGAAACACAAACAGAGCTCTTTGCTACGACGGGCCCAAATGACCTCGTTGTCGACGGGCCCTAAAACCCACTAATCCGATCCAATACAATCTTTGCTACGAGCCCCAAATGATAAAAAGCTCTTTCCCCTTTTTTAGAATATACTTTCGCAATATTTAAATGTTTCTGGCGGCAACAGATTGGCGCCAATTAGACGAACCATTTAGCTCGGAGAATATGCACTGCAACAAACTGAACAATTTTTGGGACTTGTTTTCACGTTACTTCATCTTATTCTTCTTCTCCTTCTCCTCCTCATCCTCCCCCCCCCTTATTCGAACTTTAACATACCCATTTAAGTACAACTTATAACTATCATCATACGGTTTAGGTAGTAATTAAGCCGTAGTCAGCAGAGGCAATCTAAAGAAATATGGAATAATACTCAAGACCTTCTAGAAGCCCTACTACGCAATCGTTAAGCCAAACAAGGTAATCGGTGCAAGAGGTCCTGAGTTCGAATCTCGGTCAGGGTGAGTTACCTGGATAAGGCTTTTCCGGGGATTTCCCTTATCCTGAAAGGCGAATGTCGGGTAATTCAAATCTCTTTGGGGCCCTGGGCTCATTTGGACATCATTTCACCCATTCATCGTCTGATATGACATAACGTTGGAGGACGTAAAACTACAAAAAAAAAAAAAAAAAAAAACATCGGTGCGAACTTCTATATTTACGTGAAATTTTACATGTAGCTTGCTGTTTATTTTTAGCAAATGCATCACCTTACCTTTATTTATTGTTCATTTGTTGTATTTTATTTATGGTCGTGATGCTGTCATCAGAGGAAACATTCTGCAGGAACAGGGAGTATTACTCAAACTTACACTAAAGGGCGCTACTTCGCCATCCTAAACAAAACAAGATCAACGCGGGAAATCTTGATGTTTAACTGACAATCGAAAATCTGCTTGCTGTTCTTTGTTCACGCTATAAAATATTTTATTTCATTCTATTTATTTGTAATCTCCCGAGATAGAAGTAAGTGAAACGCAATTCTAACCTCTTTATACGGCTCCAAAATGCTTCAAATCTCTTTGTGCTTCTTTAAAATATTTCCTATCGTGATTTTCAATAAATTTACTAATAATGCAATGCCGCTAATAAGACAAATTGTTTTTCTCTTATAACTCGCAGTGCTAAAAACCAAACGCACTTTATGTGCTATTCTGATTTTTCTTCTTCACTTTCCTACCTATACGTATTTCACATTTATATTTGTACACATTTTAAAACTACCGTGATAATTGTAAACAGTAGTGAAGGAGATGAAACAGTAATCAGAGGAGAAAATCTGAGATAATAAGGAATAATACTGCAAAATATTTCTAGAGGGCGCCAATTCTCCATTCCTAAAGGAATCCATATCATAACAGTAAGATCTGATATTTAATTTACATTCCATTTTTGGTTGCTTTTCTTTGTTTATGCAATTCAGTATTCTTATTTATTTGTGCATTTATTTACTTATTTATTTATCTATTCATTTATTTATATGTATTTATTTGGTGTTATTTCAATATTATTTTATCCATTTCATTGACTGAACCTTACGATCTCATATGGGACAAAATGAACGATTATTTCTGCATAACTTGATTAACATCAAGTAGAGAGAGAAATGAATATATTTTAAAATGGTGAAAAGGGTACAGTGATGTTCAAATGCAGCTTCACAGATTCTAATATACATATCGATGATATTGAAGTGTGTTTAATTGAAACAGCCCCTCACGTTAGAGAGACATCATTAGAAACAGAGAAAAAAAAACTTACCCGAAATAAATGTTCGTTATTTTACAAACTTTAATTATATGATAATATCAAAATTCACATTTTAGACAATACCTCGCTGCTGTTATCTTTATCCTCTTTTATCCTCATCTTGTATTCTAAAATACAAGTTCCTCATTTTTCTTTCGCGATATTCAATTGTTTCTACTCGAAATGCAATGGGGCCAATAAGGCGAAGCGGTCACTTCGTAGAATTTACAGTGCTCAAAAATAAACATATTTCTGCATATGTTTCACCTTACCTCTTATTACTTCTCGTTTTCCTTTTCTCCTTTTTCGACTTTTATAAATATATATTTAGTTACAACTCAAAAGTATCATGATAAAGTCAGGCAGTATAGAAGCAGATGTAGTAGTGGTCGTAAGAGAAAATCTGAGAGAATAGGGAATAGTTCTCAGAATTAACTCTAGATAGCGCTGCCTCGCTATTCTTAAACGTAACAAGATCTTCGCGGTAAAATTTTATATTTACTTGATATTTGACGTTTTGTTTGCTGTTTATTTTTAGGTAATGCTTCATCATATATTTATATATGATTTGTTTGTTGTTTCTTGTTTATGGTCACGATGCTGTCATGAGAAGAAACCATCTGGGGGTACAGGGAGTAGTGCTCAAAATTAAATCTAGTGGGCGCTACCTCGCCATTCGTAAACAAAACAAGATCATCGCGGTAAATTTTAATATTAAATTGACAGTCGACACTCTGGCTGCTGTTCATTGTTCACGGTATGCCACATTTTATTTCGTTCTACTTATTTGTTGTCTCCGAATATAGAACTAGGTGAAACGCCGCTTTGTTTGGCGCCGAAGTGGTTCAGATACCTTTGCCACCTTTTACTCTTTCCTTTCATGTTCTTCAACTGTTTATAGAGCGAACTGTTTATACTCATAATGCAATGGCGCCAATAAGACGAAATGTTTAGATCGTAGAATTAGCAGTGCTACAAAACAAACGAATTTTCAATGCTTCTAGTCTTTAGTCCCTTGTCATTTTGTTACCGGTTTATTTTTATTCTATGCAATACCGTACATTTATATATTATTAGTATTGTCACCCGAACAGCGGAATTCGTGATAGAACCAGCTGGCAGGTAGGGCCATACAGGTGAATCCAGGCCACGGCTACACATTTATCTCGTGTCACTAATTGAGAGGATGATTAGAAGAGCGGCACGAGCCCTGTACCGTCTCTTTCCCCTTCCCCGACGTCTGGAACATCTGCTATGATTTTCCGAACCGCGAAGCTTCCAGAAACAGCGATCTTACTTTATAAGGCAGCAGTGGACGAGTCAGTGCAGTTCTTGGCAAACAGCCACGTGGAGCGCTGGGCTAGTGAACGGACTGGAATACTGTGTACGTGTATCAGAGGAGTTGTACATAATTGTGAGTGTAGAGTGGACTTGTGACAGACGAACTGCCGAATTTTAATTGTGTGCGCTACGTAATTCCGTGTAATCGGCAAGTGTTCCAAATGTAACTTGGTGGAAACAAAGAACATTTTGAGTTTGTGCAATTGGACTTTTAAATTCACGAACCTACAAGGTCACAGTATATTGTTTCTTGTTTATGTTCATGACGCTATCATAAGAAGCAACAATCTAGAGGAACAGGGAGTGGTACTCAAAGTTCAATCACGTTAGCGCTACCTCGCCATTCCTAAACAAAACAAGATCATCGCGGTAAATCCTGATATTCAATTGACATTCCAAGTTTTGACTGCTGCTCATTGTTCACGCTATGCAACATTTTATTTAATTCTATTTATTAGTTTCATCCCGCGATAGTTCTGGAATTAATTAAACTAATTTGAAAGTGCGCTAATTCATTATTTGTAACACAAACAAGATCACCGCACTATACTTTGATATTTAGTAGACATTTGACATCTTTTTGTTTGCCCTTTTCTAACATTATGTATTTATTTTCACTTATTGTTATTTTATCTTCTAAATAAATATAGCTGAAAGACAAACAACCTCTTTGCTAAAGTTCCCAATGATTCAAATCTCTTTATCATGTTTACTCTTTCCTTCCGCAAACTTTTATTATTTTTGTCAATTGAATTTTATTATGTTTTAGCTATTTTGTTGTCATTCAGAGTTTGTGTGTGATTTGGTTCTTCTTTAAACATGTTTATTTCAGGTTTTATTTCTTGTATTGCTTTTGTCTTGCTTTCCATCTTTATTTCTTCCTTTATTTCTATCTTTCCTTCTTTCAACTTTTCTTTCTGCCTTCCTTTCCTTCCATCCTTCATCTTAAGGACAGTGAGATTATTTTGGATACAGATATTTGCTTTATATCTTTGTCCTAGACGAATTAGAGATTTTATCAAAGGAAAGATGGCAAAAGTGTTCTGGAAATGTTTAAGTTCGGAAAATCTTGAATGGAATCTTCTTTTTTCTGTAGAACTTCACCTTTAACCTAAATAACGGTTCAAACCACAGATATAAATATTTCTTTTTGTTTATAGTGATGACGCATTATTCGCTAGAAACAATCTGAAAAAGTCCGTAATTTTACTCAAAACTGATTCTAGATTATGCTACTTCAACATTGGTAAACGCAGCAAGTATATGGTAGTAAATATTGGCTTTTATATTACATCCGATATTTTTTTGCAGTTTGTTGTATATGTTATGGAAATTATGTATATTTTTACCTTATTTATTTACTACCTTAATTATTTATTTACTTATCTCGCGATATAGAAATAACTGAAGCGCGATCAATCCTCTTTGCTACGAACTCGAAGTGACTTAAAGTTCTTTGCATTTTTTCAATTGTTTCTTTCACAATATTTAATTGTTTCTACTCGCAATGCAATGTCCCCAGTAAGACGAATCGTTTAGCTCGTAGAATTGACAGTGTTCCAAAATAAACAAATTTCTGCTTTTGTTTCACATATCTTCTTCTTATTTCTCGTCTTCTTTTTCTCCTTTTTCGACTTTTTGACATACATATTTAAGTACAATACAAGAATATGATGATAAGTTTAGGCAGGATAGAAGTAGATGTAGCAGTGGTCAGATGAGAAAATCTGAGAGAATAGGGAATAGTTCTCAGAAGTAACTCTAGATGGCGCTATCTCGCTATTCCTTAACGGAAAAAAAATCTTCGCAATAAATGTTTATATTTACTTGATATTTGACATTTCGTTTGCGGTTTATTTTTATATTTGCTACA
>CM060950.1:287920458-287955458 GCA_030765055.1 Mantis religiosa
TTTGAAAAATTTTGATCGAAGTGAAATTTTTTTTTTTGAAAAAATGTGAAACATGCATCAGTGGCATTCGTTTGATAAGGCAAACACATCCCAGGGTTCGCTTCTGCTAATTTGTCCCTCTTTAAGAAGCAGCTTGCTCCGAAAGTGGTCGTTCGCCCATGTTCGATTTCGATTTCGATTTCTATTTCGATTTCGATTTTTATTTCGATTTCGATTTCCGATTTCGATTTCGATGGCGATTTCGATTTCGGATTTCGATTTCGATTTCACTTTCGATTTCGATTTCGAATTCGAATTCAACTTCGATTTCGATTTCGATTTCGATTTTTATTTCGATTTCTATTTCTATTTCGATTTCGATTTCGATATCGATTTAGATTTCGATGGCGCGTTGCACCGAGCCTAGAAGACGGCCTTTCTGGCCCTCGAGCGGCGAGGCCTCAACTGCCGGCATGGTTCCGAGACGAACTCCCGGGAACTTGGAAATTTTTCGCTCGGATTTGGACTTAGAAACATTTTAATCTAATTGAAAGAAATGTTTTTTGAAAAAGGTGATACATGCATCAGTGGCATTCGTAAAAATAATTTTTTAAGAACATGAAATATACATCAGACGCATTCTTTTAGAAAAGGAAACTCTTACCAAGCACAACTTTGGCAAATATCCCCGTATTTCAATAGCGCGTTGCACCAGACCTATTTCGATTTCGATTGCGATTTCGATTTCCGATTTCCATTTCGATTTCGATTTTTATTTTGATTTCGATTTCGATGGCGCGTTGCACCGAGCCTAGAAGACGGCCTTTCTGGCCCTCGAGCGGCGAGGCCTCAACTGCCGGCATGGTTGCGACACGAACTCCCGGGGAACTTGGAAATTTTTCGCTCGGAGTTGGACTTTGAAAAATTTTGATCGAAGTGAAAAAAATGTTTTTTTAAAAAATATGAAACATGCATCAGTGGCATTCGTAATTTCGATTTCGATTTCGATTGCGGTTGCGATTTCGATTCGATTTCTATATTTCGATTTCGATTTCCGATTATGATTTCGATTTCGATTTCTAATTCGATTTCGAATTCGATTTCGATTTCGATTTCAATTTCGATTTCGATTTTTATTTCGATTTCGATTTCGATTTAGATTTCCATTTCTGTTTCGATTTCCGATTTCGATTTCGATTTCGAATTCGTTTTCAATATTTCGATTTCGATTTCCGAATTCGATTTTGATTTCAATTTCGATTTCGATTTCTATTTCGAATTCGATTTCGAATTCGACTTCGATTTCGATTTCGATTTTTATTTCGATTTCGAATTCGATTTCTATTTCGATTTCGATTTTTATTTCGATTTCGATTTCGATTTCCGATTTCGATATCGATTTCGATTTCGATGGCGATTTCGATTTCGGTTCGATTTCGATTTCGAATTCCATTCCGGTATTTCGATTTCGATTTCGATTTCCGATTTCGATTTCGATTCCGATGGCGCGTTGCACCGAGCCTAGAAGACGGCCTTTCTGGCCCTCGAGCGGCGAGACCTCAACTGCCGGCATGGTTCCGAGACGAACTCCCGGGGAACTTGGAAATTTTTCGCTCGGGGTTGGACTTTGAAGAATTTTGATCGAAGTGACAAAAATGTTTTTTTAAAAAATGTGAAACATGCATCAGTGGCATTCGTAAAAATAATTTTTAAGAACATGAAATATACATCAGACGCATTCTTTTAGAAGGGGAAACTCTTACCAAGCACAACTTTGGCAAATATCCCCGTATTTCAATAGCGCGTTGCACCAGACCTATTTCGATTTCGATTTCGATATTTCCATTTCGAATACGATTTCGATTTCTGATTTCGATTTCGATTGCGATATCGATATCGATTGCGATTGCGATTTCGATTTCGATTGCGATTTCGATTTCGATTCGATTTCGATTTCGATATTTCGATTTGTATTTCGATTCCGATTTCCGATTTCGATTTCGATTTCGAATTCGATTTCGATGTCTATTTCTTTCGATTTCGAATTCGATTTCGATTTCGATTTTTATTTCGATTTCGATTTCTGATTTCGATTTCGATGGCGATTTCGATTTCGATTTTGATTCGATTTCGATTTCTATTTCGATTTCGATATTTCGATTTCGATTTCGGATTTCGATTTCGATTACGAATTGGATTTCGAATTCTATTTCGATTTCGATTTCAATTTTTATTTCGATTTCGATTTCGATTGCTATTTCGATTTCGATTTCGATGTCGATTTCGATTTCCGATTTCGATTTCGGTTTCGATTTCGATTTCGATGGTGATTTCGATTTCGATTCGATTTCGAATTCGATTTCTATTTCGATATTTCGATTTCAATTTCCGATTTCGATTTTTCGATTTTGAATTCAATTTCGATTTCGATATTTCGATTTCGATTTCCGATTTCGAATTCGATATCGATTTCGATTTCCAATTCGATTTCGAATTTGATTTCGATTTCGAATTCAATTTCGATTTCGATATTTCGATTTCGATTTCGATTTCGATTTCCGATTTCGATTTCGCTTTCGATTTCGATTTCGAATTCGATTTCGAATACGATTTCGATTTCGATTTTTATTCGATTTTGATTTCTATTTCTATTTCTATTTCGATTTCGATTACGATTTCGATTTCGATTTCCGATTTAGATTTCGATTGCGATTTCGATTTCGAATTCGATTTCGATTTCTATTTCGATTTCGATTTTTATTTCGATTTCGATTTCCGATTTCGATTTCGATTGCGATTTCGATTTCGGATTTCGATTTCGATTTCACTTTCAATTTCGATTTCGAATTCGAATTCAACTTCGATTTCGATTTCGATTTCGATTTTTATTTCGATTTCGATTTCTATTTCTATTTCGATTTCGATTTCGATATCGATTTAGATTTCGATGGCGCGTTGCACCGAGCCTAGAAGACGGCCTTTCTGGCCCTCGAGCGGCGAGGCCTCAACTGCCGGCATGGTTCCGAGACGAACTCCCGGGGATCTTGGAAATTTTTCGCTCGGATTTGGACTTAGAAACATTTTAATCTAATTGAAAGAAATGTTTTTTGAAAAAGGTGATACATGCATCAGTGGCATTCGTAAAAATAATTTTTTAAGAACATGAAATATACATCAGACGCATTCTTTTAGAAAAGGAAACTCTTACCAAGCACAACTTTGGCAAATATCCCCGTATTTCAATAGCGCGTTGCACCAGACCTATTTCGATTTCGATTGCGATTTCGATTTCCGATTTCCATTTCGATTTCGATTTTTATTTTGATTTCGATTTCGATGGCGCGTTGCACCGAGCCTAGAAGACGGCCTTTCTGGCCCTCGAGCGGCGAGGCCTCAACTGCCGGCATGGTTGCGACATGAACTCCCGGGGAACTTGGAAATTTTTCGCTCGGAGTTGGACTTTGAAAAATTTTGATCGAAGTAAAAAAAAATGTTTTTTTAAAAAATATGAAACATGCATCAGTGGCATTCGTAATTTCGATTTCGATTTCGATTGCGGTTGCGATTTCGATTCGATTTCTATATTTCGATTTCGATTTCCGATTTTGATTTCGATTTCGATTTCTAATTCGATTTCGAATTCGATTTCGATTTCAATTTCGATTTCGATTTTTATTTCGATTTCGATTTAGATTTCCATTTCTGTTTCGATTTCCGATTTCGATTTCGATTTCTTTTTATTTCGATTTCGATTTCGATGGCGATTTCGATTTCGATTTCGATTCGATTTCGATTTCGAATTCGTTTTCAATATTTCGATTTCGATTTCCGAATTCGATTTTGATTTCAATTTCGATTTCGATTTCTATTTCGAATTCGATTTCGAATTCGACTTCGATTTCGATTTCGATTTTTATTTCGATTTCGAATTCGATTTCTATTTCGATTTCGATTTTTATTTCGATTTCGATTTCCGATTTCAATTTCGATTTCGATTACGATTTCGATTTCGGTTCGATTTCGATTTCGAATTCGATTCCGATATTTCGATTTCGATTTCGATTTCCGATTTTGATTTCGATTCCGATGGCGCGTTGCACCGAGCCTAGAAGACGGCCTTTCTGGCCCTCGAGCGGCGAGACCTCAACTGCCGGCATGGTTCCGAGACGAACTCCCGGGGAACTTGGAAATTTTTCGCTCGGGGTTGGACTTTGAAGAATTTTGATCGAAGTGACAAAAATGTTTTTTTAAAAAATGTGAAACATGCATCAGTGGCATTCGTAAAAATAATTTTTAAGAACATGAAATATACATCAGACGCATTCTTTTAGAAGGGGAAACTCTTACCAAGCACAACTTTGGCAAATATCCCCGTATTTCAATAGCGCGTTGCACCAGACCTATTTCGATTTCGATTTCGATATTTCCATTTCGAATACGATTTCGATTTCTGATTTCGATTTCGATTGCGATATCGATATCGATTGCGATTGCGATTTCGATTTCGATTGCGATTTCGATTTCGATTCGATTTCGATTTCGATATTTCGATTTGTATTTCGATTCCGATTTCCGATTTCGATTTCGATTTCGAATTCGATTTCGATGTCTATTTCTTTCGATTTCGAATTCGATTTCGATTTCGATTTTTATTTCGATTTCGATTTCGATTTCTGATTTCGATTTCGATGGCGATTTCGATTTCGATTTTGATTCGATTTCGATTTCTATTTCGATTTCGATATTTCGATTTCGATTTCGGATTTCGATTTCGATTACGAATTGGATTTCGAATTCTATTTCGATTTCGATTTCAATTTTTATTTCGATTTCGATTTCGATTGCTATTTCGATTTCGATTTCGATGTCGATTTCGATTTCCGATTTCGATTTCGGTTTCGATTTCGATTTCGATGGTGATTTCGATTTCGATTCGATTTCGAATTCGATTTCTATTTCGATATTTCGATTTCAATTTCCGATTTCGATTTTTCGATTTTGAATTCAATTTCGATTTCGATATTTCGATTTCGATTTCCGATTTCGATTTCGATATCGATTTCGATTTCCAATTCGATTTCGAATTTGATTTCGATTTCGAATTCAATTTCGATTTCGATATTTCGATTTCGATTTCGATTTCGATTTCCGATTTCGATTTCGCTTTCGATTTCGATTTCGAATTCGATTTCGAATACGATTTCGATTTTTATTCGATTTTGATTTCTATTTCTATTTCTATTTCGATTTCGATTACGATTTCGATTTCGATTTCCGATTTAGATTTCGATTGCGATTTCGATTTCGAATTCGATTTCGATTTCTATTTCGATTTCGATTTTTATTTCGATTTCCGATTTCGATTTCGATTGCGATTTCGATTTCGGATTTCGATTTCGATTTCACTTTCAATTTCGATTTCGAATTCGAATTCAACTTCGATTTCGATTTCGATTTCGATTTTTATTTCGATTTCGATTTCTATTTCTATTTCGATTTCGATATCGATTTAGATTTCGATGGCGCGTTGCACCGAGCCTAGAAGACGGCCTTTCTGGCCCTCGAGCGGCGAGGCCTCAACTGCCGGCATGGTTCCGAGACGAACTCCCGGGGATCTTGGAAATTTTTCGCTCGGATTTGGACTTAGAAACATTTTAATCTAATTGAAAGAAATGTTTTTTGAAAAAGGTGATACATGCATCAGTGGCATTCGTAAAAATAATTTTTTAAGAACATGAAATATACATCAGACGCATTCTTTTAGAAAAGGAAACTCTTACCAAGCACAACTTTGGCAAATATCCCCGTATTTCAATAGCGCGTTGCACCAGACCTATTTCGATTTCGATTGCGATTTCGATTTCCGATTTCCATTTCGATTTCGATTTTTATTTTGATTTCGATTTCGATGGCGCGTTGCACCGAGCCTAGAAGACGGCCTTTCTGGCCCTCGAGCGGCGAGGCCTCAACTGCCGGCATGGTTGCGACATGAACTCCCGGGGAACTTGGAAATTTTTCGCTCGGAGTTGGACTTTGAAAAATTTTGATCGAAGTGAAAAAAAATGTTTTTTTAAAAAATATGAAACATGCATCAGTGGCATTCGTAATTTCGATTTCGATTTCGATTGCGGTTGCGATTTCGATTCGATTTCTATATTTCGATTTCGATTTCCGATTTTGATTTCGATTTCGATTTCTAATTCGATTTCGAATTCGATTTCGATTTCAATTTCGATTTCGATTTTTATTTCGATTTCGATTTAGATTTCCATTTCTGTTTCGATTTCCGATTTCGATTTCGATTTCTTTTTATTTCGATTTCGATTTCGATGGCGATTTCGATTTCGATTTCGATTCGATTTCGATTTCGAATTCGTTTTCAATATTTCGATTTCGATTTCCGAATTCGATTTTGATTTCAATTTCGATTTCGATTTCTATTTCGAATTCGATTTCGAATTCGACTTCGATTTCGATTTCGATTTTTATTTCGATTTCGAATTCGATTTCTATTTCGATTTCGATTTTTATTTCGATTTCGATTTCCGATTTCAATTTCGATTTCGATTACGATTTCGATTTCGGTTCGATTTCGATTTCGAATTCGATTCCGATATTTCGATTTCGATTTCGATTTCCGATTTTGATTTCGATTCCGATGGCGCGTTGCACCGAGCCTAGAAGACGGCCTTTCTGGCCCTCGAGCGGCGAGACCTCAACTGCCGGCATGGTTCCGAGACGAACTCCCGGGGAACTTGGAAATTTTTCGCTCGGGGTTGGACTTTGAAGAATTTTGATCGAAGTGACAAAAATGTTTTTTTAAAAAATGTGAAACATGCATCAGTGGCATTCGTAAAAATAATTTTTAAGAACATGAAATATACATCAGACGCATTCTTTTAGAAGGGGAAACTCTTACCAAGCACAACTTTGGCAAATATCCCCGTATTTCAATAGCGCGTTGCACCAGACCTATTTCGATTTCGATTTCGATATTTCCATTTCGAATACGATTTCGATTTCTGATTTCGATTTCGATTGCGATATCGATATCGATTGCGATTGCGATTTCGATTTCGATTGCGATTTCGATTTCGATTCGATTTCGATTTCGATATTTCGATTTGTATTTCGATTCCGATTTCCGATTTCGATTTCGATTTCGAATTCGATTTCGATGTCTATTTCGAATTCGATTTCGAATTCGATTTCGATTTCGATTTTTATTTCGATTTCGATTTCGATTTCTTATTTCGATTTCGATTTCGATGGCGATTTCGATTTCGATTTTGATTCGATTTCGATTTCTATTTCGATTTCGATATTTCGATTTCGATTTCCGATTTCGATTTCGATTACGAATTGGATTTCGAATTCTATTTCGATTTCGATTTCAATTTTCATTTCGATTTCGATTTCGATTGCTATTTCGATTTCGATTTCGATGTCGATTTCGATTTCCGATTTCGATTTCGGTTTCGATTTCGATGGCGATTTCGATTTCGATTCGATTTCGAATTCGATTTCTATTTCGATATTTCGATTTCATTTCCGATTTCGATTTTTCGATTTTGAATTCAATTTCATTTCGATATTTCGATTTCGATTTCCGATTTCGATTTCGATTTCGATTTCCAATTCGATTACGAATTTGATTTCGATTTCGAATTCAATTTCGATTTCGATATTTCGATTTGGATTTCGATTTCGATTTCCGATTTCGATTTCGCTTTCGATTTCGATTTCGAATTCGATTTCGAATTCGATTTCGATTTTTATTCGAATTCGACATCGATTTCGATTTCTATTTCGATTTCGATTTCGATTACGATTTCGATTTCGATTTCCGATTAAGATTTCGATTGCGATTTCGATTTCGAATTCGATTTCGATTTCTATTTCGATTTCGATTTTTATTTCGATTTCGATTTCCGATTTCGATTTCGATGGCGATTTCGATTTCGGATTTCGATTTCGATTTCACTTTCAATTTCGATTTCGAATTCGAATTCAACTTCGATTTCGATTTCGATTTCGATTTTTATTTCGATTTCGATTTCTATTTCTATTTCGATTTCGATTTCGATATCGATTTAGAATTCGATGGCGCGTTGCACCGAGCCTAGAAGACGGCCTTTCTGGCCCTCGAGCGGCGAGGCCTCAACTGCCGGCATGGTTCCGAGACGAACTCCCGGGGAACTTGGAAATTTTTCGCTCGAATTTGGACTTAGAAACATTTTAATCTAATTGAAAGAAATGTTTTTTGAAAAAGGTGATACATGCATCAGTGGCATTCGTAAAAATAATTTTTTAAGAACATGAAATATACATCAGACGCATTCTTTTAGAAAAGGAAACTCTTACCAAGCACAACTTTGGCAAATATCCCCGTATTTCAATAGCGCGTTGCACCAGACCTATTTCGATTTCGATTGCGATTTCGATTTCCGATTTCCATTTCCATTTCGATTTTTATTTTGATTTCGATTTCGATGGCGCGTTGCACCGAGCCTAGAAGACGGCCTTTCTGGCCCTCGAGCGGCGAGGCCTCAACTGCCGGCATGGTTGCGAGACGAACTCCCGGTGAACTTGGAAATTTTTCGCTCGGAGTTGGACTTTGAAAAATTTTGATCGAAGTGAAAAAAATGTTTTTTTAAAAAATATGAAACATGCATCAGTGGCATTCGTAATTTCGATTTCGATTTCGATTGCGGTTGCGATTTCGATTCGATTTCTATATTTCGATTTCGATTTCCGATTTCGATTTTGATTTCGATTTCTAATTCGATTTCGAATTCGATTTCGATTTCCGATTTCAATTTCGATTTCTTTTTATTTCGATTTCGATTTCGATGGCGATTTCGATTTCGATTTCGATTCGATTTCAATTTCGATTTCGATTCGATTTCGATTTCGAATTCGTTTTCGATATTTCGATTTCGAATTCGATTTTGATTTCGATTTCGATTTCGATTTCTATTTCGAATTCGATTTCGAATTCGACTTCGATTTCGATTTCGATTTTTATTTCGATTTCGAATTCGATTTCTATTTCGATTTCGATTTTTATTTCGATTTCGATTTCCGATTTCGATTTCGATTTCAATTTCGATGGCGATTTCGATTTCGGTTCGATTTCGATTTCGAATTCGATTCCGATATTTCGATTTCGATTTCGATTTCCGATTTCGATTTCGATTCCGATGGCGCGTTGCACCGAGCCTAGAAGACGGCCTTTCTGGCCCTCGAGCGGCGAGACCTCAACTGCCGGCATGGTTCCGAAACGAACTCCCGGGGAACTTGGAAATTTTTCGCTCGGAGTTGGACTTTGAAAAATTTTGATCGAAGTGACAAAAATGTTTTTTTAAAAAATGTGAAACATGCATAAGTGGCATTCGTAAAAATAATTTTAGGAACATGAAATATACATCAGACGCATTCTTTTAGAAGGGGAAACTCTTACCAAGCACAACTTTGGCAAATATACCCGTATTTCAATACCGCGTTGCACCAGACCTATTTCGATTTCGATTTCGATATTTCGATTTCGAATACGATTTCGATTTCTGATTTCTATTTCGATTGCGATATCGATATCGATTGCGATTGCGATTTCGATTTCGATTGCGATTTCGATTTCGATTCGATTTCGATTTCGATATTTCGATTTGTATTTCGATTCCGATTTCCGATTTCGATTTCGAATTCGATTACGATTTCAATTTCGATTTCGATTTTTATTTCGATTTCGATTTAGATTTCCATTTCTGTTTCGATTTCCGATTTCGATTTCGATTTCTTTTTATTTCGATTTCGATTTCGATGGCGATTTCGATTTCGATTTCGATTCGATTTCGATTTCGAATTCGTTTTCAATATTTCGATTTCGATTTCCGAATTCGATTTTGATTTCAATTTCGATTTCGATTTCTATTTCGAATTCGATTTCGAATTCGACTTCGATTTCGATTTCGATTTTTATTTCGATTTCGAATTCGATTTCTATTTCGATTTCGATTTTTATTTCGATTTCGATTTCCGATTTCAATTTCGATTTCGATTACGATTTCGATTTCGGTTCGATTTCGATTTCGAATTCGATTCCGATATTTCGATTTCGATTTCGATTTCCGATTTTGATTTCGATTCCGATGGCGCGTTGCACCGAGCCTAGAAGACGGCCTTTCTGGCCCTCGAGCGGCGAGACCTCAACTGCCGGCATGGTTCCGAGACGAACTCCCGGGGAACTTGGAAATTTTTCGCTCGGGGTTGGACTTTGAAGAATTTTGATCGAAGTGACAAAAATGTTTTTTTAAAAAATGTGAAACATGCATCAGTGGCATTCGTAAAAATAATTTTTAAGAACATGAAATATACATCAGACGCATTCTTTTAGAAGGGGAAACTCTTACCAAGCACAACTTTGGCAAATATCCCCGTATTTCAATAGCGCGTTGCACCAGACCTATTTCGATTTCGATTTCGATATTTCCATTTCGAATACGATTTCGATTTCTGATTTCGATTTCGATTGCGATATCGATATCGATTGCGATTGCGATTTCGATTTCGATTGCGATTTCGATTTCGATTCGATTTCGATTTCGATATTTCGATTTGTATTTCGATTCCGATTTCCGATTTCGATTTCGATTTCGATTTCGAATTCGATTTCGATGTCTATTTCGAATTCGATTTCGAATTCGATTTCGATTTCGATTTTTATTTCGATTTCGATTTCGATTTCTTATTTCGATTTCGATTTCGATGGCGATTTCGATTTCGATTTTGATTCGATTTCGATTTCTATTTCGATTTCGATATTTCGATTTCGATTTCCGATTTCGATTTCGATTACGAATTGGATTTCGAATTCTATTTCGATTTCGATTTCAATTTTCATTTCGATTTCGATTTCGATTGCTATTTCGATTTCGATTTCGATGTCGATTTCGATTTCCGATTTCGATTTCGGTTTCGATTTCGATTTCGATGGCGATTTCGATTTCGATTCGATTTCGAATTCGATTTCTATTTCGATATTTCGATTTCATTTCCGATTTCGATTTTTCGATTTTGAATTCAATTTCATTTCGATATTTCGATTTTGATTTCCGATTTCGATTTCGATTTCGATTTCCAATTCGATTACGAATTTGATTTCGATTTCGAATTCAATTTCGATTTCGATATTTCGATTTGGATTTCGATTTCGATTTCCGATTTCGATTTCGCTTTCGATTTCGATTTCGAATTCGATTTCGAATTCGATTTCGATTTTTATTCGAATTCGATTTCGATTTCCGATTTCAATTTCGATTTCTTTTTATTTCGATTTCGATTTCGATGGCGATTTCGATTTCGATTTCGATTCGATTTCAATTTCGATTTCGATTCGATTTCGATTTCGAATTCGTTTTCGATATTTCGATTTCGAATTCGATTTTGATTTCGATTTCGATTTCGATTTCTATTTCGAATTCGATTTCGAATTCGACTTCGATTTCGATTTCGATTTTTATTTCGATTTCGAATTCCATTTCTATTTCGATTTCGATTTTTATTTCGATTTCGATTTCCGATTTCGATTTCGATTTCAATTTCGATGGCGATTTCGATTTCGGTTCGATTTCGATTTCGAATTCGATTCCGATATTTCGATTTCGATTTCGATTTCCGATTTCGATTTCGATTCCGATGGCGCGTTGCACCGAGCCTAGAAGACGGCCTTTCTGGCCCTCGAGCGGCGAGACCTCAACTGCCGGCATGGTTCCGAAACGAACTCCCGGGGAACTTGGAAATTTTTCGCTCGGAGTTGGACTTTGAAAAATTTTGATCGAAGTGACAAAAATGTTTTTTTAAAAAATGTGAAACATGCATAAGTGGCATTCGTAAAAATAATTTTAGGAACATGAAATATACATCAGACGCATTCTTTTAGAAGGGGAAACTCTTACCAAGCACAACTTTGGCAAATATACCCGTATTTCAATACCGCGTTGCACCAGACCTATTTCGATTTCGATTTCGATATTTCGATTTCGAATACGATTTCGATTTCTGATTTCTATTTCGATTGCGATATCGATATCGATTGCGATTGCGATTTCGATTTCGATTGCGATTTCGATTTCGATTCGATTTCGATTTCGATATTTCGATTTGTATTTCGATTCCGATTTCCGATTTCGATTTCGAATTCGATTACGATTTCAATTTCGATTTCGATTTTTATTTCGATTTCGATTTAGATTTCCATTTCTGTTTCGATTTCCGATTTCGATTTCGATTTCTTTTTATTTCGATTTCGATTTCGATGGCGATTTCGATTTCGATTTCGATTCGATTTCGATTTCGAATTCGTTTTCAATATTTCGATTTCGATTTCCGAATTCGATTTTGATTTCAATTTCGATTTCGATTTCTATTTCGAATTCGATTTCGAATTCGACTTCGATTTCGATTTCGATTTTTATTTCGATTTCGAATTCGATTTCTATTTCGATTTCGATTTTTATTTCGATTTCGATTTCCGATTTCAATTTCGATTTCGATTACGATTTCGATTTCGGTTCGATTTCGATTTCGAATTCGATTCCGATATTTCGATTTCGATTTCGATTTCCGATTTTGATTTCGATTCCGATGGCGCGTTGCACCGAGCCTAGAAGACGGCCTTTCTGGCCCTCGAGCGGCGAGACCTCAACTGCCGGCATGGTTCCGAGACGAACTCCCGGGGAACTTGGAAATTTTTCGCTCGGGGTTGGACTTTGAAGAATTTTGATCGAAGTGACAAAAATGTTTTTTTAAAAAATGTGAAACATGCATCAGTGGCATTCGTAAAAATAATTTTTAAGAACATGAAATATAGATCAGACGCATTCTTTTAGAAGGGGAAACTCTTACCAAGCACAACTTTGGCAAATATCCCCGTATTTCAATAGCGCGTTGCACCAGACCTATTTCGATTTCGATTTCGATATTTCCATTTCGAATACGATTTCGATTTCTGATTTCGATTTCGATTGCGATATCGATATCGATTGCGATTGCGATTTTGATTTCGATTGCGATTTCGATTTCGATTCGATTTCGATTTCGATATTTCGATTTGTATTTCGATTCCGATTTCCGATTTCGATTTCCATTTCGATTTCGAATTCGATTTCGATGTCTATTTCGAATTCGATTTCGAATTCGATTTCGATTTCGATTTTTATTTCGATTTCGATTTCGATTTCTTATTTCGATTTCGATTTCGATGGCGATTTCGATTTCGATTTTGATTCGATTTCGATTTCTATTTCGATTTCGATATTTCGATTTCGATTTCCGATTTCGATTTCGATTACGAATTGGATTTCGAATTCTATTTCGATTTCGATTTCAATTTTCATTTCGATTTCGATTTCGATTGCTATTTCGATTTCGATTTCGATGTCGATTTCGATTTCCGATTTCGATTTCGGTTTCGATTTCGATTTCGATGGCGATTTCGATTTCGATTCGATTTCGAATTCGATTTCTATTTCGATATTTCGATTTCATTTCCGATTTCGATTTTTCGATTTTGAATTCAATTTCATTTCGATATTTCGATTTTGATTTCCGATTTCGATTTCGATTTCGATTTCCAATTCGATTACGAATTTGATTTCGATTTCGAATTCAATTTCGATTTCGATATTTCGATTTGGATTTCGATTTCGATTTCCGATTTCGATTTCGCTTTCGATTTCGATTTCGAATTCGATTTCGAATTCGATTTCGATTTTTATTCGAATTCGACATCGATTTCGATTTCTATTTCGATTTCGATTTCGATTACGATTTCGATTTCGATTTCCGATTAAGATTTCGATTGCGATTTCGATTTCGAATTCGATTTCGATTTCTATTTCGATTTCGATTTTTATTTCGATTTCGATTTCCGATTTCGATTTCGATGGCGATTTCGATTTCGGATTTCGATTTCGATTTCACTTTCAATTTCGATTTCGAATTCGAATTCAACTTCGATTTCGATTTCGATTTCGATTTTTATTTCGATTTCGATTTCTATTTCTATTTCGATTTCGATTTCGATATCGATTTAGAATTCGATGGCGCGTTGCACCGAGCCTAGAAGACGGCCTTTCTGGCCCTCGAGCGGCGAGGCCTCAACTGCCGGCATGGTTCCGAGACGAACTCCCGGGGAACTTGGAAATTTTTCGCTCGAATTTGGACTTAGAAACATTTTAATCTAATTGAAAGAAATGTTTTTTGAAAAAGGTGATACATGCATCAGTGGCATTCGTAAAAATAATTTTTTAAGAACATGAAATATACATCAGACGCATTCTTTTAGAAAAGGAAACTCTTACCAAGCACAACTTTGGCAAATATCCCCGTATTTCAATAGCGCGTTGCACCAGACCTATTTCGATTTCGATTGCGATTTCGATTTCCGATTTCCATTTCCATTTCGATTTTTATTTTGATTTCGATTTCGATGGCGCGTTGCACCGAGCCTAGAAGACGGCCTTTCTGGCCCTCGAGCGGCGAGGCCTCAACTGCCGGCATGGTTGCGAGACGAACTCCCGGTGAACTTGGAAATTTTTCGCTCGGAGTTGGACTTTGAAAAATTTTGATCGAAGTGAAAAAAATGTTTTTTTAAAAAATATGAAACATGCATCAGTGGCATTCGTAATTTCGATTTCGATTTCGATTGCGGTTGCGATTTCGATTCGATTTCTATATTTCGATTTCGATTTCCGATTTCGATTTTGATTTCGATTTCTAATTCGATTTCGAATTCGATTTCGATTTCCGATTTCAATTTCGATTTCTTTTTATTTCGATTTCGATTTCGATGGCGATTTCGATTTCGATTTCGATTCGATTTCAATTTCGATTTCGATTCGATTTCGATTTCGAATTCGTTTTCGATATTTCGATTTCGAATTCGATTTTGATTTCGATTTCGATTTCGATTTCTATTTCGAATTCGATTTCGAATTCGACTTCGATTTCGATTTCGATTTTTATTTCGATTTCGAATTCGATTTCTATTTCGATTTCGATTTTTATTTCGATTTCGATTTCCGATTTCGATATCGATTTCAATTTCGATGGCTATTTCGATTTCGGTTCGATTTCGATTTCGAATTCGATTCCGATATTTCGATTTCGATTTCGATTTCCGATTTCGATTTCGATTCCGATGGCGCGTTGCACCGAGCCTAGAAGACGGCCTTTCTGGCCCTCGAGCGGCGAGACCTCAACTGCCGGCATGGTTCCGAAACGAACTCCCGGGGAACTTGGAAATTTTTCGCTCGGAGTTGGACTTTGAAAAATTTTGATCGAAGTGACAAAAATGTTTTTTTAAAAAATGTGAAACATGCATAAGTGGCATTCGTAAAAATAATTTTAGGAACATGAAATATACATCAGACGCATTCTTTTAGAAGGGGAAACTCTTACCAAGCACAACTTTGGCAAATATACCCGTATTTCAATACCGCGTTGCACCAGACCTATTTCGATTTCGATTTCGATATTTCGATTTCGAATACGATTTCGATTTCTGATTTCTATTTCGATTGCGATATCGATATCGATTGCGATTGCGATTTCGATTTCGATTGCGATTTCGATTTCGATTCGATTTCGATTTCGATATTTCGATTTGTATTTCGATTCCGATTTCCGATTTCGATTTCGAATTCGATTACGATGTCTATTTCGAATTCGATTTCGAATTCGATTTCGATTTCGATTTTTATTTCGATTTCGATTTCTGATTTCGATTTCGATGGCGATTTCGATTTCGATTTTGATTCGATTTCGATTTCTATTTCGATTTCGATATTTCGAGTTCGATTTCCGATTTCGATTTCGATTACGAAGTGGATTTCGAATTCTATTTCGATTTCGATTTCAATTTTTATTTCGATTTCGATTGCTATTTCGATTTCGATTTCGATGTCGATTTCGATTTCCGATTTCGATTTCGGTTTCGATTTCGATTTCGATGGCGATTTCGATTTCGATTCGATTTCGAATTCGATTTCTATTTCGATATTTCGATTTCAATTTCCGATTTCGATTTTTCGATTTTGAATTCAATTTCGATTTCGATATTTCGGTTTCGATTTCCGATTTCGATTTCGATATCGATTTCGATTTCCAATTCGATTTCGAATTTGATTACGATTTCGATTTCGATTTCAATTTCGATTTCGATATTTCGATTTGGATTTCGATTTCGATTTCCGATTTCGATTTCACTTTCATTTCGATTTCGAATTCGATTTCGATTTTTATTTCGATTTCGATATCGATTTCGATTTCTATTTCTATTTCTATTTCGATTTCTATTTCGATTACGATTTCGATTTCGATTTCCGATTTAGATTTCGATTTCGATTTCGATTGCAATTTCGATTTCGAATTCGATTTCGATTTCTATTTCGATTTCGATTTTTATTTCGATTTCGATTTCCGAATTCGATTTCGATGGCGATTTCGATTTCGGATTTCGATTTCGATTTCACTTGCGATTTCGATTTCGAATTCGAATTCAACTTCGATTTCGATTTCGATTTCGATCTTTATTTCGATTTCGATTTCTATTTCTATTTCGATTTCGATATCGATTTAGATTTCGATGGCGCGTTGCACCGAGCCTAGAAGACGGCCTTTCTGGCCCTCGAGCGGCGAGGCCTCAACTGCCGGCATGGTTCCGAGACGAACTCCCGGGGAACTTGGAAATTTTTCGCTCGGATTTGGACTTAGAAACATTTTGATCTAATTGAAAGAAATGTTTTTTGAAAAAGGTGATACATGCATCAGTGGCATTCGTAAAAATAATTTTTTAAGAACATGAAATATACATCAGACGCATTCTTTTAGAAAAGGAAACTCTTACCAAGCACAACTTTGGCAAATATCCCCGTAATTCAATAGCGCGTTGCACCAGACCTATTTCGATTTCGATTGCGATTTCGATTTCCGATTTCCATTTCGATTTCGATTTTTATTTTGATTTCGATTTTGATGGCGCGTTGCACCGAGCCTAGAAGACGGCCTTTCTGGCCCTCGAGCGGCGAGGCCTCAACTGCCGGCATGGTTGCGAGACGAACTCCCGGGGAACTTGGAAATTTTTCGCTCGGAGTTGGACTTTGAAAAATTTTGATCGAAGTGAAAAAAATGTTTTTTTAAAAAATATGAAACATGCATCAGTGGCATTCGTAATTTCGATTTCGATTTCGATTGCGGTTGCGATTTCGATTCGATTTCTATATTTCGATTTCGATTTCCGATTTCGATTCGATTTCGATTTCGATATTTCGATTTGTATTTCGATTCCGATTTCCGATTTCGATTTCGATTTCGAATTCGATTTCGATGTCTATTTCGAATTCGATTTCGAATTCGATTTCGATTTCGATTTTTATTTCGATTTCGATTTCTGATTTCGATTTCGATGGCGATTTCGATTTCGATTTTGATTCGATTTCGATTTCTATTTCGATTTCGATATTTCGATTTCGATTTCCGATTTCGATTTCGATTACGAATTGGATTTCGAAATCTATTTCGATTTCGATTTCAATTTTTATTTCGATTTCGATTGCTATTTCGATTTCGATTTCGATGTCGATTTCGATTTCCGATTTCGATTTCGGTTTCGATTTCGATTTCAATGGCGATTTCGATTTCGATTCGATTTCGATTTCGAATTCGATTTCTATTTCGATATTTCGATTTCAATTTCCGTTTTCGATTTTTCGATTTTGAATTCAATTTCGATTTCGATATTTCGATTTAGATTTCCGATTTCGATTTCGATATCGATTTCGATTTCCAATTCGATTTCGAATTTGATTTCGATTTCGATTTGGAGTTCAATTTCGATTTCGATATTTCGATTTGGATTTCGATTTCGATTTCCGATTTCGATTTCGCTTTCGATTTCGATTTCGAATTCGATTTCGATTTCGATTTTTATTTCGATTTCGATATCGATTTCGATTCCGATTTCTATTTCTATTTCTATTTCGATTTCGATTACGATTTCGATTTCGATTTCCGATTTAGATTTCGATTTCGATTTCGATTGCGATTTCGATTTCGAATTCGATTTCGATTTCGATTTTTATTTCGATTTCGATTTCCGATTTCGATTTCGATGGCGAGTTCGATTTCGGATTTCGATTTCGATTTCACTTTCGATTTCGATTTCGAATTCGAATTCAACTTCGATTTCGATTTCGATTTTTATTTCGATTTCGATTTCTATTTCGATTTCGATATCGATTTAGATTTCGATGGCGCGTTGCACCGAGCCTAGAAGACGGCCTTTCTGGCCCTCGAGCGGCGAGGCATTAACTGCCGGCATGGTTCCGAGACGAACTCCCGGGGAACTTGGAAATTTTTCGCTCGGATTTGGACTTAGAAACATTTTAATCTAATTGAAAGAAATGTGTTTTTGAAAAAGGTGATACATGCATCAGTGGCATTCGTAAAAATAATTTTTTAAGAACATGAAATATACATCAGACGCATTCTTTTAGAAAAGGAACTCTTACCAAGCACAACTTTGGCAAATATCCCCGTATTTCAATAGCGCGTTGCACCAGACCTATTTCGATTTCGATTGCGATTTCGATTTCCGATTTCCATTTCGATTTCGATTTTTATTTTGATTTCGATTTCGATGGCGCGTTGCACCGAGCCTAGAAGACGGCCTCTCTGGCCCTCGAGCGGAGAGGCCTCAACTGCCGGCATGGTTGCGAGACGAACTCCCGGGGAACTTGGAAATTTTTCGCTCGGAGTTGGACTCTGAAAAATTTTGATCGAAGTGAAAAAAATGTTTTTTTAAAAAATATGAAACATGCATCAGTGGCATTCGTAATTTCGATTTCGATTTCGATTGCGGTTGCGATTTCGATTCGATTTCTATATTTCGATTTCGATTTCCGATTTCAAATTCGATTTCTAATTCGATTTCGAATTCGATTTCGATTTCAATTTCGATTTCGATTTTTATTTCGATTTCGATTTCGATTTAGATTTCGATTTCTGTTTCGATTTCCGATTTCGATTTCTTTTTATTTCGATTTCGATTTCGATGGCGATTTCGATTTCGATTTCGATTCGATTTCGATTTGGAATTTGTTTTCGATATTTCGATTTCGATTTCGATTTCCACTTTCGATTTCGATTTCGAATTCGATTTCGATATCGATTTCGATTTCGATTTGTCGACGGGCCCTAAAACCCACTAATCCGATCCAATACAATCTTTGCTACGAGCCCCAAATGATAAAAAGCTCTTTCCCCTTTTTTAGAATATACTTTCGCAATATTTAAATGTTTCTGGCGGCAACAGATTGGCGCCTATTAGACGAACCATTTAGCTCGGAGAATATGCACTGCTACAAACTGAACAATTTTTGGGATTTGTTTTCACGTTACTTCATCTTATTCTTCTTCTCCTTCTCCTCCTCCTCATCCTCCCCCCCCTTATTCGAACTTTAACATACCCATTTAAGTACAACTTATAACTATCATCATACAGTTTAGGCAGTAATTAAGCCGCAGTCAGCAGAGGCAATCTAAGGCAAACAAATCCTAAGCTTCGCTTTTGCTAATTTGTCCCTCTTTAAGTAGCAGTTTGCTACGAAAGTGGTCGTTCTCCATGTACTTCGCGGCTGGACTTAGAAAAAATTTCGAAATTTTGCATAAATAATTTTTTTAAAAACATGAAGTATACATCAGAGGCATTCTTTTAGAAAGAGAAACTCATCCCAAGCACAATTTGGCAAATATCCCCGTATTTCGATGGCGTGTTGCACCGGACCTACAAGACGACAATTCCGGGTCTCGGGCGGTGAGGCCTCAACTGCCGGCATGGTTCCGAGACGAACTGCCGGCTGGACTTGGAAATTTTTCGCTCGGAGTTGGACCTTGAAATAAATTTTTCGCACCGAAAAAAACATTCTTTGATATATGTGAAACATGCATCATTGGTGTTCGTTTGATAAAGAAAACATCCTTAGCCTCGTTTTTGCTAATTTGTCCCTCTTTCATTAACCTTTTGCGCCGATTTGGACTTAGAAAAAGTTTCGAAATTTTCCAAATATAATTTTTTAAAACATGAAATATACATCAGAGGCATTATTTTAGAAAGGGAAACTCATCCCAAAATCAATTTTGGCAAATTTCCCGGTTTTTCGATGGCGCTTTGTAACGAGTCAAGAAGACGACCGTTCCGGCCCTCGGATGAAGCGGCCTCAACTGCCGGCATTGTTCCGAGATGAACTCCCGCCTGGACTTAGAATTTTTTCAGCGGAGTGTGACTTAGATAAATTTTGATCAAAGTGAAAAAATGTTCTTTGAAAAATGTGAAACATGCATCAATGGTATTCGTTTGATAAGGCAAACACATCCAAAGCTTCGCTTTTGCTAATTTGTCCCTCTTTAATTAGCAGTTTGCTCCGAAAGTGGTCGTTCCCCCATGTACTTCGCGGCTGGACTTAAAAAACTTTCGATATGTTGCAAAAATAATTTTTTTAAACACATGAAGTATACATCAGAGGCATTCTTTTAGAAAGGGAAATTTTGGCAAATTTCTCCGTTTTTCGATGGCACGTGGCACCGAGTCGAGAAGACGACCTTTCCGGCCCTCGGATGGCGAAGCCTCAACTGCCGGCATTGTTCCGAGATGAACTCCCGGCTGCACTTAGAAATGTTTCGGTCGGAATTGGACTTAGAAACATTTTAATCTAATTAAAAGAAATGTTTTTTGAAAAAGGTGATACATGCATCAATGTTATTGTTATGATAAGGCAAACACTTCCTAAGCTTCGCTTTTGGTAATTTGTCCCTCTTTAAGTAGCAGTTTGCTCTGAAAATGGTCATTCCCCCATGTACTCCGCGGCTGGACTTAGAAAAAGTTTCGATATTTTGCAAATTTAATTTTTTTAAAAACATGCAATATACATTAGAGGCATTATTATTATAAAGGGAAGCTCATCACAACCACAATTTTGGCAAATTTCTCAGTATTTCGATGGCGCGTTGCACCTGACCTATAAGACGACAATTCCGGCCCTCGGGCGGTGAGGCCTCAACTGTCGGCATGGTTCCAAGACGAACTGCCGGCTGGACTTGGAAATTTTTCGCTCGGAGTTGGACTTTGAAAAAAAAATATCCGACCGAAAAAAGCCTTTTTTGATAAATGTGAAGCATGCATCCTTGGTGTTCGTTTGATAAAGAAATTTGTCCCTCTTTCATTAACCTTTTGCGCCGATTTGGACTTAGAAAAAGTTTCGAAATTTTCCAAATATAATTTTTTAAAACATGAAATATACATCAGAGGCATTATTTTATAAAGGGAAACTCACCCCAAAAACAATTTTGGCAAATTTCCCCGTTTTTCGATGGCGCTTTGCAACGAGTCGAGAAGACGACCGTTCCGGCCCTCGGATGGCGAGGCCTAAACTGACGGCATTGTTCCGAGATGAACTCCCGCCTGGACTTAGAATTTTTTCAGTCGGAGTTGGACTTAGATAAATTTTGATCAAAGTGAAAAAATGTTCTTTGAAAAATGTGAAACATGCATCAATGGTATTCGTTTGATAAGGCAAACACATCCTAAGCTTCACTATTGCTAATTTGTCCCTCTTTAATTAGCAGTTTGCTCCGAAAGTGGTCGTTCCACCATGTACTTCGCGGCTGGACTTAGAAAAACTTTCCATATTTTGCAAAAATAATTTTTTTAAAAACATGAAGTATACATCAGAGGCATTCTTTTAGAAAGGGAAATTTTGGCAAATTTCTCCGTTTTTCGATGGCGCGTGGCACCGAGTCGAGAAGATGGCCTTTCCGGCCCTCGGATGGCGAGGCCTCAACTGCCGGCATGGTTCCGAGACGAACACTCGGCTGCACTTAGAAATTTTTCGGTCGGAGTTGGACTTACAAACATTTTAATCTAATTGAAAGAAATGTTTTTTGAACAATGTGATACATGCATCAATGTTATTCTTATGATAAGGCAAACACTTCCTAAGCTTCGCTTTTGGTAATTTGTCCCTCTTTAAGTAGCAGTTTGCTCTGAAAGTGGTCATTCCCCCATGTACTGCGCGGCTGGACTTAGAAAAAGCTTCGATATTTTGCAAATATAATTTTTTTAAAAACATGAGGCATTATTTTAGACAGGGAAACTCATCCCAAAAACAATTTTGGCAAATTTACCCGTTTTTCGATGGCGCGTTGCACCGAGTCGAGAAGACGACCCTTCCGGCCCTCGGGCGGCGAGGCCTCAACTGCCGGCATTGTTCCGAGACGAACTCCCGCCTGGACTTAGAATTTTTTCGGTCGGAGTTGGACTAAGATAAATTTTGATCCAAGTGAAAAAATGTTCTTCGAAATATGTGAAACATGCATCAGTGGTATTCGTTTGAAAAGGCAAACACATCTAAGCTTAGCTTTTGCTAATTTGTCCTTCTTTAAGTAGCAGTTTGCTCCGAAAGTGGTCGTTCCCTCATGTACTCCGCGGCTGGACTTAGAATAAGTTTCGATATTTTGCAAATATAATTTTTTTAATAACATGCAATATACATTAGAGGCATTATTATTAGAAAGGGAAGCTCATCACAACCACAATTTTGGCAAATTTCTCAGTATTTCGATGGCGCGTTGCACCAGACCTATAAGACGACAATTCCGGCCCTCGGGCGGTGAGGCCTCAACTGTCGGCATGGTTCCAAGACGAACTGCCGGCTGGACTTGGAAATTTTTCGCTCGGAGTTGGACTTAGAAAAAGTTTCGATATTTTGCAAATATAATTTTTTAAAACATGAAATATACATCAGAGGCATTATTTTAGAAAGGGAAACTCATCCCAAGAACAATTTTGGCAAATTTCCCCGTTTTTCGATGGCGCGTGGCACCGAGTCGAGAAGACGACTATTCCGGCCCTCGGATGGCGAGGCCTCAACTGCAAGCATGGTTGCGAGACGAACTCCCGGCTGCACTTAGAAATTTTTCGGTCGGAGTTGGACTAAAATAAATTTTGATCGAAGTCAAAAAATGTTCTTCGAAAAATGTGAAACATGCATCAATGTTATTCGTTTGATAAAGCAAACACATCCTAAGCTTCGCTTTTGCTAATTTGTCCTTGTTTAAGTAGCAGTTTACTCCGAAAGTGGTCGTTCCCCCATGTACTTCGCGGCTCGACTTAGAAAAATTTTCGATAATTTGCATAAATAATTTTTTTAAAAACATGAACATCAGAGGCATTCTTTTAGAAAGGGAAACTCATCCCAAGCACAATTTTGGCAAATTTCCCCATATTTCGATGGCGCGTTGCACCGGACCTACAAGACGACAATTCCGGGCCTCGGGCGGCGAGGCTTCAACTGCCGACATGGTTCCGAGACGAACTGCAGGCTGGACTTGGAAATTTTTCGCTCGGGGTTGGACCTTGAAAAAAAATTTTCGCACCGAAAAAAGCATTCTTTGATAAATGTGAAACATGGATCATTGGTGTTCGTTTGATAAAGAAAACATCCTTAGCCTCGTTTTTGCTAATTTGTCCCTCTTTCATTAACCTTTTGCGCCGATTTGGACTTAGAAAAAGTTTCGATATTTTGCAAATATAATTTTTTTAAAAACATGAAGTTTACATCAGAGGCATTCTTTTAGAAAGGGAAACTCATCCCAAGAACAATTTTGGCAAATTTCCCCGTTTTTCGATGGCGCGTTGCACCGAGTCGAGAAGACGACCTTTCCGGGTCTCGGATGGCGAGGCCTCAACAGCCGGCGTTGTTCCGAGATGAATTCCCGCCTGGACTTAGAAATTTTTCAGTCGGAGTTGGACTCAGATAAATTTTGATCGAACTGAAAAAATGTTTTTTGAAAAATGTGAAACATGCATCAATGGTATTCGTTTGATAAGGCAAACACATCCTTACCTTCCCTTTTGCTAATTTGTCCCTCTTTAAGTAGCAGTTTGCTCCGAAAGTGGTCATTCCCCCATGTACTCCGCGGTTGGACTTAGAAAAAGTTTCGATATTTTGCAAATATAATTTTTTAAAAACATGAAATATACATCAGAGGCATTATTTTAGAAAGGGAAACTCATCCCAAAAACAATTTTGGCAAATTTTCCCGTTTTTCTATGGCGCGTTGCACCGAGTCGAGAAGACGACCTTTTCGGGCCTCGGGTGGCGAGGCCTCAACTGCCGGCATATTTCCGAGACGAACTCCCACCTGGACTTAGAATTTTTCGGTCGGAGTTGGACTAAGATAAATTTTGATCGAAGTGAAAAAATGTTCTTCGAAAAATGTGGAACATGCATCAATGGTATTCGTTTGATAAGACAAAAACATCCTAAGCTTCGCTTTTGCTAATTTGTCCCTGTTTAAGTAGCAGTTTGCTCCGATAGAGGCCATTCCCCCATGAACTTCGCGGCTCGACTTAGAAAAATTTTCGATAATTTGCATAAATAATTTTTTCAAAAACATGAAGTATACATCAGAGGCATTCTTTTAGAAAGGGAAATTCATTCCAAGCACAATTTTGGCAAATTTCCCCATTTTTCGATGGTGCGTTGCACCGGACCTACAAGACGACAATTCCGGGCCTCGGGCGGCGAGGCTGCAACTGCCGGCATGGTTCCGAGACGAACTGCAGGCTGGAGTTGGAAATTTTTCGCTCGGAGTTGGACCTTGAAAAAAAATTTTCGCACCGAAAAAAGCATTCTTTGATAAATGTGAAACATACATCATTGGTGTTCGTTTGATAAAGAAAACATCCTTAGCCTCGTTTTTGCTAATTTGTCCCTCTTTAATTAACCTTTTGCGCCGATTTGGACTTAGAAAAGGTTTCGATATTTTGCAAATATAATTTTTTAAAACATGTAATATACATCAGAGGCATTATTTTAGAGAGGGAAACTCATCCCAAAATCAATTTTGGCAAATTTCCCCATTTTTCGATGGCGCGTTGCACCGAGTCGAGAAGACGACCTTTCCGGCCCTCGGAAGGCGAGGCCTCAACAGCCGTCATTGTTCCGAGATGAATTCCCGCCTGGACTTAGAAATTTTTCAGTCGGAGTTGGACTCAGATAAATTTTGATCGAACTGAAAAAATGTTTTTTGAAAAATGTGAAACATGCATCAATGGAATTCGTTTGATAAGGCAACCACATCCTTACCTTCCCTTTTGCTAATTTGTCCCTCTTTAAGTAGCAGTTTGCTCCGAAATTGGTCATTCCCCCATGTACTCCGCGGTTGGACTTAGCAAAAGTTTCGATATTTTGCAAATATAATTTTTTAAAAACATGAAATATACATCAGAGGCATTATTTTAGAAAGGGAAACTCATCCCAACAACAATTTTGGCAAATTTTCCCGTTTTTCTATGGCGCGTTGCACCGAGTCGAGAAGACGACCTTTCCGGGCCTCGGGTGGCGAGGCCTCAACTGCCGGCATATTTCCGAGACGAACTCCCGCCTGGACTTAGAATTTTTCGGTCGGAGTTGGACTAAGATAAATTTTGATCGAAGTGAAAAAATGTTCTTCGAAAAATGTGGAACATGCATCAATGGTAATCGTTTGATAAGACAAAAACATCCTAAGCTTCGCTTTTGCTAATTTGTCCCTGTTTAAGTAGCAGTTTGCTCCGATAGAGGCCATTCCCCCATGTACTTCGCGGCTCGACTTAGAAAAATTTTCGATAATTTGCATAAATAATTTTTTCAAAAACATGAAGTATACATCAGAGGCATTCTTTTAGAAAGGGAAACTCATCCCAAAAACAATTTTGGCAAATTTTCCCGTTTTTCTATGGCGCGTTGCACCGAGTCGAGAAGACGACCTTTCCGGGCCTCGGGTGGCGAGGCCTCAACTGCCAGCATATTTCCGAGACGAACTCCCGCCTGGACTTAGAATTTTTCGGTCGGAGTTGGACTAAGATAAATTTTGATCGAAGTGAAAAAATGTTCTTCGAAAAATGTGGAACATGCATCAATGGTATTCGTTTGATAAGACAAAAACATCCTAAGCTTCGCTTTTGCTAATTTGTCCCTGTTTAAGTAGCAGTTTGCTCCGATAGAGGCCATTCCCCCATGTACTTCGCGGCTCGACTTAGAAAAATTTTCGATAATTTGCATAAATAATTTTTTCAAAAACATGAAGTATACATCAGAGGCATTCTTTTAGAAAGGGAAACTCATCCCAAGCACAATTTTGGCAAATTTCCCCATTTTTCGATGGCGCGTTGCACCGGACCTACAAGACGACAATTCCGGGCCTCGGGCGGCGAGGCTTCAACTGCCGGCATGGTTCCGAGACGAACTGCAGGCTGGACTTGGAAATTTTTCGCTCGGAGTTGGACCTTGAAAAAAAAAATTCGCACCGAAAAAAGCATTCTTTGATAAATGTGAAACATACATCATTGGTGTTCGTTTGATAAAGAAAGCATCCTTAGCCTCGTTTTTGCTAATTTGTCCCTCTTTAATTAACCTTTTGCGCCGATTTGGACTTAGAAAAGGTTTCGATATTTTGCAAATATAATTTTTTAATACATGTAATATACATCAGAGGCATTATTTTAGAGAGGGAAACTCATCCGAAAATCAATTTTGGCAAATTTCCCCGTTTTTCGATGGCGCGTTGCACCGAGTCGAGAAGACGACCTTTCCGGCCCTCGGAAGGCGAGGCCTCAACAGCCGGCATTGTTCCGAGATGAATTCCCGCCTGGACTTAGAAATTTTTCAGTCGGAGTTGGACTCAGATAAATTTTGATCGAACTGAAAAAATGTTTTTTGAAAAATCTGAAACATGCATCAGTGGTATTCGTTTGATAAGGCAAATGCGACGATTTGGACTTAGAAAAAGGTTCGATATTTCGCAAAAATAACTTTTTTAAAAACATAAAATATACATTAGAGGCATTCTTTTAGAAAGGGAAACTCATCCCAAGAACAATTTTGGCAAATTTCCCCGTTTTTCGATGGCGCGTGGCACCGAGTCGAGAAGACGACCCTTCCGGCCCACGGATGGCGGGGCCTCAACTGCCGGCATGGTTGCGAGACGAACTCCCGGCTGCACTTAGAAATTGTTCGGTCGGATTTGGACTTAGATAAATTTTGATCGAAGTGAAAGAAATGTTTTTTGAAAAATGTGATACATGCAAAAATGGTATTCTTATGATAGGGCAAACACATCCTAAGCTTCGCTTTCGCTAATTTGTCCCTCTTTAAGTAGCAGTTTGCTCCGAAAGTGGTCGTTCCCCCATGTACTCCGCGGCTGGACTTAGAAAAAGTTTCGAAATTTTCCAAATATAATTTTTTAAAATATGAAATATACATCAGAGGCATTATTTTTGAAAGGGAAACTCATTCCAAAATCAATTTTGGCAAATTTCCCCGTTTTTCGATGGCGCGCTGCACCGGACCTACAAGACGACAACTCCGGGCCTCGAGTGGTGAGGCCTCAACTGCCGGCATGGTTCCGAGACGAACTGCCTCCTGGACTTGGAAATTTTTCGCTCGGAGTTGGACCTTGAAAAAAAATTTTCGCACCGAAAAAAGCATTCTTTGATAAATGTGAAACATACATCATTGGTGTTTGTTTGATAAAGAAAACATCCTTAGCCTCGTTTTTGCTAATTTGTCCCTCTTTAATTAACCTTTTGCGCCGATTTGGACTTAGAAAAGGTTTCGATATTTTGCAAATATAATTTTTTAAAACATGAAATATACGTCAGAGGCATTATTTTAGAGGAATACTCATCCCAAAGTCAATTTTGGCAAATTTCCCCGTTTTTCGATGGCGCGTTGCACCGAGTCGAGAAGACGACCTTTCCGGCCCTCGGATGGCTAGACTTTAACAGCCGGCATTGTTCCGAGATGAATTCCCGCCTGGACTTAGAAATTTTTCAGTCGGAGTTGGACTCAGTTAAATTTTGATCGAACTGAAAAAATGTTTTTTGAAAAATTTGAAAACATGCAGCAATGGTATTCGTTTGATAAGGCAAACACATCCAATTACAAAACATTCAATGTGCACATTGCATTAATGGCTTCGGAACCTAGACAACAGGACCACAAATGGAACAGAAACCACAAATATATAGCAGTTAGGGTAGAATCAGAGCTAACATGGGAAAACCAAATAAAACAATTGAAGAAGGTATACAGCAAATATTAAGAATGCCCAAAACATTGACAGGCAGCAAATGCGGCTACTCAAAAGGAACACTATGTATAACATATAAATCGTGTTTACAAATATTACCAATGTTTCAACAAATATGCGGCATAATAAATAGAAGCTTAAAAACTACAACTTGAAAAGAAACACGGATGAAATTTTAAAAGTAATGGCTGTGCCTGCCCTTCGTTTTTGGTTCTGAAACATGGACATTAACAAAAGCAGACAAAAACAAGATAGAGGCTGCCGAAATGAGATTTTTAAGCATAGTATAGGGATGTACTCTTTTAGATAAAATCCCAAATGAAAAAATAAAAGAAGGTGTAGAAATAAGTTCTTTAGAAGAAAAAGATAATAAACTATAGAAATTAATGGAGAGAGCATATTGAGAGAATGCCGAGAGATAGGATCCCAAAAGGAGTTAAAACTATAAACGTAGAGGAAAGAGACATTAAGGAAACGATGGTCAGAAGTGTTTTAAGCCGGAACAGGCACCATTGCCTAGCCCTTGCAGTGGAGAACAAGAAGAAATATAACAATTTGTAACTTAAAACTTCACCTGTCTAATAAGAATTGATGATACCTTTCTAAAAATGTTTCCTATAACAGCAACCACAACAACATATTGTTACCAAATTAGCGGAAAGCACAACCAACGACAGCTGACAAGGGACCAGAGGCAGCCGAGCCACACCCTCCCATTAATCTCAGTTACTAACTGAGGGGTTGATTAGGGGAGTGTCACTTGTCGCTGGCCGCCTCTTTTCCCTTCCCCTGTCCTCTGGAATCTTCGCGGTAATTCACTAAAACCAGAGACTTCTAGGAAACAGTGATATCTATATAAAAAGGGCTGCAGTGAGTGAATTGAGTCAGTCAGTCAGTCAGTCAGTCAGTCAGTCAGTCAGTTCTTGGCGAGCAGCGTAAGAGCGCAGTGCTAGTGTACGACGAGAAGACTGTGTACTTGCATCGGAGGATTCTACGTAATAGCGAGAGCAAAGTGGAGTTGTAACGGACGAACTAGTGAATCGTAATTGTGTGCATTACGTAATTCTGTGTAATTGGCAATGTTTTTGCTGTAAGTCGGTGGAAATAAAGAACAGTTTTGAGTGGTGCAATTGGAGTTTTCATTTCACGAACCCACAAAGTCACACTGGTGTCAGGAGTGGAATGACAACATCACCGAACATTACGGCCATGGACGCGGCATTGGAAAGGATTTTGGAGAAGATGATGGAAATTAAGGTGGAACTGACAGAAATAAAGACGGACAAAGACAACATCACCGAGAAAATGAAAAAGAAGTTGGAAGCGGCAATTTGAAGTCCGATGCGCCGGGACGCGACGCAACACCTGAGAGCGTCAAACCTCCCAAGTATGACAGCGCGTCAACGTTTGAAGTCTTCCGCCGCCAGTTAGACGCAGTGGACAAACACAACAAATGCTCGCCAAAGGAGGAGCCCACACAGTTAATAGCCAGCCTCCAGGGAAGGGCCGCGTAAGTCCTAAACGCGGTGCAGACAACGGCGGTGCCCAAGGACATCTGGGAGGCCCTGGAGAATCGTTTCGGAAACCACCGCTTAACCGCAGCGTACCGCAGGCAAATAAAAGCCAAGGTCAAAGCAGCCGGGGGAGACGCTGCAGGAGTTCGCCTGGGCAGTTGAACGATTGGCAAGCAAGGCCCTAATCGACGTCGCACCAGAGTTCGTGTCCCAGGAAACTGCCTACAGCTTCGTTGACGGGGTACGGGACACGGAGATTCGTCAGCGCATAATGCTCGGCGATTACAAAACCATCCACGAGTCGCTGACGGCAGCATTAAGGATGGAGGCGGACAAAGTTACAGCTATCCCGACGTCGAGAACGAGGTGTGTCCGCTACACCGGAGACAGAAGACCAGCCGAGGGACGCCGGCGAACACCTAGTGGCCTGTGTTTGGACAGCCCGTACACCTGGAGGGAGACTGCCCACACCAGGAAGGGCAGCTGGAAGAACGTGTAAGGCCCAGCGTGGAGAGGGGCACGTCGGCGCCATTACCACCATCCCGTCGAGTGACACTGCGCACCGTCAGCTGGCGTATGGATGGCAGCCTCATCGCGGGCGGTTGGGTGAGAGGGAAGCCGTGCAGCGTGCTGTTGGACACTGGGTCAGCCGTGACCGTCATTAGACTTGACGTGGCGAAGAGTTTGCCGACGAGGAAGCCGAGCCAACCATACGAGCTTGTCACGGCATTGGGCGACACCTTGCTTGTGGAGAAGGAGGCCCTGCTGGAGATGACCTTGGGGCGAAGTTTCGTGCGTGTGTGGGTGTTCGTTGCGAAGGTGGCTGAGGAGGTGATTCTGGGACTGGATGCCCTCAGGTGCCACGAGGCGACGGTCGACGTAGGCAGGAAGGTCCTGCGGCTCAACGGAGAAGAGGTTATAGACCGTCAACCTTAAGAGCGCCGTGAAATCTCCAGGGTCATCTTGAACGAAGACGTGGTTTTCCCCGCGAGGAGCGAGGTGATGGTGACGGTGCGACCGGAAGGACAGACAGCAGGTTGGGTCCAGAGGCTGCAGGAGTACGACTTCACCTCGGAACATCGTAGAGGGAAGAGCCACTGTAACGCTGACGCCATATCCCGAACACCCTGTCTAGAAGAGTGCGGCCAGTGCACAACAATGGAGGAGAAGGAGCGTGCCGCAGCAGTCCGAGTAGTCACGGCAGTGCCTGCGGATGGCTGGTATAGCGTAGGCCTGAGGAGGTAGCAGCTGGCGGAAGCAGACTTGGGGCTACACTTGAGGGCATTGGAGGCAGGGACGAGACCAACCTGGGAGGACATCGCACCGAGGAGCGCCACCTACAAATCGTACTGGGCCCAATGGGACTCGTTGAAGACCAGAGAGGGCGTGCTGTTCCGGGTATGGGAATCACCCGATGGGAAGACGCAGAGAGAACAGTTGGTACTTCCCCGAAGTAAGGTACCGGAAGTCTTGGAAGAAGTGCAAGCCGGTACTTCAGGAGGACACCTGGGAGCGAACCGAACGATTGACAAAATATGGCAGCGCTACTACTGGCTGAGGCTCCGAGCAGATGCTGAGAGATGGTGCCGTCTGTGTCAGGTGTGCTCGGTGAGTCCCGGCCCCCATACTAGGAGCCGGGGTCGCATGCAGCAGTACAACGTCGGAGCGCCATTCGAACGGATCGCCGTTGACATTGCTGGACCGTTCCCAGTTTCCGACCGAGGCAACAAGTACCTAATGGTGGTCGTGGACTAGTTCATCAAATGGCCGGAGGTGTATGCCATCCCAAACCAAGAGGCAAAGACAATGACAGACTGCCTCGTTTAGCAAGTGTTCTGTTGATTTGGGGTGCCGTTAGAGCTACACAGTGACCAGGCTACCAACTTTGAGTCCAACCTAATGAACGAGGCACTACAAAGGCTTGAGGCTAACAAGACCCGCACGACGCCTCTACATCCCCAGTCGGATGGCATGGTCGTAAGATACATCAAGACCTTAGAAGAACACCTGAGGAAGGTCGTGGCCAGCCACCAGTGTGACTGGGACGTCAAGGTGCCACTGTTCTTCCTGGCCTACCACTCGTCTACACACGACACATTTGGAATGACGCCAGCTAGCCTAATGTTTGGCCGAGAGTTACGCCTTTCTTGTGACGTGGCTTTTGGAAGCCCTCCGGAAGCGAAACAGCCAGCGACCGAGTATTTGGAGAACTTGGTGGACCATCTCCACGACATGCACGCGATGGCTCGCCAGAACATCCAGAAGGCGAGCGACCGCATGAAGACTAGGTATGACAGGCAAGCCAACAGCCAAGGGTTCCAGCAAGATGACCTGGTCTGGTTGCACCGTCCTACCCGGACCAAGGGACGCTGCCCGAAGCTCCAGCAGCAATGGCAAGGACCGTACCGGGTGGTGAAGAGGATTAACGTCGAGGTCTGCTGCGTCCAGAAGGTTCCCCGAGGGAAGATGATGGTGGTACACCTGGATCGTCTAGCCCACTACTATGGTGCTGTTCAGGACGACCAGCTTTGAGGAGGGAGCAGTGTCACCCAATTAGCGGAAAGCACAACCAACGACAGCTGAGAAGGGACCAGAGGCAGCCGAGCCACACTCTTCCATTAATCTCAGTCACTAACTGAGATGTTGATTAGGGGAGTGTCACTTGTTGCTGGCCGCCTCTTTCCCGTTCCCCTGTCCTCTGGAATCTTCGCGGTAATTCACTGAAACCAGAGACATCTAGAAAACATTGATATCAATATAAAAAGGGCTGCAGTGACTTAATTGAGTTAGTCAGTCAGTTAGTCAGTTCTTGGCGAGCAGCGTAAGAGTGCAGTGCTAGAGTACGCCGAGAAGACTGTGTACGTGCATCGGAGGATTGTACGTGATAGCGAGAGCAAAGTGGAATTGTAACGGACGAACTGGTAAATCGTAATTGTGTGCATTACGTAATTCTGTGTAATTGGCAAGTGTTTAACTGTAAGTCGGTGGAAATAAAGAACGTTTTTGAGTGGTGCAATTGGACTTTTCGTTTCACGAACCCACAAAGTCACAATATTGACATCTAGCATTCTTAACGACGACATCAGCTTTGTTGTTTCCGGCTGACGATGTGTAAAAGTTTTACATGAAATCTCGATCCCGAACAATTTATAAGAAAGGTATCATCAATTCTGATAAGAACGATGTAAATTTAAGCTAAACTTGTAATATTTGTATATATTTGTTTCCTTTATTTTTAATAGCTTCATATTTTACGTATATATAAATTGTGTATAAAACTGTCTGTCCCGGCGTAATTCGTACCGTCAATAAAAGCTTCCTGGTCTTACCTATATAGATAAAGCAAACCACCTCACGATTCCAACGTTGGACGTGCCTAAATTTTTCTGTTTTCTAATTATGATCATGAAACTGTAATCGGAGGGAAAAAACCGTAACAGTAAGAAATATTGCTGAAAACTAATTTGAAGATGCGCTAATTCACTATTTGTAACACAAACAAGGTCGTCGCACTATACTTTGATATTTAGTTTACATTTGACATTTTTGTTGCCCTTTTCTAACATCATGTATTTATTTTTACTTATTGGTATTATATATTCAAAATAAATATAATTGAAAGGCAATCAACCTCATTGCTAGGATTTCCCAAGGATTGAAATCCCTTTATCATGTTTACTCTTTCCTTCCGCGAACATTTATTATTTTGGTCAATTGAATTTTATTATTTTTTATCTATTTCGTTGTCATTCAGAGCTTGCGTGTGATTTGGTACTTTTTAAAACATGTTTATTTCAGGCTTTCTTTCTTTTATTCCTTTCTTTCTTCCTTTCCTTCTTTATTCCTTCCTTTCTCTCTATCTTTACATCTTTCAACTTTTCTTTCTGCCTTCTTTTCTTTCCCTCCTTCACCTTAAGGGCAGTGAGATCATTTTTATACAGATATCTGCTGTATACCTTTGTCCTAGACAAATTAGGTTTTTAAAAAAAAAAATGGCAAAAGTGTTCCGGAAATGTGTAAGTTCCGAAATTTTTTAATGTGTTTTTTTTTTCTGTAGAACTCTACTTTGGACCTATCTAACGATTCAAACCACAGATATGAATAATTCTTTTTGTTTATAATGATGACATATTAATCGTTAGAAACAATCTGGAAAAGTAGGCAATATTACTCAAAACTGATTCTAGATTTTGCAACTTCAACATTGGTAAACGCAGCAACATCATAGTAGTAAATTTTGGTTTTTAAATTACATCGCATAGTTTGTTACAGTTTGTTGTTTATGTTATGCACATTATGTATATTTTTACTTCACTTATTTATTTACCATCTTAATCATTTATTTACTTATATCCCGAGATATAAGTAAGTGAAGCGCGAACAATCCTTTTTGCTACGAGCTCCAAGTGATACAAAGTAAGTTCTTTGCATTTTTTCTTTTTTTTTTCTTCTTTACAGATATTCATTTGTTTCTACTCGCAATGCAATGGCGCCAATAAGAAGAAGCTCTAACTTCGAAGAATTCACAGTGTTTCAAAATAAAGAAACTTCTGCTTCTGTTTCACATTACTTCTTCTTATTTCTCGCCTTCCTTTTCTCTTTATTTGACTTTATAAGTATATATTTAAGTACAAATCATGATAAATTTATGCAATAAAGAAGCAGATGTAGTAGTGGTCAGATGAGAAAACCCGAGAGAATAGCGAATAATTCTCAGAATTAGCTCTAGTTGGCGCTGCCTCGCTATTCTTAAACGAAACAAGATCTGCGCCGAAACTTTTTACTTGATATTTGACATTTTGGTTTCTGTTTATTTTAAGGGTTGCTACATCATATATTTATATATTATTTGTTTGTTGTTTCTTGTTTATGTTCATGATGCTATCATGAGAAGCAATCTGGAGGAACAGGAAGTAGTACTCAAAATTAAATCTAGTAGTTGCTTCTGCGCCATTCGTAAACAAAACAGGGTCATCGCGGTAAATCTTAATATTAAATTGACAGTCGCCACTCTGGCTGCTGTTCGTTGTTCACGCTATGCAACACTTTATTTCGTTCTATTTATTTGTTGTCTCCCGAGATTGAACTGATTGAAACGCAATCAAACTGCTTTGTTCGGCGCCAAAATGGTTCACACCTCTTTGTCGCCTTTAACTCCTTCCTTTCACGTTCTTCAACTGTTTGTACTCATATTGAAATGGCGCGAAAAAGACGAACTGTTTAATTGCTAGAATTTTCAGTGCTATAAGCCAAAAGAATTTTCAATGCTTCTAGTCTATCCTCCCTATACCTTTTATAACATTCATATTTACT
>CM060950.1:287962958-287970458 GCA_030765055.1 Mantis religiosa
ATTTTGAAATCCCGGCATTAAATGAAGTATTAAAACTTAGTGCCCCTAACACCAGATGGCAGAGTGATCGGAGTTCCGTAGCAGTGGAAGAAGAGGAAGTCACCATTTAGTCACCAAACAGCTGAGGATGAGATCGAATGAATTTGAAAACGTTTCAATTATACATCTACAAGTAAGTGAAGTTTGAGTGTAAACATAGTGACTCATAAATCAAACTTAAAAATGATTACTCTGTTTTGGATTGTTTGTAACAAACGAATTAGTTCTTATGGAAGTAAATGTTGTAAACGTTTCCCGCAAGCGCTTAGATTCTGTAAATTCTGTAAATTTCTGGATTTTTCATATAAACTTTAGACCTAACTCCCGATTCAAACGACGAGTGTGCGTAATATCTTTTGTTGTTTTTGTTTTTGGTGGTGAAGCAATAATCCGAGGAAAAGATTTCGAAGAATAAAGAATGTTACACAAAACTACATCGCAGTTAATTTTGGCAATAAAAGTACTTTTTTCTTATAAATTGTTCCTATCACAGCAACATATGAACATCTAGCGTTCGTTATGATGACAACAGCTTTGTTTCCGGTGTAGGATGAGTAAACGTTTACATGAAATCGTAATCACGAACAACTTATAAGACACACAAACCAATTACACAAATCTAATAAATATTTAGGAGACTTTGAAATGTGTATTCCTAATGAAATCTGTGATAAAATGTTTGTGTAGAATACAAATGCACTTGTGCCAACTATCTACGTGATAAAGAAAGTAAAACTCAAAATTGTCCTGCAGTGTCATGAACAAAATATTAATTTCTTCACTAATTACCTGCAAACCACTTAAATGACCTGAAAATGTTGCAGCGCGGCATTACCTTCAGTTGCGAGCTTGTTCTTAGACTTACACTGAAAATCTGAAACGTTCACTTAACACAACTGCATTGTGATTATTTCTGACATCTGTAAAGTCTAAAACTGTTTCTCTCTCTTTGACACAACGAATGACATCGGAAAGTTGGAATAAGTATGCTGCATCCAACGTTTCTTCCAGCGTTCACATAATAGGTATTTATGGGTCTTGAGAGGTAAATTGAGTTCATTAGCGAGTGAAAACTTTAACGTCCTAAGCATTAAACATCAAACCTGGCTAACCCAATACGTAATTTTATCCATTACCAACAAAGAATCCACTTGAATGTATAAGCTTTTCTTTATATTTGTCGGGGCTTCTGAAGGGTAGAGAATAATGAAAATAAAAGAAAATCCTACAAACACTTTAGACCCAATTGACGATTCCAACGTTGCACGTGCCTAACATTTTCTCAGTAATCGGCAGAAAAAACTGAAACAGTAAGGACTATTCCTGAAAATTAATTTGAAAGCGCGCTTGTTCGTCATTTGTAAAGCAAACAAGATCTTCGTGCTATATTTTGATATGCAGTTGACATTTCAAATACAATTTGCTCTTTTTCACATTATGTATTTATTATTTATTTATTTGTTTGTTAACTTTTCAATAAATATAGCTGAAAGGTAATCACCCTCTTGTCTAGGATCTGCCATTGACTTTTTTTTTCCTTATTTAACCGATTTTTCAGTATTTCCGTTTGTTTTCCTTATCTGTTTTCCTAGTTTCACAAATATTCACTATACACATAAACACACATGCCCAAGGCGGAACTCGAACCCGCGACTCTTTACGCGGTGGAACACTAGAGACATACGCTTTAGCGGCCATGGCTACGAGGGCCGGCTCGATTCTAATCACTTTATCAAGTTTACTCTTTACCTCCGCGAACTTGTATTATTTTTGTCAATTGGATTTAGATTATGTGTTAGCTACTTTGTCATCATCCAGAATTTGTGTGTGATGTGCGACATTTTTAAAACTTCTTCATTTCAGGCTTTCTTTCTTTTATTCTTTTCTTTCTTCCTTTCCTTCTTGATTTCTTCCTTACTTTATTTCTTTCCTTCTTTCAACTTTCAATTGTCTTCCTATGTTGCCCTTCTTCATCTTAACGGCAGTGAGATTATTTTGAAAATATATATTTGTTTTTAAACCTTCGCGCTAGAAGAATTAGGATTTTACGAAAGGAAAAAGAACAAAAATGTGCCGGAAATTTGTGTTCGGAAAAATTTTAATGTGTTTTTCTGTAGGAATCCACTTTAGACCCAGTTAGCGATTCAAACGACAGATCTGCATTACTTTGTTGTTCCTTGTTTATAGTGATGGTGCAGTTATTAGAAGAGAAATATCTGGAATAATAGAAAATATTACTGGAAACTTATTCTAGATTGTGAACTTCACCATTAGTAAACGGAACAAGATCATCGCAATAAATTTTGGTTTTTAAATTACATCCCACATTTTGTTTGTAGTTTGTTGTTTACGTTATGCAAAATATGTATATTTTTACTTTATTTATTTATTTGCCACCTAAATCACCTATTTACTTGTTATCTCCCTTGATAGAAATAACTGAAATGCAATCAATCCTCTTTGCTATGAGCTCCAAATGATACAAAGTTCTTTGCATTACTTAATCTTTTCTTTGCGACATACCAATGTTTGCACTCGCAATGCAATGGCACCAATAAGACGAAGCGTTTATCCCGTACAGTTTACACTATTCCAACCTAAACAATTTTCCGCCTTTTTCGACTTTACTTCTTCTTATTCCTCGTCTTTTTTTCCTCCTTTTTCCACTTTTTAACATACATAATTAAGTACAACTTAAAAGTATCATGATAAATTTATGCATTATAAAAGTAGATGTAGTAGTGGTCAGAAGAGAAATTCTGAGTGAATGGGGAATATTTATCAGAATTAACTCTAGATGGCGCTAATTCGCCATTCTTAAACGAAACAAAATCTTCGCCGTAAATTGTTATATTTACTTCATATTTGACATTTTTATTGCAGTTTATTTTTAGGTTATGCTATATCATATATTTATATGTTATTTGTCTGTCGTTTCTTGTTTATGATCATGACGCTATCATGAGAAGAAACAATCTGGAAGTACAGGGAGTAGTACCCAAAATTAAATCTAGTGGGCGCTACTTCGCCATTCGCAAACAAAACAAGATCATCGCGGTAAATCTTGATATTTAACTCACATTCGGAAATTTTCTTGCTGTTCATTGTTCATGCTATGCAGCATCTTATTTCATTCTATTTATTTGTTATCTCCCGAGATAGAAATAAGTTAAACGCAATCAAACCTCTTTGTATGATGCCAAAATGGTTCAAATTCGGATTTTAGTTATTCTGCAACTGGGGATGAATTTTATGTATTACACAGCTACAATTAAGTTAATCAATTTAAAGCTTTCTAGTAAACTATAAAAATTGCCTTTTATTTGGTGTATATGTAAAGAGATGATGGTTTTCCGAGAGTATTGACCTCCTTACTACATTCCCTTTGTATGTTCAAAACATAAAATGCGAATACGTACTTCCCACTTGAGTAATGTGTAAGTAATGGAAAACTCATACACGTAACTAGGAACATCCGGGAAATGGATAATTACATAAAATTGGCATACATTTTGTAGTTTATTTGGAGCTGTATGTTTTACGTATTAAGATTGTGTGTATCTTTTATGATTTACGGTTATATAACCATTATTCCACAAGAATAGTATTTCAGATGCTATTTGTAGAAAATATGAAATACAAAAAGTTTCATTATTTATGAACATATCTTAAAAACTAAGTATTTTAATATTCTCTTGAAAGGTCAACATTCTTTGAAAACTTTTTCATGCAAACAACAATTTGCGACAAGGGAATTTTTTGAATTGTTGTCTGCCACATTTTGGGAAGCACGTTGAACATAAGCGCCGAAACAGACTTTTTCCTTTTTGACAGCTACTGATAGACTGTGCTGTGAAAGACACACACAAACCCACTACATGGATCTAATAATTATTTGGGGGACTTTGAAATGTTTAATCCTAGTGAAATCTAGCATCCAATTTTTGTGCAGAATTCCTTACCACTTGTGCCTACTATCTACGTGATAAGGAAAGTGAACCTGGACACAGTCATGCAGTATCATGAAAAATATCCGAAGTTTTTCACTAGTTATTTGCGAACCACCTAAATGACTTGAAAATGTTGCAGCACGGCCTCATCCTTCAGTTGCGAGTTTGTTCTTAGTCTCGCATTGAAAATCTGAAACTTTCACTTAACACAACTGCATTGTGAATATTTCTGACATCTGTAAAGTCTAAAACCGTTTAACTCTTTTTGACATAACAAGTGCCATTCGAAATTTGCAATAATTGTGCTACATCCAAAGTTTCTTCGAGCATTCACTTAATAGTTATTTATGGGGCTTGAGAAGTAAGTTCAGGTTTATTAGCGAGTGAAAACTTTAAGCTCTGAGGCATTAAACATCAAACCTGGCTAGCTCAATACGTATTTTATCCATTTCCAAAAGAAAACACTTGAATTTATAAGCTTTTATTTATCTTTATCGCGTCTACTGAAGGGTATAGGATAATCTAAATAAAACAAAATCCTACAATCATTTTAGACCCATCTCACGATTCCAACGTTGAGCGTGCGTATTTCTTTTCTATTTAAGGTCATGAAGAAACAGTAATCTGAAAAAAACTGGAAGAGTAAGGAATATTACTGAAAATTAATTTCACATTGCGCCAATTCATCATTTGTAAAGCAAACAAGGTCTTCGTGCTATATTTTGATATTTAGTTGACATTTCACATATTAGTTTCTCTTTTCTATTATTAATTATTTACTTATATATTTGATATCTTATAAATAAATATAGCTGGAAGGCAATCGCCCTCTTGACTAGAATCTCCCAATGATTCAAATCACTTTATCAAGTTTACCCTTTCCTTCCGCGAACTTGTCTTATTTTTGTCAATTGGACCTTGATTATGTTTTAGCTACTTTGTTATCATCCAGAGTTTGGGTGTGACTTGCTACATTTTAAACTTCTTTATTTAAGACTTTATTTCTTTTATTGGTTTCTTTCTTGCTTCCATTCTTGATTTCGTCCTTACTTTATTTGTTTCCTTCTTTCAACTTTCATTTGTGTCTTCCTTTCTTTCCCTCCTTTATCTTAACGGCAGTGAGAGTATTTTGGAAATAGATATTTGTTTCTAAACCTTCGCGCTAGATGAATTAGGATTTTATGAACAGAAAAATAACACAAATATTCCTGCAATGTTTAAATTCAGAAAATTTTGAATGTGTTTTTTCTGTAGGACTCCACTTTAGAACTAGTTAGCGATTCAAACGACAGATCTGCATAATTTTGTTGTTGTTTGTTTATAGTGATGATGCAGTTATCAGAAGAAACCATGTGTAAAGTTGGCAATATTACTCAAAACTAATTCTAGATTGTGCTACTTCATCATTAGTAAACGAAGCAAGACCATCGCAATAAATTTTTGTTTTTAAATTGCATGCGATATTTTGTTTGCAGTTTGTTGCTTATGTTATGCAAATTGTGTATCATTTTACTTTACTTATTTATATACCATGTTAATCAATTATTTACTTATCTCCCAAGATAGAAATAACTGAAGCGCGATCAATCCCCTTTGCTACGAGCTCCAAGAGATACAAAGTTCTTTGCATTTTTTTAATTGTTCCTTTCACGATATTCAATTGTTTCTACTCGCAATGCAATGGCGCCAATAAGACGAAGCGTTTACCTCGTAGAATTTACAGTGTTCCAAAATAAACAATTTTGTGCTGTTGTTTCACCTTACTTCTTCTTACTTCTCGTCTTCTTTTTTCCTTATTCGACTTTTTAAATACATATTTAAGTACAGCTCAAAAGCATCATGATAAATTTAGGCAGTATAGAAGCAGATGTAGTAGTGGTCAGATTAGAAAAACTGAGGGAGTAGCGAGTAGTTCCCAGAATTAAATCTATATGGCGCTGCCTTTCTATTCTTAAACGAAGCAAGATCTTCGCCGAAAATTCTTATATTTGCTTGGTATTTGACGTTTTGGATGCTGTTTAGTTTTAGGTTATGCTACATCATATATATAACTTGTTTGTTGTATTTGTTTATGATATTGACGCTATCATCAGAAGAACAATCTCTAGGTACAGGAAGTAGTACTCAAAATTAAATCTAGTGGGCACTACCCCGCCATTCGTAAACAAAACAAGATCATCGCGGTAAATCTTAATATTAAATTGACTGTCGACACTCTGGCTCCTGTTCATTGTTCACGCTATGAAACATATTATTTCGTTCTATTTATTTATCTCCCGAGATAGAACTGAGTGAAACGCAATCAACTGCTTTGTTCGGCGACAAAATTGTTCTTACCCTTTTGCCGCCTTTTACACTTTCCTTTCACGCCCTTCAACTGTTTATACTCATAATTCAATGGCGTGAAAAAGACGAACTGTTTAATTGGCAGAATTTGCAGTGGATAAGTCAAACGAATTTTCAATGCTTCTACTCTATCCCCCCTATACCTTTTATAAAACCCATACTTACATTCTTAAGTTATCGTAATGACTTTAAGCAATTGCAAGGGAAATGAAGCAGTAATCAGGAGGTAAAAATCTTGAAGAATAGGAAAGTCTACCCCAAACTAATTCAAGAGCGCACCACTTCACAATTCATAATTGAATCGAGATTATTTCTGATATTTAATTTACATGCGACATTTTGTTTGCCTTACACAGATCATCTATTGAAGTTTATTATTTATTTACTTCATAAATTTATGTATCTGTGTTTATTAACTAATTAACTAATTTGTTTGTTACGCTACCTAATAGCTAGTGGCCGCTACTTCGCCATCCGAAACAGAACAAGATCATCGCGGTAAATCTTGATATTTAACTCAAATTCGAAAATTTGCTTGATGTTCATTGTACATGGTATGCAACATTTTATTTCATTATATTTATTTGTTATCTCTTTGAGACAGAAATCAAACCTCTTTGTACGACGCCAAAGTGGTTCAAATCACTTTGCCGCCTTTCACTCTTTCCTTTCACGTTCTTCAGTTGTTTATACTTTGGTGTTACCCGACATTCGTCTTTCACGTTAAGGGAAGGCCACAAAAAAAATCTTATTCAGGTAGCTCACCCTGACCGGGTTGGAACTCGGGACCTCTTGAACGTGAGGCAGACACGCTACCGCCACGCTATGGAGGCGGGCTTATTTTGTTAAGAATGGAGAATTTGGGGGGACTGCCGAACCCGAAAGAGTATACATGTCCTTCAGATTCAGCAGGCACAGCAAATTATGGGTCATCGCTGTCTTATATAACCATTTGGAACCATTCTGTCCATAACGTCCTCAGTCCACAATCGAAATATACCGTGTTCCAATCCCCTTAGGCTGCAGACCCAACTGGGTATCCCACATACGATAGTTCTTACTTGTCTCACATAGTTTGTCAACCTTTCTTTCTTTCTTCTTTCTTTCTTTCTTTCTTTCTTTCCTTCTTTCTTTCTTTCTTTCTTTCTTTCTTTTTTTTTCTTTC